>VWYI01040505.1:0-14110 GCA_013399455.1 Anthoscopus minutus
ACACACACACACACACACACACAAAACCCTATCAATAACAACAAAACTCTTCCCTCCCAAAACCCACTAAATTGCTTCTATGTCCTGGCATATATGATTAATATTTTATCATCAATACTTCAAACTTTAACTGAAGTAATTGCTAAATGTTTTAATAGAAAACAATTATTGCTAGATTTCTGAGAAGTGACGCAGAATACCTTAAAAATTAACACAGTGGATTTTAAAAAACAAACAACCTAACAAAAAACAATACTTAAGCAAAAACAAAACCCTGACTATAATTTATAAATACAGACTTTAGAAACTTAGAGTAAAATTAAGTGGAATTAAATACTGTCTTGAACATCTGTTCCTGCCCTTGTGCACACTATTGCATTCAAGATGTTTGCTTTGATCCCACTGTAACATTTACACAAAACAAAATCACCTAGCTTGAAGAAAGGAACAACATTGTGCCCTCTTCCCAGTGAAAAACAGTAAGAACTTCAGTCCAGAAGTCCAGTCAAGGATGATCTGGATTTTCTGGAAATTAAGTTTTGTCCTCATATAAACAGAAAGTAAAAGAACTCTGCTTCTCGCTATTTCACATATTTCAGAAGGCATACTCTAAACTGCATGATAATAGTGCAAATATAATCTGTCGTTTTATCTCTAATCCAGATAATGCAATTCATCAAATATTTGCTACAAACTTTGAAATATTCCTGACTGAATTTGAGTAAGAACTGCTATTTCATTTACAGAATTTGGACAATGAAACATCTTTCTGTTCCCATGTGCAGCTGATTAGCAGTATAAAATGACAGAAACCAGCACCATTCTTCAGCTGACTACCAGACCTCAGGTGTTCTCCCCAGCGCCACTTGCTGACAGCCACTTGCTAAGCAGCTTCAGGCTGGCCAAGATAGGTCGGTTTTGCTTTCTGTAACAGGCACTCCTCGGCTAAAACCTCTCACTTCCAAGTGAAGAAGATTAAAGCTGTCGATTTTAACACTGCCAGAGCTATAGGCATGGTAAATTCCCCTCAGCAGGCTGTGATTTACAGCTCGATACAACACTGCATTCAGCACAGCTCTTTGCAATGATGGGCTAAGGCTCTGCATGTGAAAACATAGATGGTTCATCCAGATTAAGAAAACAAAAAGCAAAAGCAACACTCCCCATCCAACCTCTCTTCACTTTATCTGCACAGGTCACTTCACTGTGGATTTTACTGACAAATAGCCTCCTGACACCCCTGTCCTAAAACTGCCACAGGAAATGCCAAACAACTTTAATCAAATCCTCACAGTTGAACTAAGTATATTTCACTGAAACAACCAAAACATTGCTCACACTTACAGTAGTTTTTAATTTAAAAATTTAATCATGAAGCTGGACTACAGAAATCTGAATTATCGGTGAATTTAATACTCTGGAATTAGAAGAGAATAAAAGAAGTCTCAGTAAACAACACCTGTAATTTAAGCATGAGAGCCTACTTTCATATATATAGAGTTATATATAGACATACATTCTAAATCACCAAGTTAATAAAAATAAAGAACACTCTACCACAAAGGACAAGTCGGGGAAAATGTTATAGCTATGCTTTTATCCAGAATCTGTATAACCTGAAAAAAAAAATCAGGAAAGAAAATAAAATGAATCTTCAGCGTCCATTAGTAGCACCAACAACTTTCACTAGAGTAACAAATGAGAACTGCCTAGATGGACCAGTTCTTGCTAGACAGAGTTCCACAGCTGGTAATGTCAGATCACTCATTTAATCAGCAGCACCATGACAGAACACACAGTCCCATTTTATGTACACTTATCTCAGATTAGACAGAGCTCACTGGATACATTAAATCACATTTTTAACAATTGACATGGACACACTCCTGCAAATAAATAGTTGGCAGTCCAAGCTCCTCACACATCAAACGACTATTTGTTGTGTAATAGGCAAGAGTGGGATAACCTACACTCCTCTCTTGTCCCCCTGCAGGTTACAAAAGTGAACCAGAACCCACATTTTTAATAGATTGGCTCAGAGCCTGAAGTGTGAAGTTTTCTGTTAGACCCAAAACTATGTTTTTTAGAATAACTGTCCATAACAATATCCATACCAACATTCAGTTTTTCTTAAAATTTCCCTCAGTTGTTGATTTTAATCACTCCTAAAAGTTACATCAGTACCAGGACCATTTTACCATAGTTAAACCAACAAAACCCATACTACCAACACTCCAAAAGAAAGCTCTAGAAACAAAACCTAATATGCATGCAAGAACAAGTTCTATAAAAAAATCTTACATTAACACAGTCAGATACTGTCAGGGATGCTATTCTTCCTGATTCAGATAGCTATGTCAGGGAGTCTGTAATATGAACAATTTTAAATATATGAGTTAGCTCTTGCCCACTGACTTCCAGCAAAACAGAAATTGAAAAGTATGTTCAGCTTGGTAACAAAGAGAAAAACCTCTCAAAGCCCATTTATCAGCTTCAGGCTCAAAGCAAAGTAAGTATTTCCTAAGGACAGGGAAAGAGGGGAAGGACGTCAGCCTTGCAAATTTCAAACCCAAATACAATTTCTCCCAGGGCAAGGAGAGGAAGAAAAAAATACGAAGGAAAACACAGAGAAAAACACAGAGAAAACAACTTGTTCCTTTTCAATTTGTTCCAATTCATCTTGCTCAGGACAAAATTATGTAAAAACCTGAAATGCTATACTAAAAACAACAATCTACACACCCACAAAAAGAACATAAACAAACCAAAGCCTTAAATAGGCCATGAAATGGCCAATACATTAAAAACAAATCAAAAATAAACAAAGAAAAAAAAATTAAGAAGAGACAGAGAAAAGAGGGTCAGGGCATGTTAAATACTAACATATTCTGGCCGCAGAAGGTATTCCTCTGAAAAAAGCTTTTTTTTGTAAACTTGATGTATGTTCTTGTTTGTCAGTCATCCTGCTCACACCAAATACTCTTCAGCCTAGTAAATATTCTGAAAACACACACAAGAAAAGCCTTACTATCAGGAACCCACTATTAGGAAGTATTACCAGGTGTACCCTGATGATATTGCAGTTATCAGAGGCTGATCACAGTAACCAGGCTCCAAAAACCCTGAAATATTTCTAGTAACTTGCCTAGTTACTACAAGTTGGACATGACAGTTTTGTCTACAATAGAACTCCATTGCTGGCATTAGTAGTGGAATGCAGCAATTCAATAATAGACTTTGTTATTCTTGTTGCTCATATTTAAAAATCAAGTATGTTACTACACATATAGTAAAATCACTGTTTCAAATAACCACAACAATATGATTCTTATACAAGGTACACTGACATTTCCAACTGCTTTCCAGGAAGATTTCAATATATTTCAGTACAATCAAATCCATAATTCTTTATATCAGTTATAAAGTTGCATTTACTCTATACTATTTTTCTCTATTTTTCTCCAAGTATGTCCCAAAGCAATGAAATTCAAGCAACAGAATATTCTGAATTAACAGTTTTGAGTTTAAATTGAGGAAGTCCTACACTATGTTAACCTAAATGCTGAAGCCAAGGTATTTAGCAGCAATAGGTGGCCCATGAACATTGATCAGGATGAGGAATAAGGTACTAATCAAGTCTGCACCTCATAGAGCTGTAAGCAACACCAGTTTAGGTTAGTCTTAATGGTTTTGCAGATCTAACTATGCTTACCTGTGGAAATTTTCTAGGAACAGAAGTTCAAGAAGAAAATCAGGTAAAAATTCATTTCCAAGTAGAAAGAAATTATTCATCCCAAAAGAAAGAAACAAGACAACTAACTTGAAGAATTAATAAGAGATAAGTAGAAGGTAAGGCTCCAAAGCTCAAGAAAGCAGATGAACATCAATGAACACTATAGAGCAATTTAAACACTGTGTTCAATGCTCACTGTAATTCAGAGCCAGTTTTGCTACAATACTGAACAGACATGAAGTGGTAAGAACTAAATGGGTTATTGCACCTCTTTGTAGAACTAAAAAAAAAAATTATATATATATATGATTATATTCATATAAAACACTATGTAGGAGCCCTGTAGCTGGTAAACCTATCTTCCTTTTATAATATTTGAAATTAAGTATGTTGAAAGCACACAGGTTGGAAGACTTCAAGAAAGAGGTGCAATTCTACAAACCAAGCTGAAGTTAAAATACGCATATCATCAGATTTTGGGCTTTGTTTTTTTCATATAAAGACATGTCATTCGCTGAGAAGCACTTCCCAGCATGAGCCAATAAAGAGCCACAGCAGTGTGAAAGCTATAAACCTTTATCTTAAAACCTAATTTGTGGTTAAAGCTAAGTAAAATAATAATTGTTTTCAGAATTATATTGGTGAAAAATTCTATTTATTTCACCTAAGTGAAATTCTATATTTGCTAGTATCTTAATAGGCACAGGCCAGAACTTAAGTTAGGCTGCATGAAAATAACTTTCATAGGAATTTCCCCTGTATTCCACTCCAGCCACAGCCATAACCATTCTAAATATGGCTTATATTAAGAAGGCAGCTAATGAGAAACTGTTAATATAGGAGAAGTCTTGATCATTTACTGCAACTCAGCATTCAAATTTTGGTGGAGGGGAAAAGGGCTGGACAGGTATAAAGGTACTTATTTCTTCAGGGCAGGGCACTAACACTAGTTTAAAAAAAACCTAAAACAGTAAGACAACATAGATTTACAGAAGCAGGTTTTTTTCACAAGGCTTTCCATTTATTATATGCATACTCATAACATAAAGACACTATCAACTATCTACTAAGTGATAATAATTGAAAATTATAAATTCTACATAGAATGACATTTTCAGTGCTAGCTTTAGTTTCACTGGGGTGGGAAGAAATTAATTTCTAGACAGCTAGCCACTAGTAGCTGGATTGGCAGACACACACCTGATTTACAAACACATTAAAGTGGTTTAAACCACAAATCTTGATACTGGAGTAAGAGCAGACCAAAACTGCAAAAGCAACATCAATTTATTCAATACGGTTTCACTCTAAGAATGATGAGACCTCAAAGTTGAGTTCTCCAGCGGTGTACACATTCTAAATGCAAAACTTCTTAGGGAAAAGTTTGCATAATTTGAAGTTTTATTAATTATGTTTTAAAGTGTGAAAAATTACTAGCAAAACAAATAGCTAAGTTACCAAGGCATCAACTAAGTCCTTCCTTCTTTTATCTTACCTCCTGAGTAATCAGAAGGAAGTGAGTGAACTCCTTCTAATAACTTTGATTTCTACCAATTCTATTCCATAATCCATTAGATTATTTCCAAAAGGCAGCCCTGTGGACATGACTCTGTGACGGGCAGTATTCCCTAGGAAAACACATCATATCTGTTTAGTTTTTATTCACTTCTAACCACACTCACAGCCACTCCTCTCTCCCTTCTTTCCCTGCTCCCCACTGCCACCCCTTTCCCCTCATGCACTTTCTCAGAGGAGCAGCAGATGGAAGTGCAGCTGCTGTTAACTACCTGATTCATCAGTTCTGCTCCAACCTCTGACCAGCACCCTTGGAGGATCCAATCTCTCAAAAATCCCATCAAGTTTTTCCCATTCTCCACCATCTCTCCTTACCAATGTTCATGTCTCACTGAAAACCTCCATTCAGCAACTCCTGCAGCCCAATTTCTGAATGTCCTCTCCACTCCCCTGATTTGCTATGGAACAACACCCTACAAGTCCTAAAGTTGCACAGGGTACAATAGTAAATGAGTGCAAGAGTCATCATATGCACATCAGTGAGAAGAAGCACAGAGTAGTCAAGACTGGGTATGTGCACACAGGGGATATATCCAGACCTGAGAGCAACTGCAGTTGAACTCAGCATCGTCAGCAAAGATGCAACATCACTCTGTCTTTGCACTTTCATGGAAACATGATCATCTTAAGCACTGCTGCTGGCATGGAATGACTAATGGTGCTCATAAAATTACACTAATGAAGAAGCTTGCTTCACTACAGATATAAATACTGTTAAGACTACATAATAGACAAGGCATAAGCAAGCTCTTAACAAAAACAAAAAGGGAAAAAAAAAGATTAAAAGAAAAAAACCCCCAACATTCACAAATTCCACAAATGTTTTAAGTAATTAAAATACCTCATCCAAACAAACTTTTTAAAAAAGTTATCACAACAACAGAAATCTATAGCATAAACCCCATTAAAGTGGACTGGATACCCAAAAGAAAACTGGTGTAAATTGCTTTAAAGTAATTTCACAAATTTGCACCAATATTAGTGGCATTTCTTTATCAGTCTGTATTATATCTAAGTGCATTTTTTGTTGTTATAAACAAGACCATTGCTAACTCAGACACTGCATGACTAGTGGTGCCTCACACTGTAAGAAAAACCATACAGGTACTAAACAGTTACATCACTACGTAATTGACACCAATTGACATCTGGGCTGCTTGGGTGAAGGGTGGAAATGCACAAGCTGACTAGGGGTTTAAAACTTAACTCTTTATAGGCAACCACTGAATGAAACATATAAGATATTAAATAATTCAAACACCGTCTCATATATTTTAGTGGATGAAATGATAGATAATGAAAAATGACAGGTTGTGATGCTTAGCAAATGAGAATTACTATTTCAATTTTGTACGAAACAATGTAAGGCAAGAAGCCAGCAAACAGAAGTTAGAAAAGATATCTGTCACTTCAAAAACTACCCACAATATTAACTGTGATTTAAAAATGTAACGAAACAAGATTTTACCAGGCAAAGAAATCTTTCCAATTTCTACCTTCAGAAGTTAAAAAGTAGCCCCAAATTTGTTTATTACAAATTACCCCCTTATTAAAAGAACAAAGCTAAATAACAGTGGAAAAAAATAATGAAAGTAGAAACGGCTCTTTTTTGAAAGTTTCATTTTAAAACCGACTTGGTGTTGGCAGACAGAAAAACTTATTTGAAACATACACTTTTTAAGTTACCTTTTAAATTACAATGATGTAGAAACTTTTTTTTTTCCAGATAAAGGGACAGGAGGGGCAGGAGACTACAGGAACCCAGCAGAGCTCAATATCTCATCATGCAACGTCTTTCCCAGGGTCTGCTTTAAAGTTAAGAGTACAATGTGTGACCCAGATAACATGAGCAGCATCAAGGATTTAGTCTAGCAAAGCTGTAAAGCTGTCTTAAAGGGTTACAAGTCATTGATTAGCAAACAGTTGTTCTAACATTTGCATGAAGGTCCTTTCCAACATGACTCAGCACCTATCCACCTATCCAAAACATAAAGATACTTTATCTATGTAAAACAAATAGTTATTCTTTCAGTTATACACATAAGCATACACTTATGGATATAACCAGCAAATGCATCAATCACCACATATTTACTAAAATGAACTGCCATTAAATTATTTTCCTACATTATTTTTGGGAGTCATACTTCAGCCTGCTCTTTTCTATATGCTGTGGTACTCAAAAGTTCAAATTATTTAATATTTACGTGATCAAACATTCCATTTCAGTGAGAAGAAAGAAAATTTACAATTCCTTCTCTGAAAAAGTTTGAAGTGATATTAATAAAACTGGATATTTTACTGTGAATATACTGAATAAAGGACACTTCTTTTCTATGTATTGGGCAAAATGCTTTGATTTACTCAAGCAAATTGCAAGCATGCTTAATTATCCAGTTTATGAACAGTCACAAATACAATGGAAGTGATTTTTTTCTTTATGCTGTTAAATATGTCTAATGCAAGAATTTTTAAAAAGAGCATACTGAATCTATAATTTTTATGACTATTTTTAAAATCTAGTTGAAGCATCTCATCCTACTGAAATAAAGATTGTAGAGCTCAGAAGTTCTAAGGGTTGAAGATTCCACTCCTCCCAAAATGCTAGCTAGAAATGGTTTTAGTCAGACTTAAATCATCACACATTTTTGAAAAGGCTGTAAACCAGAAGTTCATGTTATTCAGAACCAGTCTGACAGCTTCACAGTCATCAGTTTCTGCACTGATTCAATTCAAAATATTTTGAACTATATCTCATTAGTGTATTCCAAATGACAAATACCAAAAAAACCATTGTTCGGGCAGTATAGTAAAATCCTTCCAAATACTTAAATCAAGGCTACTTTGAACACTTTCCCCACAGCATTTTCTTATCATTCCATGGTCTGTGCTGAGGTTCCCACAGGACATCTGAGACAACAAGGCAACAAAATATAACAGGAATAGCTGAAGTTGACGTAGTACTTTACATTAAGTTTCAGTCTAGAAGAAATATGAGCTACAGTGTAGAAAAAAATAATTAATAGTGTAGATAATAATAAAAGATAACAGATAGAAGAGATATTAGTAGATAAAAACAATAAGAATGACAAAGGAAAGGTCTGTTAACAAAAAGAGGCTAAACATGTATTCGACACTTCCTCTGGAAAAATCTTCCAAATGGCAAAACACAAACACTAACAAATACATATATAATTCAATTCCACCAACCACTCATAAGACTTGGAAATCTAATTCTTACATGAGAAACCTTCTCGTGCATGCTTAGGTTTATAGTATGGACCATCTGCCTCCAACTGCTGAAAGGCATATCTTCCTGAAATTCTACTGCACCTTTATCCAGGCTAAAATTTTCAAGGATTGTACAGAATAGTTCAGATAATGGGATTCAATACTATATCTGCTAACAACCCTGAATTTCAAACATGCTCTTAAAACAAATACAAGATTATAAAGTAGGTCACTTTTATTGCAGAGGTAAGTTGCTTTGTTGCAAGAACACTCACACAGCTATTGTGGCAGCAAGACGTAAGTAGGTTTGTATTTAAAGACAAAGTTATAAAACACCAGGAACAAAGACAGGAAAATGATACAGCTTCTCAGGCAAAGCTCTGAGAAGAAACAGAGAATCTTGCCTATATATGCCCCAAAGTTGGAAAGAACTGATGATCTATATATAGTTTAAAAGTCATTTGTAATCTAAACTTTTCTCAACCCAGCTGAATTTATTTGTCAAGATGTTTCTAAGCAGGCAGAACAATCACAGTTGCAATTCAATGTGCATAGGACAGGACGGAAAAATTCTCCACACAGAGTACTTGCTGCCTTATGGAACACAGTATTTTACTTCTTTTGTTTTGTTTGATTACTTGCAGCTTCAAGTCTGTGCTTACAGAGCTAACACTGTAAACCCACAGAACAAACTTTGAGGCCTATAAAATTCTAAAAAGCTCTTAAAGTGACTTCTTGGACAAGTTCTGGATAAATGAACAGTGTGGTGGAGCCATAAAAGAGAAAATGGGAGGAGTAATATATCCTTCAAGATAAAACAAAGTGGATAGAAAACACACAACTATTTCCTCGACAATGAGAAAAAAGAGGAAGGAAAAGAACATTCAGCAGGTCAGAGGAAAAGACAACCCTACCTGACCAGAGTTTTCTAGACATGAAGTTTAAATTATATCACATCTCCTACATGGGAAAAACAGTCTTTAAATCGTTGCTTCTACATCCACTGATGAATATATCCCCTTATTACCTCGATATTAAAACTCATTCAGAGGAGTGTCTCCCACACAGAATATGAATCTTTACCCTACTAAGCACATAACAGACAGACATCAGCTTGATTTGAAATGAAGAAGAAAATAGTTTCAAGGCATTTAAGAGAAAGTATTGCAAAATATCTCACGTTATAGAATATCTTGCAATTGAGGACTTTAAGAGAGGAAGAAAAAAACCCAGTTTTCAAAGCAAAATAAAATAAAACCAACAACAAAGTCCCAACCATAAGGAATGGAACACTCAATCCTTGCTTCACAGCTCATGGAGTCTAGAATGCACTCAAGAACACTTCCAGCTCTTCATTTTTAATACCAGCTTCGTTACCGCTGTAGTCATGCACACTCAGGACTGCTTCCAAAACCACCAAATGTTTGCAAATAGAAGCAAAAAACAAAGTTATGAAAATGAGGCACTGGTGTGCACTCTGCCATTTCTACTGACACAAAGAGAAGCACATTTTTGCACAGGCAGCTTAGGTTACACAATGAAGCCATTTCATCCTTCTAGAGTAGAATAACTGGAAATTAAAAGTATGGATTTCACAGGAAAAATATTTCACAGGGATCTAGTGATGGACCTTCAAACACTTTCAAAAAAACTTGCTCAAGACTACATACTAGAAGTAAATCAGGAATCTCATATAATTTTGACTGTAGATCAGTCAGTTTTTCGTCCCTGAGCACCCAGTTTCAGCAAACCAAGGCAAATTTTGACTAACTCAGCTCTATCTACCCTCCCCTAAGCCACTGAAGCTCTCACCTGAAGAGGAAGGAGACAAAATCATTAGCAGCACATAGTTACAGCACCATATTTGACACTGCTGCCTTAATTCTCATCTTTTCCCACAGAAATTCTAACCACTTAGTGACACCATCACTGCCTTTAGGGAACATTCACATTTTAGATAGATGTATAACTTTTTATATAAGGTAATATTAAGTGAAAGCCAAATTATCAAAATGCAGAAATTAACTCCAGAATTAACTCCTTGTAATGATGGTTTTTATCTCTTTTTCTCGAGATACAGAAGAGATGTTTAAATGGCATGCCTGGATGAATTATTTCTTTTAACTTGAAACTGTGTTTATTTACATCTTCTTCTATGTATTTTCAAACACATTAACAGAATGAATCTCCAGCTATGCAACATGAAACTGGATGATTCTATATTCTATTATATATTGCTGCTCTCTTCTCTAAAAAATTGACTTGTTTAACCCCAGACCTCCAGCAGTACCCACACAAATAACCTAGCTCCAGATTCAACTCAAGGAGTTGCAATTTCAGATCCAACTGCAGCTTACAAACATCCATTTCTAGCACATGCAGTAAATAGTACATGTAAGATTTACTCATTGCAGGTGATTTTTAGAAAGCGGGTAAGATACTTATTAAACAGCAATGTAACACTGATATATATATATATATATATAGTTTCTTTGGCACACATTAAAGAATAGCAATTTTCAAACTAAATTCTCTGCTGTTAAATGCACATAATTTGTTACATGACTGCTTACAGAATTAGCAATCCCAGGAAAGGATTTCTGGGACAAAAGTAAGACAGTTGACCTTAGTAAAAGTTTTGCTGCTGACTTCCTTGGGGCTAGAATTTCATTCCTGGACTTCACGCAATCAAAACATTTTTATTTTTTTTCTGAAATAAATAATGATGAAGTTGAACTTTACAGCAAGAGTAGGTTAAAGTCATAGAGCTAAATAGATTTAATTCTGTGGTCTATAACAAAGTTAAGTCTATAGCAAATAATTCCCTTCCCTCCTCCACAGATGATTATAACATAAGACTCCTGGCAAGAGCAGTTCTGGGTGAAGTCTGAATTCCTGCATGCTATGTGGAAAGAACAAAACAAACATCCTCCACCCCATGTATGTACCAATAAAAAGTTGCAATATTTTCTCCACAAGAATATGTTGTTTTAGAAGCCCTGACTAATTTTCCCAGCAGTTTTATTGATGATTCAGCCTGCTTGCTGCATTTTACTACAACAAATTAGTTTAATGTAATTTATTCAACAAGGCAGTACTGGCCCTTTACGTTGTTTGGAGCAGTCACACACGTATTAAGAGTTTCCTACATCTCCTGCTTTTTATGAACTTTAAGTGTGGCTGTTATTTCTGAGTCAAAAACAAGTCCCCTGAGTAACTGCATATAAGAGATTTTAAAATAATCTTGTAAGACTGCAAAGAACACTTACAGAAATGAAACCATCAAAGCTCAGTCCAAAAATATTTATTCTTATATGGCTGAAGTAGGAAGTAAATAGATTTTTCACTACAAAAATTTTTAGTAACTGATATTCTGCACTAGTCAGGTTGAATTCCAAGTGCCAGTACACAATACATGACCTAAACCAAGTTCACTTCCTAGCATATTACAGGGAATCTCCAGTGAGAGTCTAGACATAAGCTGAAGTCTTTCAGTGTTGCTCCATAATAAAACCCTTTTAAATTTAGGCAGCAGGAAAAAAAAGTAAAAAAGAATCCTAACAAAATAAAATGCAGTAATTCCTAGATAAGCAAATACTTGGGTTTCTCTAAATATATCCATTCTAGCACAGTTTATCATAGGCAGTACCTATCTTTTTGGACTGTTCTTCCACACAGTTGCAAAAGTTACTTCACAACCCAAAACGTTTGTTCCAACTTTATCAAATTCCACTATGGAAATTCCTCATCCCCAAACACGTTACCAACTGGAGACTACTCTCTTTCCTCTAAAAAAAGCCCCAAAACCTATCCAAGCTTTCCTCATAGAATCAACAGCAAGGTAGCAAGACCAGTTTAAATATAAAGATGTTTCTTATGTTTTGTTATAGTCCCAGTCCCCCAGTGATCCAGTGGATTGGCAGCAGAAATAAATCAGCAGCCAACATTCACCCTAGACTAGCTGCTGAAGTCAAGTAATTCCCCTGTCCTGAGGTGCATCAATCCCTGTTACGAAGTGTCAGGGGTGAGAGAAGAAGACACAAGCCCCTGAAGACTTCATGTTTTAGCACTGGGGGAAAAGGCCTTTTTGTATTTCAAGCATCTCATTAAATGAAACTGAAACAGTATAACTGTGCTTCTACATTTAGCACTTGAACAAATATACTTGTCCTTTTCTTTGCCACCACTTTCCACAATGTTCTGCCAGACCAATGCTCTGCAAAAGTGTGTGCTGGTTTCTGAGATGTGCTTCCTCGGATGCCTGGCAGCTCTTTGCCCTTAAATTCACCCATGAGAGAGACCCCATGGCTCCAATGGATGCCACAGGGAAGAGAGCTCCACTTCTCCTTCTCACTATGCTACAGTCACCCCCAAAGTGAAGTACCTTTGTCCCAAAACTCAACAAAGGCCTAAGCCCTTCTCTTCCTTATAAAAAGGGGACACAGACAATCCTTTATTTTAGATACCACTATACCACGTCCTCTATGTTCACCCAGTGGTATACTGGGACAAATCTTCAGTACAAATCTTTCTTTCCGGCAGCACTGTTACCAGGCTAACACCATCTCCTCCCTTCCTCACGTACACCAGCATCAATCCATCCACCGCTACCTCCTGGCAGGTCAGCTCTTCCCTCCCCCGGCACTCGGAGCCCTGCCTCCCATCGCGCACCCCCAGGCCGGGCTCTCACAAGGATGTCGCTGCCCCACGGACGGAAGGGATCGGGCCCAGGACGCAAGTGAATTAGGAGGAATTTCTTCACATTAGACATTGGAATGGGCTGCCCAGGGAAGTGGTGGAGTCACTGTCCCTGGAGGTGCTTCAGGAAAGACTGGACGTGGCACTCGGTGCTGTGGTCTAATTGACAAGGTGGTGTTCGGCCGCAGGTTGGACTCGATGATCTCAGAGGTCTCTTCCAACCTAAGTGAACCTGGGATTTTGTGATAACCTGTCCCGGCTCCCCTGCAGCTTCCCTTTCGCCCCTTGTCAGAAGACAATTCCTCCCCACTCGGGTCTCTCCCGTCGGAGGCAGCTCTTCCCCCCATCCCGGAGAAAGGAGTCCCGCCCCGGGCCCTTGCAGGGGCACCTCCTCAGCATGAGCCCAGCGCGCCGCTCTCCCGCTCTCCCGGGCCCACCGAGCCCCCCCTCACAGACCTGTGGATCCGGCCATCTTGTCCGAGCCCCCCCCACTCCGCTCCGGGCCCGCACGCCACGCACGTCACTTCCCTTGGAGCGGCCCCGTCACTTCCCGCCAGGAAGGACGAGACGCGTCCCTGGAGCGCGGGAGCNGGAGCCAGCCTGGGTCTGCTCCCGCGGGAGCCCTCGGCAGCGAGCTTCCTCGGCGTGCTCTCTTCCCTTTGTAGCCTTCTCGCCAGCCCCTGTCCATACTCGTCTCCCTCCAGCCACCTGCTACGTCTGTGCCCGTGAAGGCTGGGAAGCAAATTCCCGTGGCTGCATCCCTACCCTGCCACCCCCGCTCAGCCCGCACCCCAACCTCCAGAAACAAGGAAGTCGGCACACAGCGGTGAAACTAAACTTAATTTTTTTGGTTTTCAGCTTGGCTTCAAACAA
>VWYI01040505.1:14151-28901 GCA_013399455.1 Anthoscopus minutus
GACACTTAGATTCAGAAGGGGTGCGGGGAAAAGGAAAGGCGCCAAAGGCAGAAAAGGAAAGACTACACATAAAAATTTTAAAGCTACAGAAATGCCAGAAATATATCTATGAAATATATTATCTATATATTATATATAGAAATATATAAATGACAGAAATAAGGGGTGCTATTTAGAGTTAGCTCCTCAGAATGATGTGACAATTTCAAAGGCTGAAATACCTGACATTCGGCAGCATAAAAACTGTGGAAAATTACTTCTACAAATGTCTAGCCATGTTAAATGTTTCTTCACCTGCAGCAGTCGATTACAAAACTCAAGCTCGAGGCCCTTCCCAGGGAGCCGAGCTCAGCTGTAGGCAGCCGCTGCGGTAACATCTTGCACATCCTACCTGGGAACTACAACGTGCACCGTGCTGGGGACCCACAGGCAGGTGGGAGAAGGCAGCTCCCCTTGCAGAGTGCTGGTGAAGTGCAGCAGGCTCAGGAACAATCCGAAAGAGCCCTGCCGGCATTCATGTGAACGTGAGGGAAACACACACCAAAGCAACCTGCAGTCTAACACATCTGAAAGGGGACACATCTCAAAACCTGTGGCAGGGTCACTGCAATGAGGGATTCCCAGGAGGACTTGCAGGGCTGCTGCTAGCAGCAGCCTCTACCAAAAAAGACTGTCACAACCGCACACCTTGCTAACCAGTGACAACACCCTCATGCTATTCTTGACATCCTATTTTATAAATAACACTCAGTTTTTTTCCCTATACAGCTTATAAAGAGAGAGTTAAACTCATTCACAGACTTCTGGTAGAGATCAGAAAGAGAAACAATGCAAGATGTTTTTCTTCCAGCTAACCTGAAACCTCTCCCCAAACTGCAGAATATGTTGAGTTAGAACGGACCAAACAACTACCACTCAGTCCAATTCCTGGCCCTGCACAGCATCATCCCCACCCTCACACATAAAATGCTCTGCCTCCCTGCATGCATCCTTTGTTCATTTTAGCCCAGTACTGTTTTTGCCGTCTCTGCATACACAAAAATGATAAATCTAAAACAGTTTTTAGTTCTTCCATTGATTTCTATTTTCTTTTATCAAGTCACTAGTTTTGACCAGATTTTTGCAACAACATAAATAAGCAGGAGTTTCAATATTTACACCAAAATAATTAGAAGTAAACTTTTCCAGTACAATGAAACTGTTCCTTAACCTGCATTTCAATGATCTACGGAGACTTCTGTTGTCAAAAAAACCTGATTGTAGGGTTTTTCTTGTGTAGCCGAAAATTCAGTATTTTCGTCAAAGTAGTAACAATACTGAAAAAGAGTCAGAATATTTTGAAAAGTTCTCCCCTATTATAACATCACTGTAGAAAATATTGTGATCTTGAACAGAAAAAAAAAAAGAGTTGTCCTTCTCCTATTTTTTGGAATCAAGAGCATGTGCAGGAGGACTATTAGAGACCACTACACAAACCTTGCCCACTGTGGTCCATCCATAATGTAACCAGGCTGTGCTACTACTTGCATTAAGATAAAATCTGCTCAGCTCCAAGGCCTGAAAGAAGCTCAATGGCCACCCAATGCTTGTGCATTTATTTTCTTTTAATGACTGATCCTTCTTTTTTAGGTGATTCTGTGCTAACAATGAAGAGCACACCTGCATGTCTTGAGACATGACAGAAATGAGCCATAGGTTCACCAAACCAAAGCCCACTTGTATTCCATGAGTCTGAGCACACAGCAGACTCCACAGTCCATCTGTGTCCCAACCCATCCACTAGATGTAAAGGCTTACATTTAGCAGCAACAAATTACTGTAATACTTACTGCAAGCACAGGAAATAAATCAAGGCCCAAAATAGAAAAAAGGCATAAGGTCACTGCCCTAGGTGAGGAAACTTCTGCTGAAAGACTCTAAAAACTGTTTTATTTCACTCTTCTTATATTGGGCAAAGTTTACTACGAAAAAATGCAATTTTTTCAACATTGAATTTAAGCGGAAAAATACCTGACAACTGGAAGCTGAACACATTTTAAAGATGTAACTTCCTTTCTTTTCAAACAGGCTGAGAGAGATGGGATTGTTCAGCCTACAAGAGAGGTGGCCCCAGCTAAAGCAGCTTCCCAGTACCTATAGAGGGCCTAAGAAGCAAGCCAGAGAGTGACTTTTCACAAGGGCATGCAGTGGTACAGCCACAAGGGCAAGCACAAGGGGTACAGCCTTAAACAGAGACAGGGAAGGTTTAGGTTAGATATTAGTAAGAAATTCTTTACTATGAGGGTGGGGAGGCAGTGGAACAGGTTGCCCAGAGAAGCTGTGAGTGTTCAAAGCTAGGTTGGATGGTGCTCAGAGTAACCCCCTTTGGAAGAACTTGTCCCTGCACATGGCAGAAGGGCTGGAACAAGATGATCTTTAAGGTCCATTTCATGGTTCTAGGATTCTAAGTGCTTACACATGGTAGTGAACTCACCTCTCACTTTCTTCAAATGAGTTCAAAATACCACTTCTGTTTACAACTTGGCAAAAATAGGTAGTTATTTCAGAAAAAACTTTCATAAACTTTATTGTCAAATATCACAGTACTCATCAAGAGAAAAACCAGAACTGCAGTGTGCTCAGCTCAGAAAACAATTGTTCTACGATCATGTTGGGAAATAATTTTATTCAAAAGAAGAGTTTGACAGAGTTGAGATTTTTGAGTGTACATTCTACAGATGGCCCTCATGTTGTACAACACTGTCTCCAGAGCTGCCATATGATAGTCAGCAAGCTCCATCTCAGCCTGAAACATTTTCTAAGTAATATGTGGAACAAGGTATTGATAAAAGACAACTAAGGAATAATTATTTTCTATTTGTAGACTACAACAAACAAAGACATAGCAATATCTTCCAGCAAATTTAATACAAACAAATTATTATTCAGAATTAATAACTACCTTGTGTAACTGATTTAAGCATGATAGTACAGAGGATTTTAATGTAAAATATGAATGGTAATAGTAATAATAATAAAAATCAAATTTAAATCAGCTTTCTCATGGTTCTTTACACAGAATACCTCTATGCAATTTCTGACTCAGAAAGCACAGACAGACCCAGAGTGGTCACTCCTTTGACATGGGGCTCTGGGAATATTTACCCATTAACAAGTAGTATACTTCCACAGGTAGTAGTTCTTCTGAGAGCCAGGACCCTTGTGTTTCTCCATCCTTTAAATTCTTCACAGGATAGTTTATCTAAAAAATAAGGACATAAAACACCACATGGGATGAGCAAAAACCTCTTACTTCTATTCATATTGACACTGAAAGAAGTAAGCTTTTCCAGTGTTTACAAGCCCTAATAGACAGAAGTGCCCCCATGTAGAAAGCTGGGTATAAATGTAATGAAAAGTCATTAGTCCTGAGAGCTTTCAGCTTTTTGAGTGATTGCAGACTGCACCTGAACAGAGCCCCATCAAATTCCCTCATTCCATCAGTGCACAACTTGCATTTGATCAGCCAAGAAAAGCAATATAACTCATCCCCTTTAAAAGCACAGAAAGTGTCAGGTATTATGCAGCGACAGAAACACAGAAAACACAGAAGCAATAAAAATCAAACAGAAGACTACTGAAGAGTCTCATTCCAAGCAAACAGACATCTAAATTATTAGCTGAGTCCAAAAGGGACTCAAGACAAGACCATAATACTTTTTTCTCCATTAGACTTCATTGTAAGAGGCATCAAGCAGCTTTACAGCCACAATTCCTCTTTTGTCTGCAGTACTGGAGAATACAAGAGAAATAAGCAAATGCAATTTCTATCCCATTCCATCTAGACGTTAATTCCTTTCTCGCCATGGTCACAGTAAGATCTCTCTTATTTTCTTCACAGGTTCTACTTGTACATCCCTGCATCAGGGTTTGTCCTCATCCCTTAACATGGAGCCTAATGAATAACTTTCGTTTCCTGTTTCTGTTTGTTGTAATATGTACAAAATTGCACAAATTCACTGTATGTGTAAGAAGCACATTCTGCTCGTTTACTCATGCTAAAAGTACAAGCAGTTAAATATCTGAATGAGCAAATAAGAAGTAAGAAAATAAAATCAGAATTTAAAAAAAAACCCACACCCTTACAATGTGTGAGCATAGATTTAGAGAGAAAATTTCCATGGTATTTCAGAGATGTGAAAATTCACAAGCAAAAGGCACAGTCTTGCTACCAGATGCAAAAGAACTACAGAATGTTCTAGTCCAGTCTTTCTAATAACCAGCCTATACAACCAAAATACAGCAGAAACAAATAAGCCTTACTCAAAGCATGAATACAAAGTTTTGTTGACTACACACTAAACTATAATATCAAATGTAAAGTTAACTAATAAATGAAATCATTAACCAAATACTTAAGGACCAATCAAAAAATTGTTCATTTCCTTTTATCAATAAATTTTACATGTCATTTTTTATTGCGTTGTCAGTAAACTTGATTATTTCACACAAACATTATATTTTTTACTTCCTCTATGCAAAAGAACATCTGATTTTGAAATGAAAAAATTAAATACTTAAATCAATATGCTTTTTTTAAAATTTAAGTTCTTTCGTATTTCTGTACTATGTTATACAAGAGAAATTAAGTGTAAAAATAGAAAGGTAATTAATTGTAGGCGCTGCCGTGTGGTTTGTAATGACATCAATACTGAAAACACTGGAGAATGCGGGCATCGATCCCGCTACCTCTCGCATGCTAAGCGAGCGCTCTACCATTTGAGCTAATTCCCCAACTGAAAAAAAAAATCGCAAAACTTGCACATATACACTCCAAACTTACAGAAAACCACAGCACAATTATGTTTAATTATAAATTCGTTGTTTCTTGCTGAGTCATTCTTTCTACTCACCAACAACTGACTGCAGCCCAGAGCTGCAATCATCGGACACATCCTTCAGCATGAACACTACCAGAATAAGCTAATTCATCCTTTTATAACATGAATTTTTGTTATTTAGCTGGTTTCATACAAGAACTTCTCTGAAAGATCAACTTACTTAAAAGAAACCAAATGTGTGCGTTTTAGGGAAAAAAAAAGACAAAAAACCAACCAACCAACCAACCAACCAAAGGCCCTACTTTTATTGAGCAACTGTTCCAAATTCAACTAGGAAAACCATGTTCTTTCCAATTTTCAGGTCATGCACAAGTAAAGACTCGTTCAGGAAACGTTTAACGGAAAAAAATGTTATATGCTTGAATGAAACAGAGTTTTATAGTCAAAACTTACAAAAATGTGTGTTTGCATATCCTGTCATACAAATATGTATATATGCACACACATTTTTTGGAAGGTGTCTGGCTTCTCTGAGGTGAGAGAGTCAAATGACAATAAAGCAGATCTGTATTTTTCTTATTTATTACCTCGCCAAATGCACTTCCCTGTAATTAATACATTACTTTTAACAGCCTTAAAACGCCTTTTGAAAAATGAACGCACCTGTGCTCACGTGACTTGACACGCAGCATAAAGCTTATGTCGTAGGCAGCGACCATGATGATGTACGGCCCCACAACTGCACCCACAGCCTCTGGGGGCCGGTTTTACTTACCCATCCACCCACCCACCCCAAAACCTGCACGCACAGCCCCCGGGAGCTCGAATCCCGCCAGGGAGCAGCGATGGCGCGGCGGCCCCGGAGCTGCGGTGTCCCGGCTGCAGGGGCCGCTCCGCGCTCGTCTCCGGAGCTCCCGCCATGGCCTCAGCAGCTGCGCTCCCTCACGGACCCTCGGCTCCTCTCGTTTGCTTCCCTGCTTTCTCGGGACAGTCCTCTCTCCTTCCACAAACCCCTTCCCCTGGCGTTGCAAAATACCCTGCCACCTGTTCCGTGCTCTTTCATCTCCTCCTTCCTCCCCGGCTCCTCGTTTCTGCTTCACAGAATTACAGGATCAGTTAGGTTGGAAACAACCTCAGAGATCATCGAGTTTAATTTCTGCCTAATCACCACCATCATGTTAACTAGATCATAGCATTAAGTGCTACATCCAGTCTTTCCTTAAACACCACCAGGGTCAGTGACTCCACCACCTCCCTGACCAGCCCATTCCAATGTGTAATCACCCCTTCTGAGAATAAATTCTTTATTATGTCCAAACTAAACCTCCCCTGGCATATCTTATGACTGTGTCCTCTTGTCCTGACCTTAGATGCATGGGAGAAGAGGCCGACCCCTATCTGGCTACAGCCTCCTTTCGGGTGGTTGTGGAGAGTGATAAGCTCTCCCCTGAGCCTCCTTTTCTGCATGATAAACAACTGCAGCTCTGTCAGCCGTTCCTCAATAGAATATGTGCTCCAGGCCCTTCAGCAGCTCTATTGTCCTCCTCTGGACACCCCAGCACCTCCATGTCCTTCTTGAAGTGAGGGACCCAGAACTGAACGTGGTGCTCAAGGTGAGGCCTCACCAGTGCTGAGTACAGGGTGACAATCACTGCTCTGGTCTTGCTAGCCACACTATTGCTAATGCAAAAATAATGTGAACACACTTATAACAACTTTCACATACACATAACTTGATCAACCCAGATGTTTTGAGCTGAACCAACCAAAGTGGCTGAGCTCCACTTTGCATCTTTCCCATACTTATTTTAACCACAGAGGCCTCTCAGGTATATCTTTGAAACATAAACTGATATACCAAACAAGAGAGCTGTATCTGGCTCTGGCTCTCTGTAGGGTGAGTGGAGTTCATAAACTCCTCCTGATCTGTTATGGCAGTGTTCACTTCAGCTCTTCTTTATAAGCTCTCTCTGCTCTTGCACTTGCAGACAAATATATCCCATAATCTGCCACCCAGTGACTTTCTGACTGTTGCTTGAATATCTTCATTTATAGAGGAGACTGTTCCTGCACTATGTCGGCATGAAACCAGACAACGCCTCCTTGCTAAGCCAGGCCGCATTTCTCACTCCACAGATGGGAGAAGTTACTCATCCATCAAGTTAAAGCCAGGCCAAGAAGAAATCAAATCAGAGCGTGAGTGGAGGTAAGATCACCACCCGACTGGTTTCTAACTGGCCTGGCTTGTTTTTACATCATTTACTGGCTTTTGGTGATACTGAATCATTTTATGTACCTTAGCCCTGACACGTGATGAATGGCTTGGAGGCACTGTACATGCACATCCAATTGTTCCTAGAGCTGGATTCTTTGGCAGGAGGGAACACAGGCTAGGAATAACTGAAAATAAGCCACTGTCATTACTCGATGTGGCAGTATTCACTTCGTGCTTGACAAGCTTCAGCATTGATTTGCTATAATTGTTTGACAGTGCCAACCACTAGAAAACAGGAAGGGAAAGAAAGAATAATGGTATTCAGAAAAAAACATATAGCTGTCAGTTCTAAGAGCACTAATGGTACAAGTGAGAGTAATCAGGTATCAAGTTGCTCTGGATTTATGGCCAGCTGTACGTTTAAGCTACACCTGACTTTTTTGGTTGGTTGGTTGTTTTTTGGTTGGTTTTTTTAGAACACTAAAGCTAGTCGTCTCAGAGTTAAACCCAAAATTTTTGACAGGGAGGAGTGGATTTTGTATAGTTTTTCAGTATTTGTAGAATGTTAAAAAAATTAAAAGCAGTGTGAAAATGATATAACACTTGTGAAGTAAGGAGAGATCTTTACCATGTAAATAATTCCATTTTCTATGGCAGCTGCTAGAACATGCATAGGCCCTTCAGCAGGTTTTCTATTGAAAACACTTAGTGGAAAATTGTGATACAAAATTTGGCTAAAGCACTTTTTTTAGCATTATCTTATTTATATAGCATGAACCACCTTGGATGCTCATGCATCCAAGCAAGCAAGCACCTGCTTACTTGCTCATCTCTAGGAATTTAGAATGAGTTAGCTAACCAACACTCATTATTGCATTATTTAGCTGTGATGACAAGGAACATATTTAGACCAGGCATTCCTGAGTAACTTCCTGGTCAAGTCTTTGAATTTAAAAAAAAAACCAAAGCAACCTTATTTTTGTCTTTATCTTCAGAGAAAATAAAGCTTTCTTCAGAGGAAGTTACTTAGAGACGACTGATAACGATTCAAATGCTGCTATGATCTTAAAGGACTGATAAACAACTCAAGATTCTGCATTGATCTTGTTTCAAATTGTCTAATATCATCAACATTTTTTCATAGCCTTTTACTTATTTGAGAAGTGTTAAAGCAGCTGTAATTTTACTAACAGCATTTAGCAAAAGAACTCAAGAGCTACATAAATAGCTCAGCTCTTGCTGGAAAAAAAATCAGTGCATTTCGGTTTTTTCCTTATTTTACTTTTTTCAGGAAAAATATCTAGCAATACACAAAAATGGCAAGGTTATAAATGCACAAGGGATGGGTTATTGCCAAAACTTCAGAGACTCCAAGGAAATGAGGAAGAAAGGTGTAAGCTGGGGCACCTTAGCCTACATCGTTTCACCAAGCCTGCTGGCTGGATAAACCAAAGGTGGGTTTTACCATTTACTGCTAAAACTGCCTTTTTTTGCTAAGAGTTAACCTGATGTTTCGTGTCAAAGGTGCAGAAGCTGAGATTGTTTGCAAGACAAAAATAGGTTTTACAGTTGCAAATAATCCTTATATTCTATAATCTCCTTAAACAAAAACCAGAAAGTGTCAGTGAAAGATATATTGCATATCCAAATTATTCAGAAGTCGTGTTCTCAGCTGTTAGAAACTATCAGGAATGTGGTTGGAAAATGAAAATTCTGTCCTTCTTAAACGAATATTGATGTACATTTTTTAGAATTGGTTTTCAACCTCCACCCTCAAAGCAATGCCTAGGAAAATGCATGAGCATAAACCTAATCATGAATTTACATTATGAAAAAAATATTTAGGTCCATTTAAAGGCATACACACTCAGCTGATAATTCCTGCTACTGACAGCCATTGGGAAAACTAGGATAAAAATCTGCTCTTTCCAGCACTACCTTTTCCCCCGATGATACACAAGGCAGCTTCAGGGACAGAAGAGCTGACCAACAGGTAGGTTGGTGGCTTTTCTTTAGAACACTTACCTGCCATTCCAACAGCTGCCTCTTGCATCAGGAGGAGACAGAGCTACAGCATTTCCCTGTTCACAGGATGACAAACCTCCCAGCACTGCCTATTCACCCACTGCTCCATCTATAAAGGAATAAAAGGAGGACAGCAGCTGCCCTGGAGGAGAGAATTGCCATTGGGCTGGGTGGAAGCACACACCTCCTAAGGTTCTAGCACTGGGTAGGGCATGCTCAGAGCCTGGGAAGTGCAGAGCAGAGACCCAGTCCTGAGAGGCCAGGAAAGTGTGAACATGCGGGCAGGGCAGCTGTGTCTACTTGCTTGTCACCTGGAGCAAGCCCTGGGTGAGATCATCGAAAGACAAAACAGGCAGAGGAGGTTTGTGCACAGCCATTTACCCAGGGGCTTTCTGGTCATGGTGCTTGTCTCAGTGGGTCTCACAAAATCTAGTTTTGGAGTCATGGGGGTGCTTGTTGAAGGAGGAGGTGCAGTGGGCAGTGGGACTCCTCAGCAGAGAGGGTGGTTTTCTGGGTTCTTATGGAGTTCCTATTCCTTTGCTGCTCTGCCATGAGTCAGGCTTCAGCCCTCCTTCAGTTTTTCTCAGCACCTACAAACTCACTAATCCTACACTGCATTGGGAAATTTTAATAGCTGTTGTTTTCTTCGGATACTGCTCCTCCAGAGTTTGCTTAATGTGTAACACTGAGCCCAGGAGAGAGGTGGAATACTCAAATCAGAGGGTAACTTGGGTTGAACAACTTGTTGAAGTGGGTGCCATCTTAAACTTTTTTGTGGTCTTAATTCAGCATGCCTGTGCTGTTTTGAAAACACTGTAAGCAGGTAGCTTCATCAGTGAATGCTCTAATGATAAGGCTTCTTTCCCCATTTAGTTTAAAATTATTGTATATTATGTTGGTATATAAATTTTAAAAAGGAAAGCTCTCACATTTTCATATGGACCTAAGTAATCAGATGTTAAACATACACTGAACTTCAGTGAGTTCTGTCTATCTTAACTCTCTAGTCTTGGAACTTTGCAACCAAATACATTTTTCAGTTCATTCCATATAACCAGTTCCTTGGAGCTTTTTATAAATGTTTGGTTTATTTATTTGGATGAGGTTATTGTTCTTAAAACTACTCTATTATTCTGGAAAAAATCTCATTTAGCGAGTACATAGTTCTGTTCCTTAGTAAAAGCCACAGGATATAGGGATCTGAATCTTCTTAAGTCTTCTAAGCAATGAAAAATCTTCATTCTCACCCCTGTTAACTTTGGTGCAAAAAGTGAAAGGTAGATAAAAATTGAAAATATAAAGAAATTGTTTACTATTCTGTGGAAAACCTTGGCTTGGAAGAAGCATTATATGAACATGAGGAAAATCTTGTATGTGCTGTTTAGTGATAGCTGATTAGCCAGGTGGCCTAGGCATAGCTAGCCCACATTCTCTGCTACATGAAATGATAGGAAATGTAGAGAAAATTTAGATTCTTACAGTGGTGATTTAGAAGACAGAAGTTGCAAATCTAGTGGGATTCAGGTATTGTCAATCCTGCTACTTTCGTAACAACCTTGTTTATTGCTATTAACCATTAAAAAGTTTGTTTTGCATGTAAAATTGGTAACACGGTGCTTTTATATTGTCATCCTGTTTAGTTCAAGGAAGGCATTGTTCATGTAGCATGATGTTGAAATTTTTTTAAATACTTGTTAAGTTCGTAGGGATACAAGATCTTCCAGAAAAATTGGGAGTAGGTTGTGGTGTGAGTGAGTCTAGCCATTTTCCTAGGAAAAAAATCTAAATGCATAGTCATGTTAATGTGTGACTTCCTGTTTCTGAAAACAGAATTAAATGTTTGCCTATCTGGAATCCATATGATAACCAAGGTGGAAATCTAAAATCCATGGATCCTTTTAGAGAAAGAGAATGGTACGTTTTGTATGGTATTCATGGTATTTCAACTCTCTGACAGAGATTTTACAGGTTGAAATACTGAGGGTGATTGTTGTATTGGTTCCCAGTGAGATGATGAGAGTAGCACAAAATGATCTTGCTCAGAGATGTGCTCTGAGATCACCATCTTCTTATTAGTGCACAGAGAGCACAGTGTTAACCTAAATGCTAATCTGATAAATATATATAAAAAACATTTCGATGTCATACTTCTTGAAAAAGCAGTATATTTAATATGAATTATTTTAGCTTTTGCAGGTTTCTGTTGGGCAGCTAATGGTAATTGAAGTTACTTAGGATGCCTGGCTAAGCTGATCCTTTGATCAATATTACAGAATTTTGTGCATAACCTCCCAGATGGACTATACTGATTTTCCTCAAAGGTGGTAACTGCAGTAGCAAATACTATTAAAAGCAACAAATCTTTCTAGGGTTTATTATGTTTTGAGTTTGTTTTTTTTCTTTTTGGTTGGTTCTTATGTTTTGGGATTTCTTTATCATATTAACATCTTGCGCTTTGGGTATGAGTCAATGAATAATGGTAAAATGGAGGCAAAATTTTATGAACAAGCAATAACAACATCAACAAATTAAGTGTTATTTTCATTGTGGCGATTAAAAACAGAAACAGGGATTCTGGGAGGTTTCTTCTGACTCATGGCATGTCTTGTGTTGCTTTTTATGTGATTTACAGTTCCTTTGGTGGAGTACTGTCTGTTGGAGTTTGAGGTTTTTGTTTGTGGGGTTTTCAGCTCCAGAGGATGGTGTGAATTTTTCTGTCCAATTCCATATTTTATACTGCTTTTCAGTAAAATTATCTCTGAGGTCCAAAACACATTTCCTTCAATGCTTTAAATACAGCTTTCCCTTCAATGCTTTAAATACGAGATAAATACTGAATACGGAACTGGAGACATACTTGTTTAATTTTAATGCTGTATCTTGAAGGTTAGACTATATAACATAATGAATTGAATATTCTATAGCTGTCCTTACTCATTTTGTCACTACTTAATTTATAGTTAGTTCTGAGTTTTGCTTGATTTTAACTGAATTTTACCCTACCTGCTGTGTTAAAGGCTGTCAGTGCCTAGTCATAAATGGAAAGTCTCAGTTCATGTGCAGTTGTAAGCCTGCTTGGGGATTTCCTTAATTAAACCAAGTAGATGTGCTGTACCTTTCAAAATCTGGCATGAGAAACCCTGGTCTTGCCTGGGCTATGTTCTTACAAGCCTGATAGAGACACAACTAGAAGAATTCTGTTTGCTTGCTTGTTTGTTTTATACCACAGGTGTTTTTGAGACTTAAATGGTTTTGGTTCAGAAGGAATACTAAGAAAAATGTGAAATGTCCCAAAATAGAAGGAGCAGCAAGCTTCCTTACTTTTCCAGGCACACTGACCTGTGGGGCTTTCAGCCAGTTGCTTAAATGTCAGTGGTATCTGCAGCATAATTCCAGCAGTAAAAACTTACTTACCTCCTACAAATTAATTTCAGATGCTTCTTTCTACATTGATTAAATTGGAGAGGGAGAAGCAATTTTTTTTTTGCAAAGCCAGCTGTCTCAGTCAGGGTGGGGGAGTAGGTGGCAAGATACTGGAATTTTGTTAATGGAAGAATGTGCATGGGACCTTTGGTATACAGCTTTAGGGCTAGACTAAAGACAGAAATTTTGGTTTTTTGTTTTCTGAAATCACTAAGTCATTGAAGAGCAGAGATTTGAAAGATCTTTATATGTCAGTGTAATCCATGTGTCTTAAACCATCCTGGGGAAATCAAGAGCTGTTTGTGTAGTTTTAAAATAAATTTTAGTTCAGCTACTCCTTTTCTTTCAAAAGGCAGATTACTTAATATTTAAAGTGTAACAAAAATTCACAAGTCTCTCTTGGTGTTTGTGAAACCACTAAACAGAATTTTCAATGCTGTTTCATTACAGTAAAAATTTATATTTTTTACATTTTAGTTGTATATTTTTTATTTTTATATGTAATTGTCTGTCTGAGTGTGCTCATCTATCTGGTGACAGAATCACAGCTTAAAAATGCCTGAGAGATGTAAATAAATCATAATTACTTTGTTTCCCGGTGTTCCATTTGGTGCTTTTCTCATTGTTTCCAAGAACCTTTGTTCCATGGGTGCTTTTTTTTTTACCCCCTTTTTATAACATGAACCTAGCCTCTATTGCCACAAGAGAAAGAACTGGAAGAACTCTACCTATTCAGTCATATATATTTTATATCGTAAAATGTGGAGAAGGGTAAAGTCATTTAGCCAGTTGTCTTCCATCTAGGGATTACAAATAGGAAAAATCTGTTTTAGAAAAAATACAGTATTTAAATATATCCAGATTTCTCTTAAGCAGTAATAATTGTTTAGTGTGAACATAAGTCTGCAATTGTCTGGAAACACAAGCCCGGATGTTATCCAGATGCAGCTCCGCTGAACAAAGCGCCTGCTGTTGCCTCGAGGAGTCCAGATATCACATTAGGCAACATTCCCACCACGGCTGTCAGAAGCAGTGCGCTTGCAGGAAGACCTAATTGTTTCTGCGTTTCACGGCAGAGCAGTGCGCTGTTACTGCTCCCGTGACTTCGGGACGGGATTAGAAGGGCTCGGACTGCCCAGCTACCGGGAGTTAGGGGAGGAAGTTTAGTTTGTGTTGGAGACAGCGGGTCACGTTTCAGCGCCTTGTGCGGTGCTACACCAGCGATTGAAGCGAAAGCAGGGATGGTCAGTAAGGGGGGGNGTAGCGGGATCGATGCCCGCATTCTCCATTTGCTATGCTCCTGTTTTGAATTTAGGTGCGTTTTACTGCAGCACTTTAGTAAGGATTAAAGTGAATCCGTTTGGAGACGCGTTTGCGTCGTATAAGGTATTTTAAGCTTTTAACCTTGATCAGAGCTGAGTTTTTTTTTTTCTTAAGTGCAAATTAATTTCCTCTTATGGCTAGAGGAAGACATTAAATGTGGGAGACCGAGTGTCGCTCGAAACTCACATCAGGAACAAGCGTACCCTGCCCATCCTACAGTGCAAAGTAGCTGATAGACACTAATTCTGTGGTGAGCTGATGATTTATATAGACAACTAGAAACTTTTACATCTTCGCAGAGAAAGTTTCAGTACTTTCTGAAAGTACTTTCATCATTTCAAAAGCCATCATAAATGCTTACGTTCGGTGCAGTGGTAAGTGATGGAAATGGCTTTTTCCCTGTATCACAGAGTAACAGCGATGGTTTACATGGGTGTGTGAAGAAATTGTCTCTCAGAGAGTGTACAAGTGTAACCTTTCCAACTAACGTTTCTTCTCCCCATTTATTTGCCTTGAGAGGTGGTGTGTATTACCTGCTGTGCATTTTCGACCACAAACCTGGACTGTTGATGGAAGAAAATCATCGCACCGTGGCGCTACAGCCGACCAAAACACTGGAGAATGCGGGCATCGATCCCGCTACCTCTCGCATGCTAAGCGAGCGCTCTACCATTTGAGCTAATTCCCCTTGCCGCCGGCGGCGCCGGACGGCTGCTCTCCTGCTGAATCCCCTCTGCTGAACCCCCGCTGCTCTCCTGCTGAATCCCCTCTGCTGAACCCCCGCTGCTCTCCTGCTGAATCCCCTCTGCTGAACCCCCGCTGCTCTCCTGCTGAATCCCCTCTGCTGAACCCCCGCTGCTCTCCTGCTGAATCCCCTCTGCTCAACCCCCGCCGCCCTCCTGCTGAATCCCCTCTGCTGAACCCCCGCCGCCCCCCCACTGACT
>VWYI01040505.1:29078-59623 GCA_013399455.1 Anthoscopus minutus
CTGAATCCCCTCTGCTGAACCCCCGCTGCTCTCCTGCTGAATCCCCTCTGCTGAACCCCCGCTGTCCTCCTGCTGAATCCCCTCTGCTGAATCCCCGCTGCTCTCCTGCTGAATCCCCTCTGCTGAACCCCCGCTGCCCTCCTACTGAATCCCCGCGCTGCCGCTTCGGCCTCAATTGCTGTGTTGAGTTGTTTGTCTAACAGCACCGAGTCGCTCCTGAATTTACGTGGAAAACTCGATGGCTAAAAAGCCAGGCTACACCTTTGACGTATGAGGAGCATTTTCTGCTGTGTTTCTTGGATAAAACAACTCTTTTTCCTGAGCAGTGCATCCTCTAGCGTTTATTCAAGGAGAGATAATTAATTTTTACATCTCTTACAGTGCAAATACAAAAAGGCTTGTAAATCTAGAAAGACTACTCTTAGAAGACACTTAAGTACAGTGAGATTTTTCTCCTTTTTTTTCCAAGTCTTTAGTTCCTTTTACAGCTTTCTAATTAAACAAACATAAGTTATAAAGACAATGGTTTAAAAGTTCATATTTAGTTTCTGGAAAGGAAATATTAATCCATAAATTCTTATGCTTTATTCTAGAAATTATTTGTATTTCTGCTTTTATTTGCTTTGATAATTCTGTCCAAATAGTATTGCATCTTAAATATATAGTAGGGATTACTAAGTACATCTTAAATAGAAAAATTCTCCTGTACTCATACTAACTGACTTTTCAGTAGGAAGCACAGGCTATTAAATGAAAGAACGCTTTCTGGATTTCAAGAAAGGAAATGTACTTTAGAGAGAGAATGGATACACTGATATGCTCTGTTTAAATGCAGAGTGCTAAGTCCTGCTAGTAAACTGAAATGTGTGCAGCAATCCAACAATACATGTACTGGTGATTTTCTCTGAAGGATTTAACTCACTGGATGGCAGCAACCAGTTAAAATAAAATAAATTTCAAAATTGAGCACCAGCAAGTTACAGCTTTTCCTAAGTAAGGTACTACTTTCCTAAGTAGAACTACAACTTCAGTGTTGCTGCAAACATTCTCTTAAAGTTCAAGTCTGCTTAACTTCAGTCTCTGCACAATAAAAAAAATTAAAATTTATCCTTAACACTTCTTCCATCATATTGGAGATTATTTTATCTACCTCACTTGAGTTGACTTGAGGGGAAAAGCCAATATGCAAAAGCAGTTTCAGTCCTTCTCCCAGATATATATGTATCTTAGGCTCACTGATGGCCCCCTGCCTGCCTGTGGCCAGGATCTCTCTCATATCATGTTTCATGAGATTCTGCTGTATGAACAGTTTTTTAAATCAACTCTCTGCAGTTTGAGTCATTATGAACAAGGTAGATTACCTCTTCCTGTTTTTCACCACATCTCACTCTGCTGCCGCTGAAAAGGCCTAAAGCTTCTCCCATTCGATTCATAGAAAAACACTTTATTTAATGCCCAAGCCAGATAAGGGTGAGGAAAGAACTCTGCACTATTTTCAATTATGTAACTGTAATTTCAGTTATGTTTTATGTAACTGACAGCGATTGTTTTGTGATCATGAATTTCTTGTGAGTGTTGCTAAATTTTCATGTAAGATGGCAAGTAAAAGGTTCTGATTTCTTAACCTGGTAGGGAAAACTTCCTTACCTGTGTCTGAAAAATAGCCTGACCTTTTTAGTTCCATTAAAAAAAAAAAAAAGAAATTTAGGGTGTTTCAGTTTTGAAGGTTTTGTGTCCGCATACTTTCATTTAACACAGGTCACTTCAGTGCATCTTCTTGTCAATACTAATGTCAGCTGATATAAGTTAATTTAATCAGTCCTGAGTTTTACTTTCTAGATGGTCTCCTGAGGGGACATCAGAGCAAATTCAAGTTTTGTATTATCCACAAGCTGCTCCACTGTGTCGTCTCTGATGTGATTTCCCTGAGTGTAGGAGGACAAATCTGGTATGTGGCAGGTGGTACTGGAAGGCTGCAGGTCAGCATAAAGTACCTTATCACATTACTCAGCCTTATCGCCTTAGTTTTTTCGTCATCTCGGGCAAAACCATAGGCGGCTCCAGGTCAGGCGGTAGTTAAATGTTCTGAACGGCTGCCCTGGGGTTACGTGAAAAAGCAGAATAAAGGCAAATAGCAGTTTATTTATAGCTATTGAAGTGTAAAGTTACAGGATGGCACAAGCAAAAACAAGGGGAATTAGCTCAAATGGTAGAGCGCTCGCTTAGCATGCGAGAGGTAGCGGGATCGATGCCCGCATTCTCCACTGTACCTTTTGATCCTCAGGGGAGTAAAATATTTCACTAAGAGTGCTTAAAAAAATACTTGAATAAAGCCTGTATGGCAAGGACGCAAAATGCCACAAAGCAAACAACGCGTTACTTCTTGTAACAAACGCGTTATTTCTTGTTATTCCACATACACACCTGGAAAATATGTCTGTTCCAGTTTGTCTTGTTTCTTGCTGCTTGGTTTGGAAATGCTAAATGAAATACTACAAACATGATTTTGGATTCGAAGTTGAATGTGTTTTAGTTAGTGAGCGGAGAGGCCAGAGCAGGAGAGCAAACTGCGTTCCATGTGTCGGGCTGCGGTTTTAGACGCTCGCAGATCAGAGTGCTGTGATCGCAGCAGTTGCACGAGGGCGGGGAATTAGCTCAAATGGTAGAGCGCTCGCTTAGCATGCGAGAGGTAGCGGGATCGATGCCCGCATTCTCCAGTTTTTCGCCAGACAAGAACTACCCAACAAAAAAGTGTTACTATATCGGTGAAATGTTATTTCGTTCTAATCGGAGTAAAACTGATTTTTTTTTCCTTCCTCCTTTTCTTCCTCTGCCCTTACTACCTAAATCAGGCTTATATGTAGGTCAATCCTCTGTTGTAACAGTTGACAATATAAGTTAAATTATGCAGGAAGAGAATTCTGCAGTATGACATTTTTCCATGCTTAATGAAAAACAACATGTCGTGGCTTAACCCCAGCCAGTCACCAAGCCCCACACAGTTGCTCACTGACCCCCACACCAGCAGGGAGACAATTAGAAGTGTAAAAACTGGAGAGCTCAGTGGTTGAAATAAAGGCAGTTTAATAGGGAAAGCAAAAGCCATGCACACAAGCAAATCAAAACAAGGAATTAACTCATTGCTTCCCATGGGCAGGCAGGTGTCCAGCCATCCCCAGGAGAGCAGGGTCCCATCATGAGTAATGGTTACTTGGGAAGACAGCTGACATCACTTCAAATGTCCCCCCCCTTCCTCCTTCCCCCCATGTTTTATACTGGGCAGGTTGTCATATGGACTGGAATATCCCTTTGGTCAGCTGGACACACATGTCCTGGGTGTCTCCTTCCTACCTCCAATGCCAACACCACAATACAAGAAGCATAAAAGGCCTTGGCTCTGTGTAAGCCCTGCTTAGCGATAACACATCTCTGTATTATCAACGTTTTCAGCACAAATTTAAAATACATCCCCACAACCACTGTGAAGAAAATTAACTCTACAGCATCCAAAATCAGCACACAATGGATAAATGATGATTAGAGACCTGAATTAATGTGTCTTGATCACACAAGTTTAGGAATGCTTGTTCTTGCCCAGCGATCTGTTGTAATCCCTGCCCAGACGTATAGGATCTTTCATTAATGATTTTAATGAAGCTGTAGTATGAGCTGGATTAGTCAATTTAAGTTTACAGCTAAAAGCTGTCACCTTTTTTATCCCAATTCTGGAAAGCACAATACAGCATCCATGTCTTTTAGCTGTGGCCTGTGTGCAGGCTATAATTGAGCTCCTCACACTTCTGCCCTACTTCACTTATTTTGCAGAGGTGCCTTTAAGAGGCTGATGCCTGTAATATATCTGAAAACACACTTGTGGCAGAGCTTCAGAGATAACCTTGACCACGTGATTCACTGACTTCCCCCAACATCTTACTAATTTCTTCAGGTCCTTCTCCAGACATTGTTTCATCATGGTGCACTTTCCCCTGACCCTTCCAGGAGCTGCACAGCAAGTGCAGCTTTTTAAGACCTCAGTCACCAGTTATGCTAAATTTGTTGTCTCGAATATTAACTGAGCACCTTACAGTGTGCAGAAAGGCCTTATTCCCTCACCTCTTCAGTCTGTTCACAGATAAGAAAATGTGTGTGGAATCAGCAAAATTTATTATTCCATTTTTGGTGTCTCTGGAGGCCAAAAACAACCCTTCCCTTGACTACTCAGGCATACCTGAAAATTCATAGCATACCCAAATGTGACTACTTTCAGTACGATCAGTAGAGAGAAGATACCTAAAATGGTCATACTAAATCCCACTGTTCTGAAAATTCTATGCATCCTTATGGCTGCTGTGTTGGCACTTATTTCAAGCATAGTTTTTCTCAGTCCACAATGTGTTGCCTGCCGCTGGGTTCTTCTCCCCATAACATCCTGTTTTTAAAACTATTTCTGATCATGGTCTTGGACATGTAATTTTTTATCTCATCAACTGTAACCAGTGTGGACAACAACATCTGTCTTGGGAATGTCTTAATGATTACAGAAAGACTCTTCATTCTTTTAGGATGAACACAGTATAATCCAAGATCACTTCAAATAAGTAAATAGATGGATTATTTTTTTCCCTCTTCATGAAGTGAAGGCAGAGAACAGTTTGGAATATTTCTCAGCAACATTCAATTTCAAGTTTGGATGAAACAGTTATGCAAGGATTCTAACCTGCACATTGCACTTAAATAAAAAAGACCACATAAAGTAATCATGCTGCTTTGGACAGCTGAGGAAGGTCAATGTAGCATATTTTTCTATTAAAAAAATCACCCATACTAGGCCCTTGGGAATATTATTGTAAACAAGCTACAAAACCGTGTTCTTTCAGGACACCAAAGGAAGGTATCCAGCCATACTTAAAACTGAACTAAAGAAATGTGGTTTCAAGTAGAATCTATCTACCTTTATTACACTGAGGATACTTCCACAATACAATGTCAAGCAAAACAAACCAACCAAAAAGCCTTTCATGCTCTCACAAAGAGCTTCCAAAAAACTGCCAAAATCTAGAATGAAAAGTGCTCAGCACAGGATATGCTTATTTGTACTTGAAATGAACATGAAAGAGTTCTTTTAAGTCAAATAATTTTATTTCAGCTTACAGCAATACTAACAGTAAAAATTGCAGTTACTAAAAAGTAATTTAAGATTCATTTTTACAATTCAATTGAAATATAGGCAATATTGTCACCATGCTCTAAAAAACCTTAAAAACACACAAAGCTCTTGCCATATTAGTAATTACATTTACCTAAAATGTAAATAGCATTATTGACACGAGGATTTTCATACTGTAATGACAATGATGCCACTTAATCATGACTACCCTTGTCATAGCAAAGGACAGCCCAAGCCGTGAAAACCTTGCAGTGGTAATAGAGTAAGGCAAAGTGAAGCCATGACAGTTGGTTGGCAGGGAAAGGCTATGCCTGTCATAGCAGATGATATCCCAAATCTCAAAGATCTTGCAGACTGACACGATCTTGAGTAAGGCAAAGTACAAGTTGTGACAGCAGGCTCACAAGCACGGGGTAACTCACAGCAGCCTCACAGTCTTTCCAGTCACAGTCAGGAAGTCCTCATCAGCCAAGGCACGAAGTGCTTCTTCAAACATTTCCTTTGTGACAGCCTTAAAGCAAAGGAGCAAATCAAATAAAGATGGGGAAAATACTTCAAACATAGTAAAAATGCAATACTTTCTATCAATTTTCTAATAGTTTTATTTGAAGTTTTCATTTGTTCTATGCAGAAGCTGAAAGCCTGGCCTGGAACCCTGAAGCTGAGTTTGCTAATTCCAGAAGCCAGAATGAACTAAGGTACAGTAGATTAAACTCATTTGTCTGTAACAGAACTAGCTTTCTAATCATGCCAACAAATCATTCATGTTTCTATTTCCTTTCATACTGTGATTTGAGAACAAAAACATTTATTTGGAAAAAAATGCTTTTAAACATTAATGAAAATGTAAAAACAAAGTAGGAAACTTACTGCATCAGACTGTGCTCGGAGATCATCCAAAAGCTGTTGGTACTTCAAAGATGGTGCTTTGCCCTTTGACTGGATGAGCTTCCGTAAGGCTTGAGCCAATTCCTCTTTGCGCTTACGAGCGGTTGCGCTCATTCCTTGTAAAAGCAAGGAAAATACCTTTTAGCAATCAGCTAAGGAGGACAGGTTGTGACATTTTAAAAATCACAAAACCCCAACAGGGGCTCTGCTTCAACACTATGGAAGCACAAACCTGTAGTGAGAATGGATATGTCCACAATTCCGGTCCTTGGGTCAGTAGCAGATTGTTTCAGTGCTTCCCGATGGAGGCGTTTTGCTTCCTCCACGTCAATTGTTTCAACCTTCTCAGAGAAGCGCACCTTGGCGTGCGCCTCTGCCAGCCGGATCAGAGACTCCAGCTGCCGGGGGTATGCAGAAACCATTCCCCTGCCACTGCCAATCTTCCTCATGTCCACATACGCCTGAGAGGGAGGGAGACACTCGTTACATATTTCACTGCACATTAATTCCTTTTCAGTCCCCTGCATCTCCCATCTCCTATTTCAGAATATGAGCAATTCTGGCAAGCCATTCCCAATACTGTATTTCTGCTCACACACTTTCACGGTTTGTCTGCAGTGAGTGATGAATAGCCACATCAAATCAATTCTTTTCTGTTATAAAGCAATTAAACCATGGTAATGAATCAAGTTTTGAATCACTTTAAAATTGTGGATTAGTCTTATATAGTGGCACTTGTGTCTGTGGTAACACATTTTGCTTTGCTAGGCTTTAAACCAACACATCTGAAAGCTAAACATTAGAAGGCAGAATGATTCATCTGATCCCTCTTTCCATTAGAAACCTTTTTTTTCAAGGATCTTAAGAGTGTATGTACGAGGAAATCTCACCACTTCTGACAAGTCAGGAAAGACTCTGAACATTTTCAGCAGTAATTCCTTTACCTCAATAAGGGCTTGGCTTGCTTCTTCACCTAATCTGGGATTTACATAACTACGAGCATATGCAATGTAATCCCTCAACACTGCCATATCCATGTATTCCTCCTCCAAACTTTCTTCACTTTGGTAGTACAGTGAAACCAAATGGCGAGCAAGGCGTCTGTCATAAGCTTCATCACGTGGATCCAACATCAAAAAGATCAAGTCAAATCTGAAAGAGATATTATCCAGTATTAGTGCACATACTTTCTTATCATTTAGGTACTTGGCTTAGAAGGATTTGACATAATAAGTACAGGTAGGAGTTACTAGACTGTTAATTCCTACTCTCAATCGAAATTGCTTTCCTACACCTGAAAGAAAATTTTTCTAGAATTCTCGAGGTACAGAACACCACAATTTGCTTACATCCTATGGACTTGAAATTTTGAAAGCAAGGTGCATTCTGCAAAATTCAGATTCCATGTTCAAGGCTGACATACTTTGTTTTCTTAACACACACCTCACACCCCCTGCCAAAAGAAAGTTGCAACTGCCACAAACAAAAATTCCACACACATAACAAATGTACAGAACTTACTGCTAAAGATACTGCCCTGAAATACAACAGCAAAAAAAGGTAACTAAATATATTTTCAACTAGTCTCAACTATAAGCAGACATGTAATTCATTTTTGTAGGCTTAAATCCAATTAATTGTGGAATTGAGATGCTGCTCAAACCTAGCAGCTTTGACTTGAAATTTAAGCTGTAAGCATTCTCAGGTTATCCAATATATCATCAGTGTACTTCGAATTTCCAGTTACTTCTTAAAAAGATGCAACTCCAGCATGTAGTTTAATTTTCTGTCAGCAAGCAATGTGGCTCTAACAGCAAATGCTAACAGCAAATGACTGATCATCACTGCTACCTCCTCATGTGAATTTTACAAAGCAGCATGAAGCAGGCACAGATCTTAGGATTCTACCAACTCTGCCGCCAAGTTCTCTGATCATCTGTGTCTCACTTTAAAAGCTTTATGGAGCTAAGAAAAGCATCCTGAATTTTTGTTAAAGTTACCAATACATTAAAATTCAGATCAGCTCTTTTCTAGGAGAGGATTATGAAACAATATAGAATTAAATGAGATCCTACAGATCTTGCCACACCCGCTATTCAAGGTCAACGTGTAAATACTAAAAGGCATTTCTGTGTTCACAATAATATTGTAAGGGCAGCATTTAAAGTATGTGCTATAAAAGTTTTCCATTAGGTTGTGAACAACACAGAAGTTCTATTCTACTATATGTAATCATTTTCAGAAGAGACCATGTAACATCCCCTGAAAATGACACATGCAGTGCAGTTCAGTACCTTGACAGCAGTGTATGAGGAAGCTGTATGTTTTCAATAGTAGTCTTTTTTGGATTCCACTGTGATTCTATAGGATTAGCTGCTGCTAGGATAGATGTACGAGCATTCAATTGGCAAATAATTCCAGCCTGTCAAAAGGAAAAACATTTCTGAGACCAGCTGCAGCCGTGCCACCAAAACCTCCCTCCAATTTCATGAGATCACCAATGTTGTTAGATGGATTCTGTAGTCAAAAACTGCATTGTGAAAGCCTCAGAGTAAAGCAAGAGCAAAAGCCTCTAGGAATAACTTCAGTTTCATTTACCTTTGCAATGGAAAGTGTCTGTTGTTCCATTACTTCATGTAGAACTGACCTTGTGCTTTCATTCATTTTATCAAACTCATCAATGCAGCAAATGCCATTGTCACTAAGTACTAGAGCTCCTGTCTGAAGAACCAGCTGCCGTGTTTCTGGATCTTTCATCACGTATGCAGTAAGACCAACTGCACTTGAGCCTTTGCCAGAAGTATACTGGCCTCGAGGAACCAGGTTATACACATACTGGAGAAGCTGGGATTTGCTAGTACCAGGATCACCACAAAGGAGAATGTTGATCTCTGCACGAAAAGTCCCTCTTCCTGTGTGAGTAAAATCCTTTCTTGATCCACCAAAAAGCTGAAGGAGAATACCCTATAAAAATGAAAATATCACTTATTATATAGATGTAACAGAGCAAATCCAACTGTTCAACTGAAACATCTGAAAAATAAAGACTGCTGAAATTAACATAACTCAATGCATCTGGGTTTCAAGCATTAAAGACAGAAATTCTGTATGTCATTGTAACTAGATTTTTGTTGGAAGAATCCCCTTTGATGAAGGGTCCTTAGTTTTGCTCAACTCCACCCCCTACACTTGATGTGTCTTTATTAGCACGTTGAGAAGGTAACGACAAAAGGAACTGTCATTACTGTGTTCCTATTTCATAAGTAAATCATTGTATGGTTTTGAATTATACTTTCAGGAACCTGTGAATTATAATAATGTATAAATCTATTTAAAAAACGTCAAAGGAATATGCTTAGAAGAGGAGTGTTTGATGTCTAACAATACCTTGAGACCTGCTACTGATTGCAGTTTTCAGTGTTCACTGTTGACACTTTATTGGAACAGTTCCTTCTTGGATACATACAAGTAAATGTTTTGATACTCCATAATTCAGTCAACCAAACTTCATTTTGAAGCTACTCTTCTCTTGTGGATGCCTCTTCTCAGCAAGCACAGTTACTGTGTTACAGCTATTTACTGTCTTTTTATAATCAGTAATCTGAACTTCCAAGAAATGTCCAACATGCATCCTGCAATAGTTTTCCCAGTTCTGCTGCCTTCCTGCCTTTTCATTTACCTTTCCTCTAATTGACACTCCTTAATAGCTTGAAAAGAATTATGATACACTTAAAACCAACTCCATCCTGACAAGACCATGACATTTTTAAGACTGCTCAAGATAACAGCATTTTGAATTTTTAAAGTCAAGATCCATTAACAACAAGCAGTAACTACAATTATATACACGTAAAAATACATCTTAAAAGAGAAATACAGAACTCACCTTTTTGATATCTTCATGCTCATAGATACTTGGAGCCAATGCTAAAGCAAGCCTCTCATATATGTCTGCTTTTTTAGAAAGCTCTTTGAGCATTTCCACACGTTCCTCTGTAAACCTCTTTTGCTCAGTTTCCTCATCAACACAGTGGAGGCGTGTGGAGTCTGTCTTGCGATAGTGTATGACATCAATGTGGGTCTTATACACGGAGTTTACGCTGCTGACCCGGGGATTAACTCGGATGGGGACAGCCCTGTAGATACCTAAACACAAATTTCAATCACAGCATTAGATAAAGAGAGACACGCTAATTCCAAACCCTAAAAATTTTACAAGTTCCCAGGAAAAGTAGAGCGTTTCTAAATAGCCTAAATACTTTGTCATCTAATTTCTCACTCTAAGTCATGTAGAAGCCATATTGAAGTCGCCTAGACCCATTTTTGCAGACATACATGTATGTTTCACATTCCTACCACAAGTGTTCTCAACAATTTTTTTTTTGCAAAAAAATTAAGGCTTGATGCTTTTGAAATTCCAACTCCAGTCAGCCTTTCCCCCTCTTATTAAGTGCCAAGTTTAATAACAGCTTTCTAATGCATTTCAAATAGCTTGGTTTTTTTACAGCGATTGTTTTAAACCAAAATGTTTTATAATATGTTGCTGCAGCATCACAAGACTTACTCTACATTACCACTCTCCTGACTGCAGACACTATTTAAGATACTGTCTCTTCTTCAGATACAGCTTCAGAATGAAGGAATCAAGGTCTAGTCCAATCATGTGGTCAAATGGGAGTAAGCTGGAGTCCACTGCTTGCTAAAGGCTGCAGACTCAAAACCATCAGGTTTTGAGTATCTCTAAGGACAAAAACTCCACACAGCCTTGCTAGTCAACCTGTGACGAGGCTTGACCACACAAACAGTAAAAAAGTTCTTATTTTTAACTGGAATTGCCTGTATTTCAGTTTGTCCCCTCTGTGTGCCACTGGGCATCATTAAGCAGAGTCTGGCTTTGTCTTCTTGACACTACCACCCCTCTACCCACAGAATCAGGTGTTTCTAAACATGCTGCTAAGATTCCCCCCCAAGCCTTCTGTTGTCCTGGCTGAGCAGTCACAGCTTTCTCAGCCTTTCCATGTATGACCAAGACTTCTGTTATCATTGTAGCCCTTTGCTGAATTCACTCCTGTATGTTCATGTCCCCCTTGCCCTGGGAGACTCTACAACTGAACCCAGTACTCCCTCAACCTGCTGGCAATACTCCTAATACAAGCCCAGGAGAATGCTGGCACCACAGCCAGCATTGGTCTATCAAGCACTACTTCCTTCCGGTTTTGTTTTTAAATTCTGCCTGTTTGATGAGGGTGTAGAACACCACCCAAATCAGAAAAGGGTTTCCCAGGGCTCAAGACGAAGCTGAATGGCCTGCAGTTCCCCAGGTCTCCTCCACACTATAGGGAATACCATTGGCTCTTTTTTTTTCAAATATTTTAGCCAGTCATCATGATTTTTCAAAAATAACTGAATGGCCTTGCAAAGAAAGTGTCTAGCTCCCTCAGCTAGATTCACCTGGAAGTGCATCCCATCAGGTCCCTTTACTCACAGTTAAGATCAGTGAAAGTGGAAATACTCAAACCAAATTTTACCTGTGACATTAACTCTGTCACCTGGCTGAACTTTATCAACAAGGTCATTGTGGGCAAAGAGTGCCACCGTATGCGGGGTCTGTCCAGCTGGCATATCTTCAGGAGATTCCTGCAGTTTAATCTAGCAAAAACACCACTTAAGTTTCAGTTGCCAAAAAGCAGAGCTTTTCCAGAGAGCATACAACAGGATTTTGTATTAACACAGTCTTCAGTATCATTTGCTCAGGAACAAGCTATCCCCACCCAAACAGCAAAACTGATTACTGATTAAAAAAATGAGAATGCTGCTACTTGTTACTGGCATGGATAAAATGCTGCCACAAACAAGGCTCGCCTAGTTTAGACAGAAGTGACCTATATAAAGGGGCTTCCATAGAGAAACATTAAGAGGTGTACATCTAATGCATTCCTTCTCCAAAGTAGACTTAATGGTTTTCCCTAAGTTGTTTCACCCATTTCCGTGTTCCAAAACACTTTTTCTTTTCATAGCATTCAATCTCAAGATACATAACTAATGCTGTTCATGATTTTAAGAGGGTGGGGGAGCAAAAACTAGCAACTCTCATTTTAGCCACTACCTAAGCCAACATACCATCTGTTTGTCAGAGAACATGGATCTGTTGTGAATCAGCGCCATACTGTGCGTTGTGTTACAGTTCTTGCACAGTGATGGTTCAGCAATCCTGCCACGGTCAATTTCCACTCTGGTGGTGAAAGCGCAAACCTGGCATCTAAAAAATGCTTCCTGCATCTCAGGAATTAACTGGGAGCTTCTGATGACCATGCCACTGATGGTGATGAGTTGATCAATGTCTATAAAAATACAGAGACTCATGTCATGGCCTCATACTCTTAAAATTTAAATAACCTTCAGGATTTCACATTACAATAGTTTTTAGGCAGAAGGTAGACAGGTTACTACTATTTTGTTTAAGCAAAAAGAATCATAAATGCATAACAGAAGTATTCCAATTTACAAGAGTATGTATACAAAAGAAAGAATTCTTTGCACTTGCAGAACTGATAACACGAGTAGTTGATGATAGGAGAGATTTCCTTTATGGATAGATTATTCTGCATTTGGGCTCTAAAGCATTTGCTTCTGAAACAGACATGAATGGAAGACATTGGTCTGGATGGACCACACGTACAACTTTATATTGTCTTAATGTAGTCTTACATTAGTATTCACTAAGTTTATGAAAATCTTTAAGATTCTTTTCTAACATGGTAAGCAAAAAGTTTACCTTCAGGGTTTAGATTTCTCATATTCCTGGTCTTCAGTGCATTATATGGCCTTACTTGAATTTGATGCTCGAGTATTGAATCAGGGTAACGATCAAAAAAGATCTCATTAGCAGCCATGTCAAATGTTGGGATAACTTCCTGTATTAGAAACAGCTTACAAGTTAAATCACAGAATGAAGTAATTATGTGTAAAGCATTTTATGTGCTGCTGATCAGCCAGTAATTACTAAAAGTTACACCATCTGAACATTTTCCTATGTAACACAAAAGCTACTGTTTGGATCAGATTTATTCATTGAGTTTTGCAAAGAGTGGAACCTTGCAGTTCAACAGTACATTTTACATGCTAAGGTACTCATTGTTTCTATGATCATCTACTATGAAACAAGATATTTTATATTCAGTAAAATTAAGTATCCACTTAGATTGCACTGAGCACACACAGTATACACCGCGTTTAAACAAGCATTTTAAAACCCAGAAATATGAAAGCCACCTGAAAGCCAGAAAACAAGTGTCCTACTTCACCTGAGGATAGCAGATCAGTTGCCGGTAGAGATTTTCATCAAATGATCTTAGATGGTCACAATTTACATTCAGGAATGGCTCCCCAACCATATTAATCTACAAGGGAGTTAGGAAATCTTTAGCTTGATGGCATGCAAGACTGAAAAAAGAAAAGCTGAATTGGAAATTGCTGCATTACAAGTACCTCTTGAAGTCGTTGCATATAGCGTGGCTCGTTAAGATCCAGGCCAATGTCTTCATCCTCTTTATCGAGTGGATCAATAAAGCGCTGGAGAAATCTCTGAATGTTAGAAGTAAAAGAAAGGCAAGAAAAATGAGCAGAATTTAGCAGTACAAAAACCTTCTTTGTATCCAATTCGACTAATATTTGTTTGAATCATATTAGCTTTTCATTTACAAAAAAGGAAGAAACAAAACTCACCTGGAATTTTTCTTTGCATGAGGCCACATTAACATCAGTTCCCCAAATAACAAGCTTTTGTCCAAGAGATTGCTCGGTTGCTACTATATCCTCAGCCACCTGCATGGAAACAAATTAAGCATATACAAATATTTATATGTTTAAAAAAAAGTTGTCAGATACAAGAGTTGAGACATCCACCTACCCCATCGGAGTGTAAATCCACTTGTCTGGCTTTACGGACAGACCCAAGATCCGGCCTCTGCCTGACTGGAGTTCCTCGTACACCACTTCTTGGGGTACCCTCTACCCTGGAGCTGGGTGTGCCGTACGTCAGAGGTGAACTGATGTCAAAGTCAAGAGGAATGGCTATAAAAGAAAGTGTTTTGTAATGATTACTGAGACATTTTACATCTTGAGAAGACTAAAAGTCAGCCTCTGCATTTGTCTCATCGTTCCTTCAACTCTGTCATAAATTGAGTAGCATCAGTCAAGCCCAGGGTTTTGTCAAAACACTCAATAAAGATGTTGCCAGTCTCCCCAGAACTTTTCTTTGTATTAACAGCTCCTCTCAAAGATCTCAAGTTCAAATAAAGCTTCCCTGGAAACCTATACAGCAGTACTGCATTTTAAAACTACACTGGAGTTCAAGCATAAAAACTGGCAGAATTTTAGATTAAACACTTTTTTTGTATTTTGGGGGTGGTAGTTGAACAAGTGACACAATTAACAGCTACTGGAACTCAAAGCAATCCTATATATAAAAGCAAGAAAGGCTTTCTATGGCAAACAACCTACTTCCTTCTGTGTTAGTAGTTCTATTATTCTTTCTATAAATAAATTTTTAAAATTAATGTATCTTCTCTGATACATATTCCCATGCTAACTGGAAGCTACAATAGAGATCTGCACCCCAGACACTGACTGCACTCCTGTAGAGTTCACTATACTAAATTCAAATGATAAACGTAAGACGGCGCTCAATTGTTTCCTCGAACGATTTTCAGCCGGATATGGCCGAACGCGGGCTCGTTCCATGGCAGTGCAGGCGGCCCCCCGGGCTGCATCCCCGGGGTCCGCACAGCCCCAGCGTACCGGAGTGGCGGAACTGCGGCGGGCTGGAGAACAGCGCATCGGCGGCGCCGGGGCTCTGCACGTCGGCGGGCGGGGACGTGGGCATGGGCTGCAGGTCCCCGGTGGAGGTGGATTCGTCTGTCCGGCGCTTCTGGGAAGGAGGAGAGCGAGCATCTTGTGCTGCAAGACATAAGCAGAGCCGGAGTTACAACAGCCAGGCCGCCGCAGCAGGCGGACCGAGGCGGGGGCTGAGAGAACACCCCCGGGACGTGGCGGGGGGGCTCACCCCGCCGGCCCCTTCCCGCCCAGCACTTACGAGTCGAGGGATTGCTGCCCCGGCCGCGCTTGCCCCGTCGGCGGCTGGGAGTGGAGGCTGGCGACGACATGGCGCTGCTGGGGCTCTAGTGGNCTCCGGGCAGCCGCGACCCCCGCCCGCTGCCCCCACCCACCTGTACAGCCGCACAAACCCCGCCACGCTCCGCGCCAAAGCCAGCGGCGTGCGCGCGCTCTCCCGGGCTTTCTGGCCAATGGCGAGGCGCGACCGTAACGGGAGCGCCCAACGAACGCAGAAAGGGGGGATGCGGAACCGAGAGGGAAAGGAGGAAGGAGATGAATCCACTGGAACCCCGAAGTGAGGGTCGTGCCCCGCTCGACCTGCTACAATAGAGAAAGAATTATAATGCAGTTACTAGTTATGCAAGTTATTACTTGTAGTACAAGACAGAGGCTTGTACACATTGCCCCCGCAACCTAGCGTGGAGCAGCCCGCACCTTACCAAATTTCGCGGCAAAACTAGGGATGCAGGGAGGCGTGGGGAGGTTGGAACAGCCCATTCTTTGAGGAGGGGTGGGACCACTGCTGTATCCGGCATTACTGTCCAATTCTGGGCTCCTTGGTACAAGAGACTTGGAGCGCCTGGAGCGGGTCCAGCGAAGGGCAATGAAGATGATTGGAGCATCTCTCTGATGAGAAAACCCTGAGGGAGCTGGGTCTGTACAGTCTCGAGAGGAGACGGCTGAGAGGGGACTCATCAACGTCTATCACTATCTATAGTGAAGGTGCCGAGAGGATGGGGCCATGCTCTTCTCGTTGGTGTCAAGCAATAGGACCAGAGGCAGGGGGCAGAAAGTGATGCACAGAAAGGTCCACCTAAAATGTCAGGAAAAACTTCCTCACTGTGTAGCGACAGGCGCTGGAACAGTTTGCCCAGAGAGGATGTAGAATCTTACTGGAGATACTGAAGCACTATCTGGATCCAACCCTGTGCCGTGTGCCTGCTTGAGCAGGGAGGTTGGAGCAGATAGACCACTGTGGTCCCTTCCAACCTGATCCATTCTGTCATTCCGTGCGTGCATGTCCTGAGCGCATCCTCCGACGAGAGACATAAAAGTGCACGAAACGCTCTTCCCTGCCACCGACCCTTTTTCCGCTGGGAATGGTCCGGAGGAGCGCTTCTCCTGCCCGAGTCCCGCAGCCCGCTTCCCCCCGGCTGGCGTTGGATGCGGCGGGAGGCGGGCCCTTCCCGCCCGCTTCCTCGTCCCCGTTCCCGGGGGGCTGGGGCAGCATGGCTGGGGTGGAACAGTGCTTGCTGCAGCTGCACCGCTGCCTCCAGCCCGGCGATGCCGCCGGCAGCGCCCTGCACGGATACGGCCTGCTCCGCAGCCTCGCCGAGACCTGCGTGGCCAGCCTGGCCAGCGGCGAGCAGGGTGGGCCCGGGGGCCCGGCCCCGGCGGGGTGGCGGCGGAGGAGCTGAGCGGGCCCGGGGAGGGCTCGGGGGCGGCGGGGGCGGCTCGCTCCGTGCTGCGCTCCGCGCTTTGTCACTGGTGATTCCGAGGCAGAGGGGTCTCTTGCCCCAGATAACCATTCACCGGGGTAAAAGCACTTGTGTGCTGAGTTGCCCCTCGGTTGGCTTGCCCTCGGCCCTGAGCGGGGCAGGCTCCGGTGCGAGGGCACGGGCTCAGGCCCGGGCCCCGAGGCCGTGGGGGAGGTCAGTAGCACCCACGCTTTGTTGTGGTTTTTCTGGCGACAAGAGTCAGTCGTGCCCGAGGCGTCAGGTCACCCTTTTGCGCCAGGGGATGGGATGGGCTGGGTGGTGTGCATGAAGCCAACCCACCTGATGGTTCCTTTGCCTCCCTACAGCACTGCACTTGTCCTTGGTGTTTTCCCAGGAATATGGCTTACTTGTTTTTATCCACAAATCCCTCCCCATCGAGGAGGTAAGTTGGCAAACTTTAAAGAAGTGTTCAGGTAGTGCTATATACACGTTACACACGCACTCTTTTTTTTTTAAACTTTTCAGTTTCGAGATTGCCGGGAAGAAGCGTTGAAATTTCTTTGTGTCTTTATGGAAAAAGTTGGTAACAAAATTCATCCTTATGCCTGTAATATTAAGGTAGGTAAATGAGAATTAGTTCCTAAAGCTGTTATTGCCAGATAGCTGAAACTAGTCAGATGAGTGTCATGTTGTAACATTCATAGCTATACTTCAGCCCTCCTGGTCAGCCTTGCCCATCTCTAGTGTTCTTGTTAGAGCTGAAATAATTTTAATTTGTTTGACATAAACTGTAATTCATACCACAGAGTAGTGTGGAATTGTTTGTCCAGCTGTAGACTTAATTTTATTAACTTTTCTTTATAGAACATAGCAGGTATTGGTTCTGAGAACTAATTATTTTCACTGGAAATAGTAGCTGTAACTTCTAATTTATAGAAGCTAAAGTTGCCATTTAAGTGTAAAATTTTAAATGTTTCCATAGGGTTAATTTTATTTGCCATTAAAAAAAATCACCTGAGAAGTTGTTACTTTTGCAATACATGCAGAAATTTGTGGTAACTACAGTATCTGAGGTTACTGGAGTCTGGATGGCTGAACATCTATGCTACTTTGCATGGAAATGCTTGTCTACACCACTGAAGTTTCTGATTAGTAGCTATTTATTGTAAGGACTGACAGTAGTGAGGTAAAAAATTTGCTCTGTGCAAATTTTACTGCAGAAACTTCAATTTCTTTGCTTTTGGGTTTTTTATCATGTTAGTGAAGCCATTTCCAGGACTAGATGATTTTTAGTATTTTAAAAAAACCTTAAGCTTGTAGGTAACAGATGCTTCAGAGAGGTAGAAGAATATATTATCTTTGAATCTCCATCTTTACTTACAAGTATTGTTATCTTAATTTTCTGTGTAGCGAATTTGTCTTAGTGTCTATACAAAAGAGAGAACAGCAAAATGTAAAGTCTCAGCACTGGAACTTCTGATTAAGGTAAAATGCATTTTATAAATCTCTCTTGTTTCTTTAAAAGAAGTAGGAAATCTGTTGTATTACTATAGATGCCTGTATCATGCAGAAAATCTGTATCACAGAGCCACAGAATACAGTGAGTTGGAAGGGATCCACAAGGATCATCTAAGTTGCACTCCCAGCCCTGCACAGCACCATCTCCAAAAATCACACCACATGCCTGAGAGCATTGTCCAAACATTTCCTGAACAGTTGTCAGGTGTGGTGCTGTGACCATTTCTCTGGGGAGCCTGTTCCAGTGCCCAACCACCCTTTAGGTGGGGAACTGTTTTCTGATATCCAACCTAAACATTCCCTGGCACAACTTCAGGCCATTCCCTTGGGTCCTGTCACTGGGCCCCAAAGAGAAGAGATCAGTGTCTGCCCCTCCTCTTCCCCTCGCAATGAAGTTGTAGTCTGCAGTAGCAAGAGAACAGTGATAGCTAATATTTAGATGTTAAAAAAAAAAGTTTTAACAACAGATTGTCTTCAATATTCTCCAGTAGGTTGCTTAGATGAAGCATGTCATTCCTTCATCTGTTACAGCAAGACGCGATTGTTTTGGGGGCAGTTGCAGATCTCTCTCAGTTTATTATGGTTATTTAAGGAGAAATTTTGCTGTTCAATTTCATTGCTTTAAAATACTATGTATTATATGTACTATTATAATATAAGGAAAAGTATTTCAAAAGTGTGGAGAAGGAGGAGGAGGACTTTTTTCCCAGAAATTTAGTTGTTGTGTGAGACAGTAGTTCCTTTGAATGCATTTAGACCCTTTTGTAAATACCTTTGTGCCTACTTAGGTTTGTTTATGAGAAACAAAACTCCCTTCTGAATTATTCTGAGTCAGTTCTGTGAATTGGATTGGCTTTATACTAGCAGGGAGAGAAATACAGTATGATAAAAGCTACTGCAGGCTTGCTAAAGCTGTGCTCTAGTGGAGTTTATACATACAAATGTATAAATCATACCATGTAAAGGTTTCATGTAGATGATCTATATATAATATGTATACTATAAATTAAAAGAAGTTGAAATTGTGTATATATATGCAGATATAATAAGGTAGTTTGTAGCTAAAGTAGATTGCATGCCATTACTCTTCTTTGGACAAGTCACCTTAGATCTCTTTCATTGAATAGCATACTTGCTTACTTAAGATGAACTTATGTGTATGAACTGTGTTTTTATTTAGACCAAGTAATATTGGGGTATTGATCTTAATGTTTTTTTTTTCTTAATCTATTTTAGTTGCTTCACAGTTTACAGCGTTCCTGCCTGATGGAAGAAATGAAAGTTAGAGAGATATTTAATAAATTCTATGGGGAGCTTGCTGCAAAAAGTAAAATTACTGATACAGGTAGGCCTTAGCTTTTCTTTGATTGTGCAGCTGTACTCAGCACTGGTGAGGCTGCATCTCAAATCTTGCGTTCAGTTCTGGGCCCCTCACCACAAGAAGGACATTGAGGGGCTGGAGCGAGTCCAGAGAAGGGCAACGAAGGGTCTGAAGCGAAGAGCTGGTGAAGGGTCTGGAGCACAAGTTCTGTGAGGAGCAGCTGAGGGAGCTGGGGATGTTTGGCCTGGAGAAAAGGAAGCTCGGGGAAGACTTTACTGGTCTCTACAACCACCTGAAAGGAGGCTGTAGCCAGGTGGGATTGGACTCTTCTCCCAGGTAACAAGTGACAGGACAAGAGGAAACGACTTCAGGTTGCATTAGGGGAGGTTTAGGCTGGAATTTCTTCATAGAAAGGGCTGTCATTGGAGCAGGCTTCCGTGGAAGTGGTGGGGTCACCATGGCTGGACATGTTTAGAAGATAAGTAGATTTGGCGCTTCAGGACATGGGTCAGTGGAGTGTTAATAGTTGAACTTTATGGTCTTAAAGGTCTATTCCAGCCTAAATGACTTTATGCTTCTGAAGCTCTTTGTAATCTTATTCTAAGCCTGACAAAGCTGCAGTTTTAGTGTGATAGTTTATGCATTGGTCATCTCTAATGTGAGCTCATCCATTCTGCCTTGCCTGATTATATTACTTCTGGCATATTACTGTGAACTTCAGTTTGGTCATTATGGCTGGTTACTGCTGAAATCTTGGCTTTACAGGTCTACCCCTCATAAAACTCGTGCCTGCATAGAGTCCTTCAGTCTGGATTCAAGCCTAGAAACTTCTGCTAGCTGTTGGCCTTTACAAGTGCTTCCTCAGTACATGTGGCCTTTAAATTAGTTTTCTGAGCCCTGTTTAAAAATATGTGTTTAACTTACTGATGTGAGAGGAGGATGCATCTCACATGGCAGTATATATATAGCTATGTATATATATATGTGTGTGTGTGTGTGTGTATATATATATATATAAATGTTTGCTCTACACTTTAATCAGGATTATACTGTCGAGATGATTTTCTTATGGTTGCAAGTTAATAGGAATTGCACAGGAAATGTCAAAGCAATGATTTCAGTAATTAAGATTTAACAATATTAAAAATTACTTTCTAGTATTGGAAAAGATTTATGAGCTTTTGGGAGTTTTGGGAGAAGTCCAGCCTAGTGACATGATTAACAACTCTGAAAAACTATTCCGAGCTTATTTGGGAGAGCTTAGAACACAGGTATGATTGGAATTTCTTTTCATTCTTTGGGTTTTTTCCCTTTGAAGTGTATAGCCCTGGCTGTTGGAATACTACTGTAGCTGGTATAGTTTGTAGGAGCAATTATAAATACTTCCTGAAGGACTATTTAAGTTGTGTTCTCTGGCTCTGAAAAGCTTTCAAAGTGAAAATTCAAGGCCATCAGTAACAGCAAATAACCAATTCACTGTGTGAAAAGATTGCATGTGATAATCATTCCACAAGAGATGTTACCTTGTCATGCACTGGTAGTTTCTAATTTGTTCTGCACTGGCTGCAAAGTTGTTACATGTGAGGTAAACATCACATTTCTGCTGAACTTTCATATATACTGAATTTTTAAGTACTTTTAAGGCATTAGTGTATTTTATCTAAGTTTTGGTATGGTTGGCCATGGTGGAACATTTCCATGCTTTTCAGATGATCTCCTGTTCTTCCCTCCAAATGGTGTGGCACTTAGTAGTAAAGATGTTTCTGTGGAGTTGTTTCATAGAGTTGGGTGGTGACATAACTATTAAGTTGAAGCAAGTTATTTACCTACACTTCTAGGAACTGGGAAGCCTTAGTGTAAATTCATCTTAAGGTATTTTATTATATTTTCTTATCTTGAGGGTCTTTTATTCTTTTCAGATGACATCTGCAATAAGGGGACCCAAGCTACCTCTTGTAGTAGGATGTCTGAAGGGACTGGTTGCACTCATGTACAACTTCACCAAATCTGTGGATGAAGGTGTGTTCTTTTTCTGTGTGAAAGGCAGTGACACATTTTGATACAGTTTTACAGACAGTTGTAGATTTAATTGTTACACAGCCAAAATGTAGCACCATTTCTGTGTGCAAACTCAATCAAAATTTCCCTGTTACTAGATGGTTTATGCAAAATACACAGTCCTTCTTATCTGTCTTTATGTATCGTGGCTTCATTGGCATTTTTCTGTATGTGAATCTTTGAAGTGCTATTTTCTGACCACATATTGGGCAGCTGTGAGAGCCACATTGAAGCTGGAACACAGTTTGTATGGAGATGTGTTTCTCTTAAGAGTCTGCTTAAACATGGATATTCAGAAAAATCAGCTAATGTAGATATATATTTTTTTTCAAATTTAGGAGTATTTCAGGAAAAAAATGTCTCTTAAGATGAGATATACAAGGCTTTGCAATATCACTTCTTCATGCCAAGCTTTGATAAAAATATCTCTATCTTCACTCTGCCTACCATATGTCAGTAGTGAAATACTCACTATTGGATTGTTTCACAGATCCTCAGACTGCAAAGGAGATCTTTGATTTTGCAATGAAGGCAATCAGCCCACAGGTAAATCTGCTACATGTTAATTGTTCTGCATAAACGAATTTGCCCTGGTGAAGAGTAAATTGCACTGACAAACCTTTTCTTATGTTGCAGGTTGATCAAAAGCGATACGCAGTCCCTCTAGGTAAGATGTAAACTATTTCCATTCATGCTGGGGTGGATAATGACTTTTGTCTGGAATTGTTTATTCTTTACTGGATGTGTTTCTAGTCTTTAATCTTCTAAGCTGGCCTGGGGGGAAGCTGCTGTATTTCAAATTGGAATACAGAGATTAACATGTATTTGGTTAAACTAGTCAAGGTGTAATTGACTTATGAATAGCAGCATTGTACTTGATGATGTTTACCCCTCTGGAGTAGTACAAAACTGTGATGTGAAAAAGGAATGGTAGAAATAAGAGGAGTGTAGTTAGTTAGGAGAAAAGAGGTGACAGTGTATTGAGTTAAAAGAAAAAACAAAGAAATTTCACTGGAAGAAGGAGAAAAAAAATGGGAGAAAAAATCGGAAGATTAGAAGTTGGACTATGAACTGTGAGTGGCTTATGCAGAAGTTGCAAAAATGCAAGGTTTGAGTATTAGGCCCATAGTAACTGTGCAGTCAATTCACCTCTTTAAAGATAGTCTACCCCAAGTTAATTCATTAAGGATCTTGAAATTTAACTTATACTTATTTAGAACAGTGAAATTGCCCATAATCAGAATTCTGTATTTGTCTGCATCACAGTTTGGCAGAGGAGGGGACTTGTGCTTGTGTCCTGACAACAGAAACCAGAGCCTTCTGAGTTGTGCAATCAAGTATTCTTTTTTATAACCACTGAAATCCCTTTCTTTTTCAATAGTAATGTAAATTACATCTGAGCACAGCTGTGCATTCCATACTGTTGTACATTTAAAAAGAGTATTTTGGAGGGCTGTTATTATGCTTAAGTTCTTAATGTTTGAGTACTGACACTGTAGAGTATCTGTAGAGGCTAGAAGAATGCATTTTATACCCTCCAGTCATGGTGGGTCTGCTTACCTAAAGTCCTAATGAGGACTTTCACAGTCTGGGCTGTTTGTGTAAAATCTAAGTCTGGTTTTTAATGAGAATTGTTTTTAAATTGCAGCTGGGTTACAGTTGTTCAGCTGGCACTCTAATCAGTTTGGAGCCTTGCTCCTGGAGAACTATGTGTCTCTCTATGAAGTGATATGCAAATGGTGTGGCCACACGCATCAGGAGCTGAAGAAAGCCAGTTATACTGCACTAGATTCATTCCTCAAGCAGGTATGGTAGCTTCACTGGGATCTCCAAGTCTAAATCAAACTGGAATTTCTTGAAATAGTGGGGATATTTGGTACTTGGAAGATCAGTGCATCTATTTTATGAATAATTAGTTTGAAGGGCTTTGTATTACAAGCAAGGTATCTTCTAAGACTTACTGTATTTTTTTGTGAAATACTGGAGTGTTTATATCTGTTTTACAGATTTCTTTAATGGTGGCTAAAGATGCAGAGCTACACAAGAGCAAGTTACAATTCTTCATGGAGCAGTTCTGTGGAATCATCAGGAGGATGGATTCGAGCAGCAAAGAATTGTCCATCGCCATTCGCGGATATGGGCTTTTCGCAGCAGTATGTGCGAAGCAGTTATTCTGATGAAGGAGCTTACTGAAAACATGTAAAGCTAGAATTCATATGCCATGCAGTTTACAATTTTACACAGCTCTTTTAATAGGGAATGCTCTTGTTTCTGGACTAAGTATTGGACTTGATTCATTACACTGTAAAATACTTTTTGGATGAAAATTTTTAAAACATATACTGAATCTATGGGAGGTCTTGCAGCATTGGGTTGTAGTTGTAGTTACTTCTTGTGCACAAGTTCTGAAGTGGGAAAACAGGAGCTTCATATACAGCTGTCACAAAACTTCAGGATGTGCTTAATTGCTTAGGTCCAGGCAATACCTTGTTATCTCTCTGCATTTAAATGGTGGAATCCAGACTTCACTCTGAAAGTAGTTCAGAGATCTTACAGAGCTCACTCGAAAAGGAACTGCTGACTTGAGTACAGTAGGAGATGATTTGTGAAACAGCCACAAAATAAAAAACAAGAAACAGCAAACAAAACCATGCTTATATACCAATGTGGATGGCAGGTATGTTTGTCAGGAAGCACCATTAGGAACAAACTTCCAACTGACTTCGGTCAGTAGTCAATTAAAATGGGAGTATAACAATAAAGTTAAATTTCAATAAAGAAAGGGTGGTATTTATGTATTTGCAGCCTCTGTGCTTCATGGTGGTACCACAACTTTTATATCATAAAATTCTAGGCTGGTTTTTTTTCTGTCTCTCAAAGCAAATATTAGGTTGAATGATCTCAAAGATTATTTAGAGAAGTTTAGGAATTGAGATAGAATAGCTGGTTGCTATATAGCTGAATCCTCTTTTTGCTACATTCTGAGTAGAGTGCATTGGTTTGTAGTACTTGCCATGTGCTTTGTTCAAACCTAGTCTTCCTCTTCTGTGAAATGAAGTAGAAAGGAATTGAGTCCAAGGTATTGGTTCCAGAAAAAATTAAGTATTTCCAATTACCAAGTTAAAAGAGCCCATCTCTTACAGAATGCAAGAGCTTAAAATTGCGTAATGTAAATACAGAGCTAGCATTGTATTGCAAATTTTAACAAATTTAATCCTCCAGTACCTATAGATCTGTAATATGTTAAGACACACTAAAAGTTCTTTATGTGTTTAGATTAAATCTTGGCCAAGCATCAGATACTGGGTTGTGAGGAAGTAGAGTTTTGGTGCTGCTGCAAGTTGTGACTGTAGCCCCGAACTTGTGTTCATGCTTGGTTCAGTTTCAAGGCAGAATATTTCTTTAAGTGCTAAAATAGTCTTAAAATAATATTTGATGTTCTGCAAGTGATAAATGGATAGTCTTAATTTTGTCAGCTTGTTTTCAGACTGACTAGATACAACCTTTAGGCTAATAGCCATATTTCACTGTTAGGTAAAGCAGTCCGTTCTTTTCAGTGGTCAGTTCCCTACCACAGGTCTTGCCTGTGACCTGGTTCCTGTCCACAAAGACTGTTTTTTGACCTAGTTCATGCTGTGAGCTACAAATCATTCTATAGAAATTTATAAGCTTGGTTACAAACCCTCTATTACTCTTAGGGATACTTTCCACTTGTTTGTTAGTTTAGGAATAGTCTTTATAGGTTCTGTTTGTACAGGACCTATAACAGTAAAAGTTCAGAATTTGGACTGCTCAGTTAAGTGTTTAATAGTAGTAACCTGTCAGTGATAATCAGTTAGGTTATGTAAGCCACTTACTACTTTAATGCAACTAAAATTCAAAATATAAGTGAATCTAAGCATCTATAATGCCATATTTAAGTAACAGCCAAACTCCTGCGTTTTTTCAGGCCGAATATGAGTTCATGTCACTGAAAGTTCAAGTACTTTTACAGTAAATTACACTGCATTAGTGAACTATTATTATAGTCCATGTCAGGTACTGTGTTTCTCATGTGTGTAGAGAGTACTTGAAGTTAGTTTATTTAGATGTATTGAGTTTCTGGAAAGACTTCAAATATTACTCCTGTTAAGGTTCAGTGAAGACGTGCCTGGGTTTTAGTGCTACAGCATGCATTTATTTTCTCAGTTCTACAAAATTGCCAAACCAGGTTTTTATTTTCTCTCTGCAAGCCCTGTAAAGCTATACAGTCTGAGAATGTGGACAACATGTATGTGGAGCTTCTTCAGCGTTGTAAGCAAATGTTCCTCACAGAAGCAGAAACAATAGATGAACATCTGTATCAGCTACCAAGTTTCCTCCAGTCCATTGCAAGTGTGATAGTCCATATAGATAAAGTAAGTAGAGTATTTAAAGTACCACCTAATTCTTTTATGTAATTGCAGATGTGTGAGGAGGTAATAACTGTGTACCTACCTATGGTAAAAAGTGTTTATTTAACTGAAATATGATGACATCTAGCCCCTAGAGGATGGGAAGAATGTCAGGAGAATGCTCTAATGGATTTTATTTGAATAAAGAAAATGCACTGAATGTGCTAAATAAATTACTACAGTGCATTGAAATAAAAAACCATGATAGGCAAATATGAATGTTTTTATTTATTTTATGTTTGTTATTTGGACATAGCCATAACTTTTTTGTATTTATAACAGTTGGTTGCTGCTTTGTCTTTTGGCACTGATACATAGCATGCTTTTTGAGACTAATACTTTGATTCTGCTATGATGTTATGCTGTCTGTTTAAATGAGGGCTTTCTGGATCTTACCCGGAGCTGTGAAGTAAGATTGGGGCATACATTTTGTATTCAGGTGGTTATGGATAAACAGATTAGAATGCTGTTTCTGTTTAACTAAATTGGTACTTGTCTAGTAAGCTTAAAACTAGATTCACTGAAGCACTAATCTGTTCAGGAGCTACTTTCCATAGTGTGGTCCAGGAAACTTTCTTACTCAGTTTGTTTACTTTTATTTGGGGAGGATTTTGTATTTGTTGCTTTTTGTTTGTTTCTTTCTTTGGGGTTTTTGTGAGATGAGATGTGTTCACTTGCTAAGTCTCTTTGTTCTCAGAGGAGATCATGATGCAAGCTCATGTAACAAAGTAACATGCTGAAATAATTTCACATAATTTGCATGATGGATGTTTTGTTTTACTTTATTCTAGGTTCCTGAGGTATACACTCCAGTTCTTGAACATCTAGTTGTGCTGCAGATCAACAGCTTTCCACAGTACAGTGAAAAAATGCAGCCAGTCTGTTGCAGATCTATAATAAAGGTGTTTCTGTCTCTCTCAGGAAAAGGTCCAGTTCTCTGGAGCTTTATTAGCACTGTGGGTGAGTCTGTGATATTAACTTCATTGGAGTTTTTGGGATCATGGGTTTTTTTCCTTTGGTAGGTTTTTTTTTACCTAAATTGTTAACTGATTCTAGAAGAGAAATATGGAATAACCATTCAGGATCAAAAGTGAAGCTTGTCCTGTCCTCTAATAATGGAAGGTGATTGTTTTCATGGTGATATTTTTCAATATCCATTATTAAATAATTTCAGGAATTAATTTAACAATCGTTTTGGATAACAAAGTGAATAAGATTAAGAGCAGGAATACATATGTGTGATAAGACTTGCATTCCTGCTCTGAAGAATTATGGGAAGAAAGGGATTTCATAGAAAAGTGTGCAAAGATCTATTCAATGTCCTTTTAGTTACCCCTACAAAGTAGCAGAGAAAATAGAATGAGTATTATCTCTATTAGAAATGCAAATGCTTTCATGCTCTGGAACTTTCATATATGGAATTTTACTATTTAAAAGTTAGTCAGGTGTGGTTCTATGAATGCAATACTGAATGTGTCAGCATTGATAACTGACAGTTCTAGTAGTCTCAAGCATACTGTAGTCTCAAGCATATTTCTTTTTAACGATTTTCAGAAATTATTTTTTATTTCTTTCAGCTATTTATTGTGGCTTTTCTCTATTGCTGGGGCATTTTCATTGTTTCCCATGTTCTTGAATTGGGAAGTGGTACACTCAAGTACCATGTTGATCCTAAGTCCATGAATATCATTGGGGGTTGTTGCCTTTTCAATAAGGGCATTATGGGTGATTCCTCGGTCATCATTCAGAATCAGGAAAAAGTCAAAGCAGTATTGAGTAAAAGTAGTAAGAAGCAAGTTCAGGATTGGTAGAACCTGTGGAACATCCTAGAGTCAAAGCTCTGATTTGGGCTATTTTGTCCTTAAAGCAAAAAAGCTGTGTTCTTTTGCCTCGGCCTTACCATGACAGAATATAGAAAACTGATTTGTTTCATTGTTAATGTAATGAGTGATATGAATGCCATGCTTTTTCAGTCAATTCAGGCAATTTGGTTTTTTTGTTTGTTTCAGTGCATCAAGGATTAATCAGAATTTTCTCCAAGCCGATCACATTCTCGAAGGTAAAATAACTGTTTAAACACATTTATTTCATTTGGATTCCTAGAGTGTACAGTTCTTGACAACCTAACCCAGTAAACAAGGGAAGGCCCAAAGAATCAAAAGTAGTACTATGCATTTTGTTATTAGTCTGTTAGTGTTATTAGTTATTGGCTCACTTGTTCTTAGTCTCCCATCCCCACCTCCGCTTAGGACAGAGTGAATGTGCCACTTGTGCTGAATAAAGAAAATTACAGGAAATACACTTCTGTTTGGTCAGGTTGTCTGTAATAAAGTTGGTTGTAATTAAAGTCATCCAGCTTTCTTCCAGGTTAAATTTTGGACATTTTATATGTTACTGAATTCTTATGTTAAGCAAGAATATTAAAACTTTTAATCCTGTGCAGCAGAATAACTGTAGAATTTCTCAAATAACTGAGCACAAGGAGTGTGGAGACCTCTCACAAGGGAGAAAAGCCTTAGAGATTTTTCTTTGGTTTTTTTTGAAAGGAGGTAGTTGTTTTGTGCTCTTTTCAGATTGATGGAGAAAGCGAAACATTTCGTGTTTCTACCTGCAGCAGTAATGTTACATTGTGTTGTGTGGGTCGTGTAATTCCATTGGCAGTTGTACTGGGATTTGACTGAGATGAAGTTAATTTTTCCCTTAGCAGACCTCTTAGAGCAATGTTTGTATTAGTAGCTGGAAATATGTTGATAACACACCAGTGTTTTGGCTACTGCTGAGCAACACTGGCATGGCATGTAGGTTGGCTCTGCAACATTTCCCCCTCACCAATAGGCTGGGGGGACAAGATCTTGGGAAGGAACAGAGCCAGGACAGCTGACCCAAAATGACCAAAGGGATATTCCATGCCATAGAGTGTCTGGTCAGCAATAAAAGCTGGCAGAAAGGAGGAGGTGGGCAGCATTGGTTAAGGTGTTTGTGTTCTAGAACTTCTGCTCCATGTACCAAAACCCTGCTTCCAAGGAAGTGGCTGGACATAACCTGCTGATGGGAAGTAGAGAATTATTCGTTTGTCATCCTTTGCTACTAAACTGCTTTTATCTTGACCCATGAGCTTTTTCCATCTTATTTTCTCCTTCTCAATCCTGGTGATGAGGAGAATGGTAGAATGGCCTGGTGGGTACCTGCCTTGCACCTGGGGTCAAACCACCAGAGCAATGTGTCTGACAGGTACTATGTCCCTTCAGGATCTGTTTGGTAAAGAAACCACTGGATCAGAAGAAGCCTTTGAATCTGGAGAAGTTGGGACACGAAGATCTAAAGTACCAACTTATAAGGACTATCTGTACCTCTTTAGAAGTCTACTGAGCTGTGACACAATGAAGGTAAAGCATGGAAATACAAAATGAAACAGAAAATGAAACGCAATCCTGAGTCCTGTCTTATCGCTGCTTTTCTAACTGCAGATTTTTTCCAAATGTGATGCTTTTGTTTTCTGGTTTTAGTTGGATTTTATGGCTGATAAATTAATATAAATCTAAATAATAATAATAATAAATGGCAAATCTAAAGCTGGATTCTCTGGATCATTTAAATGTTAGTTTTCAAATTAAGGAAATAATTTTCATTTGTGTTTTGAAATATGAACTTTTTCATCCTACAAAGGAGTGTGTTTTTGAAGATGCAAACTTTCTTTCTGAAAATGCTCAACTCCAATCCCTGAGTCGTGTTCTGTATGATGAATTTATAAAATCTGTTTTGAAGATTATTGAGAAATTGGACCTGACTGTTCAGAAACTGGATGTTAGTGAGCAGGTGAGACCTGAGGACCTATCCATTAACTCCTGCTGTTGTAAGGGAACCAAAATCATATCCCTTGTTTTGTTTTAATTATGCCCCTTTAGTGTCCTTGAAGTAACATTTATCTTAGATAAAATGTTTTACTTAATATTTCTGAATGTTGCATTGCAGTGTTACAAGATGGAAACATCAGAATCAATAGAAGTTCACAGAATCTGTTATTTAGACTTTCTATTCTGGAATCTACTGTTTTTCATTTTTCGACTGGCTTTCTCCTTAGAAGCAGACATCTCTTATTTTTCCTTTCAATTACTGATGTGTCAACTGTTAGTCCTTCATCTGTCAAAGTACCTAGTAACAGCTAGAAAAAGAGAGACTGTTAATGTGGCAAAAAAAGTGTCAAAGTTGTCACATATGCAGTCACGTATCCAGTGTTCTTTCTTCAATATTTATTTTCAGAAGGAAAATGTAGGTGACAGTGCCTTGGTTGGGCCTTCTTCTGACCCTGCTTCAAACCTTCAGCCAACAAGACCAATAGATTTTATGGCCTTTATAAATCTCGTGGAATTCTGCAGGTATGGATATGTTTTTATGTAATTTGAAAGTTACAAAGTGGTTGGAAGAAGTTTGAGGTGAAATGTGTTTAAGATGCTTGTTTCTGAGTTAGTTTGATAGATCATGTTTCAAAATGCACCAGATAAAGAGGAGGGAGACAATAAGTGTTTTTCATATGCCTGGGGCATAGGTAAACACATACAAGCTCGTCAGCTCCGTTTTTTTAAAAGAGTATAAGAGGCATTCATTAG
>VWYI01040510.1:0-49744 GCA_013399455.1 Anthoscopus minutus
GCAGAGAATATCGATGCTTAAGTCTCAGAAAAAGCACTTTCTATTCATTGAGTAAATGACGGTCTGTGTTGACTGCTCATAATTTTTTGCAGCATGGAATTCACATGAAAAGAATGAATCAAGGGAAAGAAAAAAAGTCTACTTTACCACTACAAAGCCAAATAAGCTAACAGACTGTAGCTAACTTCATACTATAACAGTCTCCAAATATAAGCAGAATTTAATTCAAACTGGTATCCTTCAGTCACAAGGAAATCCCTCCATTTGATGAACTCATGGGAATATAAATACTCCAACAAAACAATCCCAAATGCTTCTCCTGCTTCCCCTGCCTAATTATGCCCAAACCCAAAGCTCTTCCCCTTTAGGTCTAGATATTATCATTGAAGTTTCTTGTTTCAAAACTGCTTTCAGTATAATCCAAGAGATCAATATGAGGTGTCAGGACAAAAATTACAGTTTATTCTATCGAATTATGAAATACACCTGGAGCTAAAATTATCAAGAGACAAAAAAAAAATCAAATCAAAACAAAAACCCCCCCACATGAATATGAATTGGCTTTGTTTGGTTTTAGGAAGCAGAGAAGGTGTTTGAGTTCGGAAAGATGGGAAGAGTTGATGTTTCATGTATTGCAGGCAGTATTACCAGCAACAGAGTGATTCATTACCCAAAGACATCAAAAATGAGTTTTATTTTCTTGGGCAGGTGCATGTTCATACATTAGACACTTCAGACACATCTGTACTGCAGCTAGGAAGGTGAATGATGTCAAGAAACTACCTGAAAGGTTTCTTCATGTTGCCATGATGGAAAGGATGGATTGTATAAATCTGGATAGGCGTCAGCATGAGGTTCATAGAATCACCTAGGAGGTGCAGCCCTCATCCTGATCTCTTTCATCTTCGCTGTTCAGTACATTTAAAAATAATTTAAGTACTTGAACTTAAGTTCTTTAAACATATGTCAAATTTGACATGCTGGCTTTAAAAGAAATTAAGAGATATTTGGATTAATGTGCAGCAGTAAGACTTATGACTTCTGTACTTTGCACTATTTTCCTGCTTCTCCCCTCAATTTCCCTGCACCTTCACTGGCCAAATCTTGTTAGTGTTTTCAAAACTCATTAGGCCAAGATCAGTGATAAAACCAAAGCTAGGAAATGCTTATTTTGGCAGATGTAACTGTATCAGAGCAAATTTAAGCACTCCTAACCTAACAGGTTTCCTCTTGCCGGTGCTGAGGACAGCAGCTTCACTATCATCCCACCTACTCTGAGCATCACCCTGTCATTGTACAAACTATGTACAATTGGGAAGGAGCAGATTCAAACAGAGCAACATACATTTCTGCATTTAATGGAAACAGATATTTTACTAAAATAAATATGGGGCACCTTTACAGAGCAGCATTATTCATTTGTCCTCCACTTCTACTTGTATCTATCTTCCCATCTTTTTTTTCCTAACTTAACAGTAATACAAACTATTGTTTTCATCAATACTTCTCCACTTTGAAAAGTTAAATCTACTTGATTAGGAAATGTAAATGCTCACATATAAGAGTTTATGCTTCTATTTCATGCCAGTAGTGCAATGTTGCATCAATGCACGCAAATACAGTGATCTGGTCTCTAGATAAAATGGTTCTGATATGAGTCTGGGTTTTGATCACTCTGTGTCCCCTTCAGTCTCATGTGACATAATCTTCTCTTCCTTTCACTCAAAACTTCCAGCTGATTTGGCTCTCATGGATATCAGGATGTAAAATTCTACTCTTCCCATAATCTCTTCCTTGCAAGGACACATCTAGCTTGGAAAGAGAATGTAGATTTCTGAACTTAGGCTCAGCATCTGAGAAGAAAATGCAGCTGTCATCCTGCTCTGCTGTCTCTGACAAATGAATACACATCATTGTAAGACTTTTTCATGTAATAAAGAGGAAGACTTGAATCTTGGCTTTCTCTGTACTTTTCTAGGAGATATAAAGCAATTAGTACAAAGGTTGGAAATGCACACAAGCAGGCTATTGATTATACAGTTCTACTACTCTTTAATTAATAATAATATCTTTCTGAACTACTCCCTCTGACTTCAATTGGATTTACTGTTAGTTAGTTATTATACCAGAATTCAGACTTACTGATTTAGAACACTGTCTTAATAAATTTTGAAGATAAATATTCAAACAGAAGAGCACTAAGGAAAAATTAGGAAAGCAGCATGTCCTGTTGCTTGGAAACATCATCTACAGATTTAGAAGTGTTTAATGCATACAATATATTATGTGCTATGTATTTCAGGAATTTTTATAGATGTTTTGTCCTGAATTCAAGAGTTTCAGTTCCAGTAACAGTGAGACAAAATAAGTGACAACTGATAGTATCAGACAGTAAAATCTAGCAACACCTTCTCTTATGATGATAGCAAAGAATTAAAAAAAGAAAAAAAAAATATATAAAAGTATCTATTCCATTGAATATCAGTTCTGCTACTGTATAAATACAAACATATTAAACACTATTAATAAACTACTTTGGATTTAAATGGAAAAACAATGTAATGTGGATGCATTAAAATAAAAGAGTAAGTGCTACCAGGGAGAGAATTAAACAAATTAATTCTGTGAAAGGTTTTCCAGATGAAGTTCTTCTGCCAGCCACATGTCCAGCATTTCTGGCTGTCTTAGCTCTGACTGTCCTCCTTACTTGAATTTCATCTCCTGTCTGAACTGCTGCTGTACACTTCTGTGTATCTTAGGATACAGATTTAGGAATCTCCCTCTTGGACACACTTCCCTTTGTGTCTCCTTCACTGATCAACTAAAATTTCTTTGGTAGACTGGAATGTAATTCTAGTATTTGGAAAAAATGCCAATGGTACCCCAGGGACCAAATAGCTTTTTTAGTTTTGGGACCAAATATTAGTTATTAAATTGCTTGCAAGAAAAAGAAATATGCAAGCAAATAAATAAGTGAATAAACAGTTTTTAATAGTCTTGAATTGAGGCTCCTGACCTATGTAAATTCTCTATTGACATATCATAACCTCTACGGTCTGTAGAGCTTCCACTACTCTCTCAACTGTCTAATCACATCATTTCCATAAATTCTTCTTGTACAAACATCTTAGTATTTATGATTTGCTTCTAATCCCTGATTTAGTCAGGAAAAAGCTCTGTTGAGCTCTAAATAAAGAAGTCAAAAAGCTGATACCTTGTCTTACCATAAAACTGCTATTATCCTCTTTGGCCCCTCTCAATCTCTTCTCTGTTGCTACCCAAAGTCCACTATAATACACTGAAACAATTAAAACAAAACAAAATGAAATCTCTAGGAATTCAAAATCTCATCATACTAATAAAAAAGAAAGATTGCTTAGAATTAAATCTGTGTTTTTGAAAATCTGGCTTTAATACCTCTGTATGTTTCTGTTTACTTCAACGTAATGCAAGGCTGATTAACAGAGCATAAAATCATCTTGGATATGAGACAAAATTCAAGAAGTATTCCTAGTATGTTTTTAGATGTTGTGGAAAAAAGCATCAAGTGTCTAACTCAAATAAACAAATAAAGTTGGTTCTGGTCCATCTTGGTTAATGAAAGCTGCACTGTCTTAGGAAATTTATGAAAGAAAGCATTTCCAAACTTATTGTGAATGCATCTAAGTATTTGAGCAACCTAATGAACAGTGTCAAGGTGAATCTTTACATTCTTGCTTCAGTTGAGTGATGCTGGTAGGAAGTGATGTTGTCTGACAATTCCCTTTTCATCACTAAGCAGGAAAAGCATATATAAATTGCATTTCAGAACAGGTGTGGGTGGCAGAAATGTTGCTTATCCCATTCTGTTATTTTTCTCTCATCCAGTTGTCATCTTGGGTATCAGACAATACATATAAATATACAAGCGCATTAGGTCTTTGGTGACCTGCCAGCCCTGTAAAAGGCAATAAAAGACAAAACCACAATAAAAGGTTCAGAAAATTAGTGAAATAAAATATTTATTTTGCTTCTTTTAACTTTGGATGAAGCTTTCCATTAACATTTAAAAAGGAGCACAAAAAATTGGATTAAAGGGCCAAACTGTCTTAGAAATTAAATTCATCTTCACTTTCAATAGACTGCAATCCCTACACCTTGTAAGTATTTCCAATACTGTAACTTATCTGCTGTATTAGGAAATAACAAAATTATGAATTCATTTGGGTGCTGATAAAAGATTGAAGACTGAAAATTAATTTCAGTGATTTTTTAATCTCATAGCTGAGAGAGAGGCCTTTCTGTAAGCACATGTCTCATGCACCTACTACATCAAGCAGAACTCGCTCATCTTTGATAACTGGTACTACTAACAGATGCTAATTCAAATGATTTCCATATTTCATATTAAAGTTGATTTGTTTTAAAAAAATCTGGGGTAAACGACGGTGTCATATACTTCTCCCATATTTATGTTTTTTTCCAGTACTTCTTCATGTCACCTGACAAATATCAATGTCAAGCATCATCATCTGTCAAGTTTCTGGCACCGCGCACATGCTACATGGTTCTTAGAGGAGTTGCCTTCCCTAATTCTATAAAACAAATTGCAGACTTTAAATTTTCAGAAGATATCACAATGAAAGCCATCAGCATGACAAATATTTATATAGCTCAGTAAAATCTTCTTCACTTTTTATATTCAGGGAGGAAAAAGAGAAGCAATTATCCCAGTGGAGCTGCTACAGAGCATTTACAGCAACGCTTATGAGACACGCACAGCAAGTTCCACCTGAAGAGCTCTAAAACATTAAAAATGTCAATATTGTATTTACCAACATACCTCTTAGGTGTGCTATCCCACATATAGGGCAAAGGGAACAAGACAACTCTTCCCAGAATGCTCAACACCAGAGCTATGCAAAGAGAGGAGGGAGCATGTTTGACTAAAGTGTAGCAGCAAATGAGAAGTGATAAGGGCTTTGTACCAGGACAGAGTACTTCTACTGCATTTGAAGTCAAACACATAAAAGTATCACACAAGGTAAAAGATAAAAAATGAAAAATCAAAAAAATACAGAACTATGTAAAATCTCTGCAGGGTCAAAGTGAATATATCAATAGCTCTTTTGATAAGCCTTTTGTGGTCTACTTCTGGACAAATCTATCACTTGAAAATGAAGTAAAATCAAGACAAACGTAAAAAGTATATTCACATGTTTACGTGAGAAAACACATAAAACCTCACTGCACAATCCTTCCCTTTGGATGTCACTGTCTGAATGTTTTTCATTCATTAAATTTATTTTTAATAACACAAGCATACCCACAGACCAAAACAGTCATCTACTAAGTCAAAACACCAGTGTTAGCAGGATATTTAGGTTAAAGCCTTACATATCATTTCATATGGAAAAAAGAATTGATGATCACAGAGAATTAATTAAGCCAGTAGTAAGAGGTGTGGAATGAGCAGGCGGTTGAGAGGAATTCAGAACAACAACAGCAAGGGTAATAAAATCAATCCCTTTCCACAACTTTTTTTCAATAAAAGAATGAGGTATTTATGTAAAGAATAGCCTCTATTTTCCAGATTTAATGCAGCAATTACCAGAAAAAGTGTTAATATCCTGTTATGCATTAGGCAGTCTAAGATAAAACAATATTTTCTTAACACTGACAAATCATTCTGAATTGATCTTTTAGTCATTGTTAACTTACCAGTCTTTTATTTCTATAGAACAAAGTGGAATCTAAAATCTCAATTAGATATTCTATTAATAATGTGTTCAGTAGAACTTATTAAGAGACAATCTAATGTAGGGCATTACAGAAGTGATAAGAGATCTTTTAATTCAGTTTGTTTACAGACATTCAGAGCATGGAAATTTCATTATTCCTAAACTCATAATCAAAAATATCTTGCACATTTCAAGTTTTACTAAATGAATATAACAACATTGAATACTCATAATTCAATATCAGGCCTAATTTTCTAAGTGTCAGTGAGGTATGACTCTAAAGAGCCAGATGAAAAAAATTGCTTTGTTTTAAAACACAAGACAAGCTTCTAAATTTAAACAATGTTACATTCTCAGCCACATCCTCAAAATTCTGTGAATGAATCACCAGGATGTTTTTCCATCTCAGAAAGTGCAATGTGCTGAACAGCAGGTGCAGTGGCAGCTCCCTGTCCTTTCTGCTGCTGTTTCACAGTAACTGGCAAACAAGTGCAGAAATAGGCAATCACCAACATCTGGGCATAAATTTGATTCTAATCAACCTTCACCATCTTTAGCAGCAGCTAGATACATATCAGTTCGTCCACATCAATTCAAAAATTTACTACAAAGAAACACAGATTTCATTGGGAATAGGAATGTTCATCCATTGATAAAACTGTTTTCCTCCTAAAATTTAAAACAATTGCTTATTTGCATAAAAACTTTTAATGCAAATTAAATCTGTGAAATGCTTACTCTGTCCAGGGAGGAAAAGCTAAAAGTAAACTAAAATTATAATCAAAAAAAGAAGAAAGACCTGGTATACTATTTCTAAAAATATATTTGAGTTTTAGGTGGTTTTAAAAATGGAAAATTGTAATCTCATGACAGCATGCAGGGGCAGCAGGAGTTCTGATCACTCAGCACGAGTACAACCTATTTCCAAGCTTTTAAATGTCTCACTGAATAGAACTGCTGTAGGAAAACCCAAAGCATGACAAGCAGGTGCCAGAGAAGAGCTCCCAAAGCTCTTCTGCTCTCCTGAGTTATTAGTTTGGCTTTTTTCTTTTCCTGATGATCATGATGTGGTGATCACAAAGCTAGAAGTATTCTGAACTATGTTTCCTCAAGAAAGTCTGGGTTGCTGAACTGATTTATCACATTCAGTCAGTCCAAGCGCTACCCAAAAGGTAAAAGGAATGAAAGAAATGGCAACAGAGGGTTGGTGCTGCTTACCAAACAGGATGCAGGTTTCTCAAAGGGCTGAAGTAGCTTTTTTTAATCTGAAATAGACAACTTGATAGCAAAACTGACAATGTGATGCTAGATGTTTCTTCACAGCACCACTGATTCAGAAAGAACCAACTGCAGTGAGGAAAAGGAAATGCAGATTGGATGATTTATGCTCAGATTTCCTACTTCGGTTGTTTTGGAAGTTTCGGAATCTTCAACAATATCAGAACAACAAAATACTGCATAAAACAGATGGGAAAATCCTCATGTTCATGGTCAACAAATCATTATGATGCTTAAGGAAGGTGACTTGCTATTCTAAAGACAATGACATGCTCACATTCCTGACAGGATGGAAATTTCAAGACCTTCCAGGAATTCACATGGAGGTGTTGGTGTCAAGCATTGAGTTGTTAGCCAAAGTCTGCAGGAGGTGCCTTTGTTGGAATTAATTCAGAAAGAGTTTTTAGACACAGAATACAATACACTTTCAGTTGGAAAAGGATGGGAATAGCTACAAATCATGGCTGCTTTCAGTAATCCACTGCTTGAGAGGAAATGTTGGTGCCATTTCATTTATATCAATCATAACAGTTTGTATCACTTTGAAGGTATAGGGAACATCCTAGACCATCCACTGACTCCTCTACCTGCTCTAAGAAAGGTTCCTCTTTACTTTGCTGCCATTTAGCCAAACTTCTCTGCTCCTTTTTTCTTTAAGCAGGTTCAGAATTAAATCTTCAGAAGAACAACATTTCTTCTGCTTGATTCTCCTGGATTTAAAACAGTTAACAAAAACTGTGAATTTTACCTATTTTTCCATTTGTAACTATGCATTTAAGAAATTGTTCTACACACATATTTCATCTGCAGATACATGAAAATCTCTTAAAAAATGCTTTCAGAATCATTTAGACTTCAGCAAAAGAAGCTCTGATACTCGAAATCCAGGAAAAAACAAATTGATGACTTCCTAGGAAGTTGGAATAAATTACTTGGAGCACTGCTACACAGCTAGAAGTTATGTAAATTAAGATTTCAAAAAGAGAAGTTTGAAGATTGATTGAATTTCATGCAAATTTTTCTGTTCTAAAATTCTAGGAATCTGTGCAAATATCTGTATGCACAGAAGTGAGCCTAGGAAGGCTATTTCCTGGAGGCCAATTCTCACAGTACACAATATAAAAATAACATTAATCTGCATTCTGCAGACTCATCTCTTTACATTGAAAGCCTGAGTGCATAAGGGGATAAGCACCATACCAGAGCATGTTTTCAGTTCCAACCACCTCTAAAGAATTTCAGAACAACAAAACTTAATTTGTTTAAGAGAGGGACTTGATTGCTGCATGAGGAATATACACAAAATAATGGAGAGTCACAAATTATATGAGGGAGACAGTGTGCTTTTCATTTTAAACAGAACATAGTAAAGCAAGAACCTGAGTTATTTGATTATGTCAGGGTAGTCTCAAGTCTGTTTTCTCACCTATAGAACAGTGTAAGATTAAATAACACCAAATGCTTCTAACATCTCAGATGAAAAGCAAAGCACAGAGTATCATTAAAGGTACCTACTCTTGACTTGAGGTTTACAAAATCTTGTTCTATTATTTTTCTTATTGTACTAACCTTTTTTAGAACATATAATTGCATTCCTCTGTGTGAATCTGATTATGTGTAGGAGTAGTATACCTGAAATAGGCTGCAGGCCTGTTTTTGATGTACTTATTACATTCTCACTCATGGTAAATAACTTGTTCAGTGAAGAAAGACTGCAACTAAGCTAAAGTTTCCACAATTTTCCTAAAAAACTTTTAACTGGATAGATCAAGTATCTGTACCTGCTTTGCTTCCTTAGGAAACCAGACCTCAACCATGTAACTGTTTAGCTTACTTCTATTTGCTGCTGATGCAGGCAGTCACAGTGGCTTGCTTTTCAAGGGGAAAAGCATTGTTTTTCCTGCTTCAGAAAGAAGCAAAAATGACATTATTGTCACTGACCCAGCCTTAGGTAGCTCAGTCTCTAGATACCAGGCAGGAATGTCACAGGAGCAGAAGTAGGTTCAGTGATATTTCAGATGGGTTTTCATCTCCACCATTTTGGGATACAGAGCAATAGAGTGACAGGTAATGGCAGAATAACAAACAGCATGCCAAAAGACAGCGGAACAATCTTCAGTATTTTCATAAGTAATGAAATTTAGCAGCTGTAGGAATATTCTTAAAGAAAATTAGCCATCAAGTTAGGTTAAAGCAAACATAAATGATAATTTATTAGGCTGTCTCACAGCAGCGGTGTTGGTTATTGGTATTGTGCAAAAATGACCTTGATAAAAAGTTCAGAATACCTCATTACACACGTAAAAAGAAACCAATTCAGGTGTATTACATTTTAAATGATCACAGTTAACATGGTACTGAACTAGCTCCTTCTTCAAAAGGACACATTATGACAACCTTGAAAGAGATTATTCACACTAATAGGCTTTTTATTATGTAATTCAACACAATTTATGTTTATATGGTGTCCTTCATACAAGTATATAAAAAACAATCTTTGCAGTCAACTGCAAATTGAAGTGAAGACAATAGCAGCCAAACGCCATGCAAAGTGACTGTCCTATGGGGGAAAATGTGTTCTAGGTAGACAGTAACAAGGAGAACTGGGAAAAAGCCCAGACCTCATTTCATGAGATATTAGAATACAATGAATAATGAAGTGACCATATGAACTACATTATCTTCATTGTCAGTTCTCAAAACCTATTCTTATGTTAATCCAAGGCATCAGGGAATCTTTCAGAGAATTGCAAAGGTTAATATGTAATATAAAAAAATGGATGTGAAAAGTGCAAAATGTCTTTTTTCTTTTCTTTACGCTTGTGTCTTTCAAAAGACACTAGAGACAAGCTAAAAGTTGAGATGAAACTCTTTTCTTATCTAGCAGCTTCCTAATGGTAGAAGGGATAATCAAAATGACTTCTAAACACTCTTACTTTCTCAGGGAAAACAAAACAAAACAATACAAAACAAAGCCAAACCAAAACCGACCACACTATCCAAGGACACAGGCAATTTACTAAACAGTAAAGTATTCTTTCTCTAAGTATTTCAAGATGGACTGACAGATGACTGCTACAAAGTTGTGGTTTCCAGTTGGGGTTTGAGAGGTAACCCTACCAAATGATGTAAACTACATGTTGAGATGAGGAGACAATTTATTTCTTAACTTAGAGAACACAAGATTCACTGAGCTTTTGAATAGAAATATTTGAGAGATGCGACTATTTAACCTACATTTAATGTTCTGTCCTGAACAAGAACACTTGTAACATTAACTAATTATACAATTTTTCAAGTTTTCTCTTTTATTGAAGACTTCAGACAATACTTTCAGAAAAAGCCATCTCTGTTACTTTATTTTTGAGTTTCTGCCTCTCACTGTTGTTACTCCAGACAGCTATACCTGCACTTGTACACTTTTTTACATACAAAAATACAGAATAAAATTAAAATTCACAAACAGCAGTGCACACAAAAAATACTTTCAATTAAATACAGAAAAAAAAATACAATTGCTAGTATGCATTCTAATACTGGGCTGTGGACCAACTCCTTGATATCCAATGCAGGAAGTGACTCTTCAAGCCTAAAGAATACGACCAAAGCTAAAGTATCCACTAGAAACAGCTGTAAGTAGAGAATAAAGAGAAATTCTGCAGCGGGGCAGCAGGATCTGCCAAAACCACCACCTTCCCCAGAGTTTTTGTCTCCATGGAAAGAGGATGGCTCAGAGCACCAGACGCTCGCACGCCGTGTTGGTATTTGCTGGTCGATGAATAACACGAGAGGGGCTCTTTGTATGGTATTCCCATGGAGCTTATTGCTCTCACAAGAAAGGGAACCAAGAACCAAGAACAAAGGAAGGATCTGGGTTTTTCTCGACCAGAGGAGGGCGGAGCATCATGACTGAGGGCCAGTGGGTTGAGGGGACAGGAGTGGTACAAAGGCAGGGTCAAGGGATAACAACCAACCAGGGCTCAGGGATGGGGCAATAAGAAATTGGGACCAATAAGGAAGATAGGAGCAGCGAACTTTCTGGAAGTTGTGTGGAGAATAGGGATGACACAACTCTGGAGTGGGGACAAGAAGTGACAGAACTGGGACACTGTAACTGGGGTACATAAAACAACAAGGGACTGTGGGAGTTATTCCTTAAACAGGGGTCACATCCCAGTGCGCCCCACTAACTGCATCCCCTCCCAACTCCTGGGATGCAACAAAGTTCTATGAAGGAACAGGAGTGACTGACTCTAAGTTAACTTTGCTATAGGTCAATTCATAACCGCTAAATGTTTTAGATCAACTTACTTAGGCCTTACTTCAAATTGCAATAGCTTATGCAGTATAGCTGGAACCTAGTATCCATTATGTAGGTAGTTAATACAGAGATCTAGTCCCAAATCAGTAATTCCTTCAATTATTTAGTACTAAGCAGTTATTAAAATGTTATGTACTGTCCTTTTCCTTGATCAGAAGATCGTCCCTAATGGGAAGTTTAGAAAAATGCATGTTTACAATGCACAGTGGTTTCCAAATATTTTGGGGAGTTTAAATGTATTTTAATTCCAAAGCAAGAAGAAAAACCAAGACATGGAATCAATTAAAGTGCTTAGCAAGTAATTTTTTCTTTTACATAAAGCTGATGCTGTAAAGAACACAACTTATTCCACTGAGTTGGAAGAACAATTTCAAGTTCCCAGCCTGCTGCTTCTAGAGAATTAGAGCTAACTGGGAGAAAATTAAAGAGTTAGCAGGGAATTGGTAAGAGTATATTATTTATTTTTAAGCTAATGGTCTGTCCTCCCACTGCCTTTATAGCTTCTGCAGACACTCATATCAGTTCAAATGATGTGGTGCCAAATGGCAGCCTACTATGAGCAAGGGGAGATTCTGAATTAATAGTTTTCTACAAAACATCTCAAGTCACAAGTGAAAAAGAAGTAAATTTGGCAAATCAAGTTTCCTAACTCCTGAAGATCCATGCTTGCACTTTTTCACTGGAAATTCTATGTGTTATTACATTTAAATAACATCTATTTTCAATATCCTCAAAATAAATATTATACTTGCATTAGTTAACAATATTATGCACCAGTTTAAGATGCGAGATTTTTTGGTCAAACTATAATAATCTGTACCAATTTCTACTTAATTTATATTTCATTCTGAAACAAGTTATCTTTTCCACATGCTTTCTGGCTACAGAGGGAGATGTATCAGTAATCTTTGTGTAATGTCATTTTTAGGCTAAGTTTATGGTCTGGATTTGCATGTTGAGTGCCGTAGTGGTAAAAGCAGCTCTCAAAACCAGAAAGTTTATGTTTCCATTTATGCTTAAATTTGACTAACCAAGCCAAACCAAGTGTAAAAGAAAAACAGATGCCTTTAGGTCTTTTTGTCTTAAGTCAAATATGAATTGCTTATTTTAGTTATTGACTAAGCCTCCTTTCTGGGGGGAAAAGCAACTCTTAGCATTTGCAGGATCTGCCTGGGTATCATTATTTTACACTTAAGGCTGCCTCCTCCAAAGTTTGTACTCAGTTCTGCATACACATTTGAAGATCATAATGTTTAATGTGCTGACTACTGACTCTGCAACATCTCAAATTCATATGTAATGAGGCGTAACCAGTTCTTCATATATTTTAATTATTTTCTTTGGATGATTTCTGTCTTACAAATGTGCTTTCTGTTAGTAAAAGGAAGAACATCACTACTAGAAAGGATCATTTGTCACAACTTGAGATTTTGGTGGTTTAACTTGGAAAATATATTCTGACATATCTTCCAGGTTATTCTAATATGAATTAAATATCTCTTGAGAGATTTTAGTCTTGAAGCATAAATAGTAGCACACACATATGAACAACAGTATTGTGCTCCACCAGAAGCCCATACTACACACTTCCACCATGACTTATTCCACTCTTCTGCACTCTACTTTCTTAAGAACTATTACAATTTTATCTTTAAATTTTCCTTTCTCACTGTTGCAGAAAGGAGCTTGAAAATGGGTCTTTAGAAATCCAAATCATACTAGAAATCTACAAAATTAAATTAAAGCAGTCTCTGTGTTTGTGGGTTAGGGTCATGGGTACAGAGAACCCGAAGGCTTCAGCCAGCAAGGTTGCCTACACTTTAAAAATGTAAATACAACTTTTCAAAATAATAAAGTTTTACACTACCCTTACACTATTTACATCTAAATTATTTGTATATATCTCATGTGTTTATTTTATTATAAGTAAACATACAAATATGTTCAAAAACTGGGACAAAATCTGCTACTTGTCTCATACTAATGTAGAAGATGCAATATGCTTTGTCTTTCATTCACTTCCTCTCAAAACAAACATTTCATGGTCCCAAGTACCTCATTTCCTATCTGATAAACTTTCTGGAGCAAATCACCAGGTCTCTGGTCCAGCTGAGCATGTGGCAGTGGGCAGTCAATGCAGCAGTGGGAGCCTTGGGAAGGTTCCTGACAGGAACTAAAGGGGTGAGGGAAGGAGGAGATTGTTCATCAAACTTTCTATTGAAACAACTTCCTTCTAAACAATTTCTGTAGCCACATCTCAGGGCACACAAGCTGTTGAAAAATGACCCAAGATTTACCTAATGCCTTATAAGCATTTTCCTTAAAAGCCTGGCCTTGTAATTCCTTCATTTTGTCTGTTCTCTTTTACTGTCTTATTGTGTTGTGGCATCAAAATATGGAAGAAGAGAAAAATGTAACAGAAAAATAAAAACTTTTGAATAAATACTGCACAATCTAAAAATTCCTTCTTTGTGCAGATTTGTGCAGGGGGTGCTTTGCAGGAATCATCAGAAAACTGCTAAATCTTTTCAGAGCTTTCTGTTGTCCCTGCATGAGTGGCATAAACCCAGTGAGGTGGTAAAAAACAAACAAAAACAAAACAAAAAACCAAAAAATATTCACTGGTGGTTCCCTCCTGAGTGAGCCACTGCCTGTGAAGCAAACCCAGAGGAATGTTCAAGGTAGTTCCTTGGATTCCTCCTTTACACGCTTTATTGTTCAAACCGCAAATATCCCAGCCAGCCTTACAGATTTTTAGCTTTATAGAAGTGGATCAATATGCACTTTGAGCTACTTGTGAAACTAACTTTATTCTTTTGTTTTCTCCTCAGTCTGTCATCTCTTTTACACCTTATTCCTTAGTGCTGCCCTCTCCTACTAGTCTACTGTCACCTACAGCACAAAGTAAAATGAAGGAAACTAAACAGTCTTGCAACTGGGCCTGCTATGACACAAGTAGACAGAGCCAAATTAAATAAACCCTGGAATAAATGTGAGTCAAAGTCAGTCTTTTTGTCAAACAGAGATGGGTCAACAGATTATAGTGCTTACTGCCAATAAGGCTCAATTTCTACTCTTTGTGCTTCTTTGGCATGATATTCTGTTGTGGGAAGATGTTTCTGTCTTATTATTTGGCATTCAGATTACAAGAGATTATTAAGAGGCTTCAAAAGAGGCTATGCTTAGTTCTTGGCTGAAAGACCAGAGAATATGAAGAAGAATATTGTAACAGCAACATATTAAATCTACATGCAAGATGTTTTTCTATTGCAGTAAATAAAGCACGTCTCCAGTGGATGAAAATTACACTTCATTTCCCCCAGTAAGCGTCTTCAAGCAATTCTTTTTTCACAGAGGAATAAAAATTGTTCAAATATTTTCATTAAAATGTTTTATGTTTTGATCCCAGATTTTCATTATGCTTTGAACTTTGTTTAAAATTCTATTGAGAATTTTTTTAAAGCAAAACTTGGTTATTGACACTAATTTCAATAATCCATTTCAAAAACTAAGATTCTTAGGGACTTAATTTTTAAAAAATTCTTTGTTATACTATCCGACTTCCTAATATCTCATTATAAATTCTGTGTATAGCTTGGAAATAATATAGACTGTAAAGAGAAAAGTATTTTAACCAGCTCCACATAATTCCAAACAAAATTTTTAAAAAAACATTAGCTTTACAATACACATGTGATTACTACCAGAATATCATAACATGAAAAAATAAATTAATCCATTTCCCAAAAAGGTTAGTAATTACAGTGACAATTTAGCTGAAACTGTAGAATTATTATTCCTTCAGGTTTTAAAGTCTTAAGTTTTTCCTCTCCCCTCAAAATTTCAATTTTCATATTTGGTTCTCTTCAAAACAAATTATTTTAATAATAAATTTTTAATTTTACCGTTAGAAAGGAAGAAGTGGTATTTTTTCTCCTCTGATAACACTAGGAAGTCTCATTTAACACAGACTTTTCAGAGACGAGATGATACTTTATATTCACCAAGAATAAGTGTAAACCAGAAATTAATAATAAATACATCCAATAAGAACAGAGCTTTTGGAGTCAAGTTCTTCCAAATGGGAACAGTGGGTCAATCTCCTAGTCTTAGAGAATTTTCTTTGTAGGAAATCTCACTACCAGAAAAACATGACATAATTTTTATGTTAAATAGTTACAAGAATCTGAAAATGAATGAATAAATTTTAAAAAATTAACATTTTCACCACAGCCATAGTTGTTTGGGGTTTTTTATTACACTGTGAATCACTATATTTTGATTACTCTTTTTTCTCGCTGAAGAAACAAATGTTTTCTGTGGAAGAAAGAATTGAGCTTTACCTGGCTCAATCTTTCTACTCAACTGCAAGCACAGTCTGCAGCAGCAGTATTGCATAAATAATCTGTCAGGAGTGAAAGACAGGTTCTTGGTACTTTTAAGTTAAAATCCTGCTTTGAGCCACTCTCTGGAAGAGACTGGCTAGGATGATTACTAGATAACTGAGAGACTTCTTGTTGAGACTGTGAGCAACCATCTATGCATCTTCAATTAACTCTTTGGCCTGAGGGCATGAATATATACCAAGCTCCACCAACTCTCTTGAAAAAATGTGAGAAGTTTACACAAAATCTAAGCTCTGCCTTTAATCTATCTGTAAATTTTGCTGCAGGTAAAACCCTGAACTCTGCTCTACCAAATTTATCGAAACCAGTGGGCTTCTGCTTGCAGCCAGACTCAAAATGCAAGGAGAGGACATTCCTCTTCCAGGCCTTAGAGGAAGACTCTTGTGCTAGGAGGATGATGCAGCAGAGATGAAGGACAGTGCTGTACCCATGCTGGTGGTGGGTTTTCCTTCCCAGGCCCTGCTTCCTACCCGAGATGAGCTGCAGCCAGCTGTGGCACAGCATAGCAGGGACCAGGGCCAGGCTGACATTTATCCCACCAGAAGGTCCTTCCTGCCCTTCACAGAGAAGCTCCTTGCAGGTGCAAGGGCTCAGAACATACTAAAGTGCTCCAGCCCTGGCTGACAGTTATAAACACAGGATGGTCCAGCGGGAAGCCAAACTTTAAATGATGCTGAGATACCACACAGAGCTGACCAGAGCCTTGAGCAGTGCTACCTCAGCTTTACTGCATAGCACTCTGTGTTGGAAGTGGCTGGAAGAGAAATTTTATACAAATAAATGAGCAGTTCAACCTCCAACAGAAAACCAGCAACTAAGTGGGACTCCTCCTGTGCTGCACTGCTTCCAAGATAGCTTCTAGGTCCCCAGCTCAGGGGCTCTCTGTGCCACAGCATGCACCCTTCACTGCCTCTTGGCACTGGTGCCGAGGGCCAAGCTCCACCTCCAGGCAAGCCCAGCACCAGCTGCCCATCTAGGGAAGAGATCCCAGCTCTCCAGGATCACCTCCATCCCAGCAGGCACAACGCAAGAATAGAAGGACCAAAGATTCTGTACCTTCTGGGCAAAACACCTATCCACTGTTTTATCTCACGCTGATCAGGAAGACAGTTTACTTGAGGAAGACTGAGATCTGCTGAAGGGAAATGACAAATCTTAGAGAGATTCTCTGTCACCCATCATGTGGAACTTAATTAAAATTCCAGTCCCTTTTGACTCCTTTATCCAGTAGTAGATATTTTAGTTCATGTTTCTTTCTCATAAAAGTAAACAAATGCAGAGGCGTTTGCATAGAGCAAAGATTTAGGTTGTTGAGACCTTGTTTTTTGAGTGGATTTGCTGCATTTTTATTTCATTTCCTCATCTGTGAACAAGCATTCTTGACACAAACTCATCCCAATGAAATAATATTCAGAAACTAAAGAACGATCTAGAACATGCTAATTAATGAGCCCAAATTTTATCATTTCAGTCCCTCTTCTTAAGCCTGTGGTGTGTTACATTTTCTCATTTTTCCTGTCTTCAAAGAGAAGATTATTTTCAGATATATTTCTATTCACATTGTACCGGTAATGATGGAGGCATTTTTCTGGTGTAGACACTGTTAAGGAACAGATGTAGTATTTTACCAAAGACTTACTTTGCTTCATTAAAAATTTAAACATTTTTTAAAATCCATCATTTTTGGACTGAAATGACTTTAAATAAATACACATATTACAATCCTACTGTTGAATGTGCTGCAGAAGTGATCAAAGATCATTTTGCTATTTCCTACAACTGGAAACAGAAGATGCCTTTATATAAGCCAGTCTATTTATACGAAAGTATTTTGTTAGTGTAGTTACTCATCCAATGGAAATATTTAAATCCTTTGATTTAAATCCTTTTAAAAATTAAATCCTGTGAAGTCAAAATAGTATGAAGCGTTTCTGTCTCCTCATGTCTCTTCCTACTCTAAAAAATATCATCAAGAAACAGATTTCCAGAATAACACAAACAAAATGTTTTAAAGTGCTTAAATACTTCACTGTAACTTCAAGTTATTTCCTGACTTGCATGAAGACAGAACTGTAGTGATTTGAAGTGTTCAGTATCTTCATCATAATATAAGGAAAGATTATAGAATAGGATGGAAAATACAAGACTTATTTAACCAAATTCATTGACATAGTTCCTGGATGTTTTCTCTTTTAATCTGAGGTCGTGTATTTTAAGTACTATTAAATATTAATAATAAATGTTTTTAATTTATTAATAGGCAGAAGGTTGTCATAACTTTTAAGAGCTACTCCAATTATTCTTTCTAAACCATCAATTCTTGAAACTAAAACCTATATCAAACTAACCAGTATTTATCAAGCAATCATTCCAACATTCACTCCTGAGAAAAATCTCTCAATTTTGCTCTCATATAATTTCTGCCAGTAAAAGCAGATATTTGACATTCTCAGAGCAAGACAGCATCCTCCATGATAAATTATTTCTTCTTCTAACACTACTAGTCAACCAAAACAAATTTAGACCAACTGTATTTTAAGTCAACATCTAAAGGGAAACCTTAACTCTATAATGTTTTAAGACAATAAAGAACAAATACTCCAGGTGAAATACTATGAAATAACACCCAGGCCTTGCCCAGCCTTACATAAAACAGCAACAAGTGATGTGTGAAAAATCTAGGACTAAGAGTATCAGCAGTACAGCTGCAGAAATTATTTGATCACAGACATAACTGAGGTAATTTTCAGATAGCAAGTAGTAGTACCAACATGGTTATGACAAAGCACAGCCCCATTAGGGGCCATTTGCCCTCCCAAAACATTATTTTGGCAGCTGCAGTGTAAGTGTGCTGTAGCTGTCCTTCTTATTTCACACTTTTTATTTGCCCTGAAGATACTGAAAATACAAGGGCTAAGATCCAGTCTTACTTCTAACATATGCAAGAAAGATTAAACTTGCATCGAGTAATAGACTAACAAAATACATACATATATATATATATATATATATATATATATGCATATTTGAGGTTCCTTTGGAAGAGGTGAAATTCTGACAAAGTTACAATGAAACTGCACCCATATCACACTTCTTTCAAGGCGATATTCAGTCCACGTAAAATCTGAGAGTGATAGAAGACAGAAAGTTCAGACTCCTACTGCACTTATGATAATTTGGGGAAAATACTTAATCCCATAACTCATTGAGTTTACTCAAGAAGAGCTGTCAGTGTAACTTCACTAGTTGAATGCTGTTGAAATATATTTTAGACACTTGTTCCATGAATATATCTATACAGTTTTCTAACAATAGCTAACATTTCAATCACTATGAAGTGAATCTACTGTAAAACAAATGTGGGAGTGCATTGTAAGACTTTCTGTATTGGTATTAGTTTTACCATTGCAGTAGATCTGATGATTTCTACAACTGAACTGACCGTAATGTTGAATACTATGACGCTATTGTTGCTGATAGAAAGAAATCAGATGTTTTAAACTCTTCAAAAACTAAATATTTGAGAATGTTACTTTAAGAAAGAATAGCAGTACACAAATAGCATTGTGTGATCTTCAAAACACACTGCTACTTTTCCTGTAGTCCCTGCAGGCTAGCCTATGAAGCTGGGAAAAGTTTGGGTATTTTTGGAGGTGCTACCAAAGAATCTTGTTACAGAAATTCTTCCTCTTCTTTAAACCAAAGAATAGACCAGAGGCAGGCCAATCAGTTGAGATAAGAGTATGAAAAGAGTTATCTATTATTCTTTACCAAGGCAAGCCCCCCCAAAAAAATAAATTAATCATCTTTACTGAAACAAAGATAAATTCATTTCTGTCTGGAAATGGATTTACCTGAATGCATCCAGAAAGTTATTTCTCAATTCAGAAAAAATTTGGAAGCGTGCAAATCTCTTAATTATTGCCTCAATGTAAGACTTACATTCTTATCACGCTACTGTTATCATATCAACAGGCTTGTATTGATTTTCATTACCCCAGGATCTGGTTTTTCTGAGATTTTAGCCCTGGAGATGCCTGCTAAAAATATTAATCTAGATAAAAATTGATGGGTTTTTGGATGCCCTACTACTACTGAAAGAGGAAAATTTGGAAAGGCTTTTCGATCTAAAATTTATGGCACCCATTAAAAGAGTCTACTTTCTATAATTATAGCTGTGGGGCAGGAGGGTTGCCATACATCATGATGCCAGTATATCATCTCAAGAAACCAACATAACAAGATTTTGCAAGTTTAATCATGGAGGACCTTTCTCTTCCTTTTCCTTTCCTTTTCTTTCCCTTCAAGTCCTGCATGAATCATTGTTCAATTGTTTGGTTTCAGTTTAAGTAAAGGTGATTCAGCAGCCAAAAAAACATGTGAAAGACAGTCAAATGTAAACAAATATAAAGGTGAAATCGACTTTGGTCAAACTTGATAAAGATATGTAGAATTCATTAGTGATTTAGTGACTAGTGATAAAGGCTTATTTTTGATGATTTGTCATGTGTTACACGCTTAAGGTCTCCAATGCTGCACTAAAAATGTTTGAATATTTAATGGGTCAGAGGTTGAAGTCACATGCCAAGACACAATTCAGAGGACTGCCCTTGTAATGTGGATGCAGGTTACTTCATTAATTTCTTCTCTTTGCCTGCTTGGCAGGCATTCAGGGTTGGCACCTGTGTGAATTTCAATGCCAGTAAAGATTCAGTGCAGACACACAGTTCTGAGTCCTAAAAGGTTTTAGCAGATGAAAACTCTGTCCTCAATTTGGGCTGCACTGGCCTTTAATGTAGAGGCAATCAGACTGTTCTCAATTTGAAAACCTACCATCTGGAACTCCTTTTTGATTCTGCTCCAAGCAGCAGGGAGAGCTCCAGAAGGTCTTCTATCCCTTTGAGAAAGTTTTAGGTCTGGGATGACTGCTGATTTATGCCAGAACACTTATAAGGGAGGTACTGGGACATGCAGTGGATGCACTCCATGAGCAAAATTAGAAGTGCTAAGTTTAGAATCTGATAGGATTCCCAGTGGCCATAGGCAGCTCGTCCTAATATAATCTCACCAATGAGAATTGCTGATCACCTTGAAACTTAGAATTGGAGCCTTCCTTTACCTGTATACACAGACCAATAACCCCAGAATTTCTACTTTTCCAGCTGTCAGATCCCTTTCTGACTTCTAAGTTCTATAAAACATGTGGAAATGTTGGAGGCACTCACCAGAACAGTAATTGTAGAAGAAATTAAAAATAAAATGGCTTCTTGCTGGTGTCAAATTCAAACGATTTTGAAAAATGTTCTGTGATTTTAAACTAATGAAAGAAAGTCAACATGACTAATTCTGTGAGGGATTCACTCAAGACTGTTGTGTGAACTCTAATCTTACTCATTATGAAAAAAGAGGCTTTTTAACAAATAGAGTGCATTCCAATGAGGGTTAGATGGTTCCAAACACTTTTATAGCCTCATCCTCACTTTGGCCCATCTTCTTTCTTACAGCCATCTAACAATCTTCAATGTTCAGCTGAGAGCAATTAAACAGGGGATTTAAAAAGTTATATAAAAGGATAAAAATACCAATAAATTAATATATACATAAAAATAATAACAAGGAATTGTTATTAACAGCACACTGCCAAAGTTAATAAAGATGACAACTTTTCATTTTGCCATTTTTGATGGTTTTTGTTGTTGCTGTATCATCTCTGAGGGGTTCATGGAATTATATATACATTTAGAGAGAGATAGATGTAGATAGATAGATATTTAAATGCAAATATTTCCCATAAGTATTGTTAGCAAGTCAGATAAAAGATGAGACCACTGATCAAGCCTGAACATATCTTGCTATAAATTGCTAGTTCCTTTTGTTATAATATGTTGCCTATCCTTATACAATAAAAGAATAACAATACTATTCAAAATGCATTTAAAGAGCTGTAAAGAAACAAATTGCATTTTAAATGACCATTAAGAAACATTTAAGATTGCAAGATCAATTCAGCAGCTGAAAAGAATGAAATCCTGCCACTAGACCCATCCAAAATTGAACTATGAAATGGGCCAGAAAATATATTGCTGAACCCTTTGCCAATAGGGAAACATATTAAATCAATGAAAGAATATTTGGGTAATTAAATTTTTATAACCTGAGATAAGAAAAAGAATGTGATTTGTCATAAACAACAAGCATGGTGTTCCAAGTTTTTGATGAAATAATCAAAACCAAAATATCAGTGTTCCTGCCTGGATTCTTCATCTTCCCCTGTGTATCCATCCTTAAGAAATGATCTCTCAATTTTCTGACAGAATAAAAGGAACTTGTATCTCATATATAAAGAATACGTGCTCCGAGGCTTTTCCAATAAATGTATTTTCTATTGTAAAATATAAGTTCATCAAAAAGTAATATGCATCAGGAAAATGTGACTATACTTGCAATTTGGCATAAGATAAAATATAATTTTATAACATGGATCACTGTTGGAATACTTTGGGAACAAAATATTTCTTGCTAACATTTTTAAATTAAAAATTTAATTTCATTAACAGCTTTCAGATTTAAAAGTTTTGAAGTCCTTGTTTAATTCATTAATATTAGCTAAAAGAAACATTAGGGTCATTTAGGAAGAAAACATCCAGGGGAGTGTATTTCATTCCTCTTTTTAAACAGGGGGTAAAATTTATATTTTCTATGAAACTAAGAATGAACTTCTCTTTCTTTCTGGTATATTTGTACATCACTGCATGTTATGCTATATCAAGTCTATATATGCTGCCTTCTACTTTAACAAAATTGGCAAGGACGTGATAAAGAGAAATGGGTTCAGCTAATTTCTGGATGAGAAGAAATATATATACATACAAATATATAATACATATATATTATGTCATATATATCTCTATATATGATACATATGGTTATATGGATTATAACATGAATAGAACATGGATTATAACAGAAGACTTTCTTACCTTTGATTTTTCAGATGGTATAACTGGGTCACAGTATCCAAAATAAATTAGTGGTAGACAGACATGGAGTTGGCCTTACTTATATTCACTCCCTTAAAAACTAAGCTCAAAGCTAAGTCTTATTTGGTCTTGTTAGTGTCAAAACAAATTGAAATCAGAACAATTAGAAAGATTATTTAATTTAGAATGAAATACTAGTGATATTATTAAAATCAAGTTCAGTTATCAAAGCATTTTCCCATTGACACAAAAGATCTAGACCTTAATTTAGGCAAATGAGTCCCATGTTGAGCTAGGCTGGATTCTTGAAGAAAAATGCCTCTGACCAAAGCCTGGCAAAATCTTTAAATATGTGCATCATCTAAATGATCCCACTGTATTAATTTTGCTCACAGGGGAAAACATTCCTGATATCACAAGGGCGGAATTATCAGTAAGACATAAGACATGAATCAGTGTAGTTTTAAAAATTGTATGTCTGTCAGGAAAGTGTTTGATACTTCCTTACCAAAACCTGGTTGCATGCTATCTCTAATATCTATCAAATATAGGTTTTAATAAAATATTCTTTTTCAGACTTCCTGCTCAGTTATGCCCTGCTCAGTGTGCAACATTTGGTGTCATATGATTGGAATGTCTTGAAATAAATGCACGTCTTGTAAAACATATTAAGGAGGATAACCATATGGCCTGCCTGTTCAGACACTTATTTTAGGCTCCACGCTCTACATACACATTTGTCTCCAGTAGAAATAATAGCACCAAGAATAAAAATGTGCATGCTATTTTCTGCAGACTCTAAAGTTAGAAGATCATTGTTCTACATTAAGCATTGAAAGCCTTAAAATACTTTAAGGAAATGGCAAGTCTGTTCCAATTTAGAATAATGTCATACATCAACAATCTCTTGAACAAACAAAATACATTTATTATTTGTTTCATATTCATAAATGGCATTGGTTTAATTAAAATGTTTTCTGAGTACAAAGCACAGATTTTTTCCACAACTAAGCCTGAATTTAACATGCAAATGTCTTCTAGCCATGACTTATGGTGAATAATTGACTTAAAGAGGAAAAATATGGGTCATAATTTACATCTTATCTGGTTTTCCCTATCAAGAAATCAATAGACACCAGAGGGTGAACAGAATGTTTAAAGTTCCACATTCCAAGGATTTTCTAAGTTTGCATAATACATGTGACAACTCTCCCACAGAATGCCTTTTATCATATTAGTTCCACAAACCAGTTTATCTGTGTGCATTGTTCACACAGAAAAAAATCTCATTTATTTATAATTGCCTAATCAACTGAAACTTAATTGCATTATGCTGCAAGGACCTTTGATGAAGCTTTAGAAATATGCGTAAACATTTCTAATTTGAGTCCCTATTTAATAAGAAAAGCCCTCAAACTTCTGAAGAAGCAAAAAATGTTGGTTTTGACTTGCTTTGTACAAATTATGTTTTATATTTTCATTATTGCTTCAAATTTATGTTTATATAGTAAAAAACAGTGAGCAAGGAGATTTTATTATAAGGAGGAGTTTAAGTCATCCACAAAGAACAGGCATATTTTCTGACATTTAAACATCCAGTAGTCAAAAATCTCATTGATTAATTTTCCAGATAAAATGTTTACAATTCAAAATTGCTTATCAATTTATAGAGAACTTGATATAACAAAAATTTCATTGCTGAAGTATTTTTGAAAAATAGAACATTTCTCCATGCAAATATGCTGCTAGAGTGGATTGTGCTGTGAATCTTTTGAAATCAACAATGTCTTGAGAACATAAAGCAGAAATAAATTATTTAGGAGAGCACAGGCAGCAGTGCTGAAGGAGAGTGAAAACATAACCTGTCTCAAATATGAACATTGCATACCTATGCACATAGGAGAAAAAAGCCAACAAGTGTAAGAGCCTTTTAGACCTATCAAGACATGGAAAAACTTCAGATAAAAAGTGTATGGAATTATGCTGTCTGATCTTCTTCATAACAACACCAGCAGTGCTAAACAGAAATAAAGATGAACATTTTTCCAGTGCCTAGAAGGATATTTGTACAGATATCTGTTTTATTAACTCTTCCCTTTCTATTTGTCCTCTTATCCCAAATTTGAGGGAAATTCAGACAACAGGATGAACATTTTCCAAAGTTCTTACTGGAAGGCAGTGAATTTACTGACGTGAAAATCAGCCCTTTTAAGCAGAGTGTTACATGTATGGAACTTCTTAATAATTTGGATGAAATTCTTGAACTCATTAAAATACAGAAAAAAAAAAATTAAAAAAAAAAGTAAAGGAAGTCCAGAATTCATTTTTCTATGTAATTTCTACAAAAAATAGATTTTGTCTGATGTACTCTGGTCATGAATTATGAATTTACCATACCGAGTAAACTCAGCAGAATGTGGATTAATTTAGGTATTTATATGGCCTAGCATCTCAATACTCTCATATGCTAAGTTGCTCTATAAATCAAAACAAAGAAATTGTTACATATTTTTTCTGTTTCAAGACCCTACACACTGTGAATTCAGCCAGACACAACCAGCAAACACTGTCAAACAGAACAACATGCAAATAGGTCATAAAAAAATAGGCTGTAATGATGCACAGTTATTAGTGATGGATATAGGGAGCAAAGTTCACAAAAGTATTTGAAGGTGGAAAATGAGGTGGTGCAATAAAGATTCCTCATAAAAACAGTATAATAGGAAACAAAGCAGAAGAAACTTGGTTTGGGGTAAGGGGAATAAAAAGAGCATATGAGGAAAGCTGATAACTTCTATTTGGGTAGGAAAAGAGGGACGGGAAGAAGGAGGTATATAGGGTATATGACAACATAAGGTGAAACACTGGGGGTAGATAATAATGCAAAAGGAGACTGCCACTAAGAGGAGATCTGCATAGTGTGCTATGCCTTCAGCTAGTGTAGGTTAGCATAATTTTACTGGAGCCCGTAGAGTAAAGCTGAGTGATAAAAAAATAAAGAAATGAAATTTACTTCCTGTGCAGAACTCAGTATCATCATTGTATCACTTCTTCTAAGGTAGATTTTGAATATTTTAAAAAATCCCACCAAATTAAGTCTAAATGTAATGCTCTTAACACAAAAAATAATCTCAAATAACAAAATGAACTGACAAAAAAATCTGTCAGTGATTATGGAAGAATCTATATAATAAGATGAGGAAAAGATTTAATTGGAAAATAATTCTGATCTTCTCCACAATATAGCTAATATTTATGCAGTACAAACTTTGTTATTGTTTAAACTGACTCTAATCCTTTAAATTAAAGAAGAATGATCTGGTAATTTCATATATCGTTGAAAATGTCTAAATATTTTGAAGAGATAAAAGAGCATAAATTCTGAGTGAAATTATGCCTATCAAGTAATAAGTCTGCATGATATAAGAAAACAAAAGAACATCAACCAATGGTGAACTAAAACACAGAATTAGATACCATGATGTAATAGCAATTGATTAAAATGAAAGCAGAGGTTTTTCTGCCTGATTATTGTTCATTTCTGTCAAAGTTTATAGCCAAGTTTTAAATAAACATGACTGGTAACCAGAAATAAAGAGAGAAAAGCAGTAGGGCTGAGTAGTACCCTGGATATTTAAGAGAGAAGTCTGCATTTTCAAATTCATAGACTGCTTGAATCAGAATTTAGATAGGGAATATTTATGAAGTCATACCATAATACTCTACATGAAAATGCTGCCCAGTATTTAAGTCACAGCTGTAATATTCTACTTTTTTCTTTAAATTAGAGTATCAAGCTCCTCAATAAATCTTCTGTACAATACTTAATATTTAGAGGTGGGATCTTTTATATCAAATACACCCTTTCTAAGCATTTTTTCACATTCTTCCCTACAATATTGCCTGCCTTCAAAGAATCTTCATCCCTGGAAACCACCTATATGCTTTTGAAGGCAAAATTTGCCTGTCATGATCTGAAAGCTTCTCTACCTCATTGTATAATGTGCAATTCAGATTTAGGTTCTCAGTGTACATTTACTGGTATTGCCTGGTTTAATGCAACATAAATTACCAAAAATGCTTTAGAGACATGGGAAACAAAATGACAGACTCACTGCAAATGGTATCATACTGAACAAGGTGTGTCATAGCATGTCTGTCATTGCTCTGAATAACTGAACTCAATCAGAAATAAGTGGAGTAAACAAAGAAGGATCATAGTTTATTGCTAGATTTCCTTAATCCTCTCAGCTGTGAAAAACTGAACCAGTATATGTTCCTCCTTGCTGCAAAGGCAGCCGTCATGCTTCAGGCATTAGCTCCAGCTCATAGTTTACAAATATAACATAATATATAGCTCAGATAGCATTAAACTGGTTCTGTAGAGCACTGAAAGATCCAAGTTCAGGAGCACAGAAGTTTCTTCTTTGTTGTACATATCTAGAACTATTAACTTTTATTTAAAAACCCTTAGGTCAATAGAGTGGAATTCCAATGAAAACCTGCTTACTCATCTGTCACTGACTAATCACTACTTGCCACCAGTCCAATTTCCTTTGCAAATAATAATTTGTCTTTTTTTGTCCCTTTGTGTGATAGTACCATTTTTCTATAATATTCACAAAAATAAAAATCTTATTATCTTGTATAAAGAACCAGACCAAAAGACTTACCCAATAAATAAGAAGTTACACTTATTTTGTTAACTTCTGATAACAGAAGTCAGAGGATTTATAAAAAAAGAGATCTGATTTGTGACCAAACTAATTTATCATTCTGACTCTAGCTGTCTCAGGCAAAATTATAATCTTCCTGGTTTCCCCAAAATGCAAGATTCTTCCAAAATACTAGAAATAAAACAGCAAGTGGAAAGAAAAGTGGTGCATCAGATCACTAGAAAAAAAGTGCAACAATTGCCTAAATGCTTTTCTGAACTTTCAAATTATTATTTTATTCTTAACATAGAAATAGAGATCTCCCTCCAGTACAGGGTAACTATCCAGAGTAAGTCCTGGGTAAATTTTGTCATTTATTTGCACATGCTCACTGCAGTTTAATGCACTAGTAGGAGCTGGGCTGTGTATTTGACCTATTCATACTATTGCAGTACACTTAAGAAAAGGAAGATGAAGGCTGCTAATTCCTAGCTCGTTTAATACCAAAAATGGTTCATTCCCACTGAGATTAAGAACCAGTGATAAATTTCACCGATTTAGCATTTGCATGTAGAAACTGTAAATATGTAAAACAAAATGCAAAATACCAGATTGTCCAGGGTAAAACGTTTCACTCTGACATTTTCAGTGAACCAACAAAAATAGAGAATAGGTTTATCCTTTGCTGAAATGAGGAGTTCAAAATAAGTCTTTCAAATACAAGAAATGATACTCAACCCAACAAAGAGATGTTTGCTTTTCTGAGTAAAACCACACATTAATTTGGTGTTACAATCTGAGAAGGAGTAAGTAGACTACATGATGCATAAGAAAGAATTAAAACTGCCTGACGATTTTGAAGCTTCAGAGGAAAAACTGCCAGCAAGAAGTAAAATATTAGACCAAGAAAAGTAAACTCTGATGAAAGAATTTCAAAGGGAAATTTTGTTTATCTTCAGGATAAAACTGAAGACATAATTGTACAACCTGCTTCTCTGCCGGACACCGTGTTAAGATCACAACTGAAGGAGAAAGAGGATTTTTTGTGGTTTATAAGTAATTTAAGTGCTATTTTCTTTCAATTCTTTGCTAGTCTGTTATTGAATTTCAATACACTGTATTGTCAGTTTACGGTGCTATTAATTCTTCTATTTGTACATTATTTTACCCTTCTTGGAGTTTAAATCATCTAATGTGACTTGATAACTGCAAGGTATTCCTCACCAAAAGTCTGACAAAATAGGGTAAGGAAGCACTAAGCAAAATTAGATTCTTTTTATGTACTTCGTAGCGTGTGGAGTCTGAATGAAAGGGGGATTTAATACTGACTGAGATACAGGAGGTATAACAGATGCTTTAGGCAAAATAATTTAGAAACACATCTACTTAAAAGAGGAAGTTGCAATAAAACATTTCCACACCATTAACTGTAGGTTGTGCACATATTATATAAAGAATCCATGATGAAGAAATGCTAGCCATAATAAAACTGCACATTCCAGATTGCAGCCAGGAAGCACTGACAGACTATGGGACTCTTGATACTGAATATGCTTCAGAATTATGTTTCAGATTCCTAAAGCTGAATTTAGGGGGTTTTCAAGGCAGCAGAAATTACTTTGCAGTAAAACCAACAGTGCATGCCCATTTTGTACACAAGGGAGAGAAGGAGGCAGCACAGCAGAGCTGGAATGACTCATAGCCCAAAAGGCAAGGCTACAGGAGTTACAGTTTGCTAATGAGCTTCTCCTGAGAGAAAGGGACGCTATCATTTGAGAGCTAGACAGAATTTTCCTCAAAAATAGGAACAAGTTTGTGTGCCTTGCATCCTATTTTGAAATTTAAGAGTTCAAAATTATATAAATGTATAAACAACTGTCAAATGTTTTGAACTTATCATAGAGCTTTTGAAGGTGCTGCATTGATGCCAATGAAAGAGAAGCAGAGCCTCTAATTAATAGCTTTGAAATAGCTGTGCTGAGGAATTTAACAATGTCTGCAGATCAGTGCTCATCCAATTAAATTCCAGGCAATTCAAAGAATAAACCTTACTGCAAGAAGTGATACCTTGAACTAATTATAACCTAGTGGAATTCACTTCTAAACTTTCCTGAGACCCACTTCACTCTTTCAGCTGCTGGGTGGGGGGAGGGAAGGGAGGACAACAACACACACCACACAAAAGCAAACAACGCAAACCAAAAAATAGTGATCAAACTTCATATGACTGTGCCATACTTTTTTGAGTGATGGTTCTGTTTTGCCAACAATACCTAGAAGCACAATTTAAAAAGGATAGGAGCAACACTGATGTAAAAGGGAAGCAAGGAAGAGTAAACAAAGCATCTGCAATTAACTTCCTGTAGTTGACAGTGCTTCCCATGCTGTATTTCTGTCTTGGCATTGTTTTCTTCACACATACCCCCCCGTAACTGCAATAATAAAAGGTGTGTGAAGGAGAGATTATGGAATTGGCAGAACGGTGCAAAACACAGGGAGTCCAGGATGTACTCGTCATTTTAGGACATTTGGAGAGTTGTAATTCTAGATGACATTTACTGCATTGTTTGTCTTAATTCTTTAGGCTATTGTAGGACACATTCTCATTTAAGCCACATCCACACTGGCCCATAAAAATGCCAGCTGTGATCAAAACCAAAACTGAGTGTTCTCACAAACTCTTTCCACCTCAACACCAAAGTGCTGCTGCTGACTGATCTATATATAAAAAAAAAAATCCAAGCACTGCAAAATTGTAATCAACCCTTACTCAAAAGCCACAAACAAATCCATAAAGGTAAATAATACTGTTATCTGCTGCACAATTATAAATGATTATAATATATATGGTCATTTCATAGTAGAATTAATTAACCAGAACAAAAATTGAATCAAAGGGTCCCTAAAACCCAAAATACCTGTTATCCTCTTCCTTACACATTCTCTGCTTATGGTAAAATTGTCAGGAACACTTTAAAACTGTTCAGGGCAAAGACACTGCTTTTAGTTCTGTTTCTTAAAAAGAACCTAAGAGAAAGAGAAGCACAATGTCTTCTGAAAAGACATAAATCCTAGTTTGGTACGGAGGCTGGAATCAGTACAGGAATACTGATGTAATGTTTCTTCCAGAAAACACTGAAGGAATAGAATTAAGCAATCAGAAACCTGAACTTCTGTAGAGTGAGAACTCTAAGACATTTAGCATTCATATACAAATCTAAGAAAACTGTTGTCTTTATAACAATATTCAAATCTGCTCAAACCTCATGGTCAGAAAATTACAGAGCTTTTTGTTTACATGAATTTGATGAATCACAGAAATCAAATGCAAAGACCTTTATTTCCCTCCAGCAAATAATTATTACCTTTCATCTGTTCAGACTGTTCAGACACAACCTTACGCCAGGTCCACTTAAAACCACTCACTTGATGAACTTGCCAGAAATAGATAATTTTTCCCCTACTGTCGTTTTCAGATTCGGGGTATTTCTGTTAAGTTTTCTTTTTTTTATTCTATGACACATAATGGGAAGGTTGCATGGAGGAGTTTTACCTAGAGTTTAATTTATTGTTCAACAATGAATTTTAGCACTTCATTAAATATCTCAAATGCACTGCCCATCCAACCATGCTGTACTAAGAAAATTTCTGGTGGTATAGATATAGTCAGGATCTCCTGTTCTTTCTTTTTGTTCACAGAGACAGCAACTTCATCCAAAGTCTTGTGACTTTTACCTGCCAGTCCCAATACTTACATGATTTTTTAATATATTTTAATGCCAATATGAGGCTCCTGCTTGTTTGTCTGACTTGCTATATCGCTGTGTTGATGTAATTCTTATTCTCACCCCAGTCTTCCTATTTAAGAAACAAATCACTGGGAGTTTACTGTATTCATTATTTTTGTTATGATTTTAGTGATGGGGCCAGTAAATTGTAAAAGTAAATGTAAACCAGTACTCTAAAGTGTTAATAGTAGTGCATATTCCGTCCCTAAATTTTTTTCTCTTGTAGCCTCTCAGCTAATTGTTGCTTCTTATTTAATAGCTGTAGAAGAAGATGAACAACTGCTTCCTAGCCACATTTTGCCAACATCCTCACTGGGAATATTCAGATAAGGATGTTGAACTGTAGTCCTCCGAATCTGAACTTCATAGCCAGTATTAATCAAATATGCGGTTCAAATATATATTATTTAGAATGCCTTGAAATATTTTTTGGTACTGCTTCAGACATCATTGTCTGGATATCAATGTGTTAATTGCTTAGAAACACATGTATTTTTACTCTTACTTTTCAAATGTTTATTGAGAGCAGTTAATTAATAAAGACTTTGCTAAAGAAAGTAGAGTAGTTCACCTCTCTTCAAAGCAGAACATATTTTTCTTGAAGAAATAACCTCATTCAATATTTTTATACTAGAAGATTGCTTTGGGAGAAATGAATGCAGGGGAGAGATTTACTTTCTAGAGATATTCTTTCATCCTTTTCATCCTACTCCTTCTTTTACAGAAAAGGTAATTATCTTGTTGCTTTTTAAAAATTTGTTTGTTTGGGACATTTTTTTGATAAAACCTCAAATATTAAGCTCTGATTTCATTGCAAGATGTTAGAGTGAGAAAAAATATAGGTAATTTTAAAATCTGGAATGCTTAAGGTATTCGTTCCATGGTGAAAATCAACGTTAGGAATTTTGTGGTTTTTTAAAAATATATTTGCTTATTCTAAATTATAACAAGGGCCTTAGTACAATTAGGGGTAATTAGCATGAAAATGCTAAAAAGACTGACAAATAATTTAGATACCATCTGCTGGGGAAAAAGAAAATAATCAAGGGGGAAAAAAATTAAACATTTTTAATAAACCATATTACAGGAAGTTTGTAGTTTTGTCTACCATGAGTCTGTTTTTTCAGTCTTATTAGCCTATATATATCACACATGTTCCCTGGTCTCTGCAGTGTGGTCTTCTTTACCCAGTTTTCTTTACAGATAAGGATTATCAGGATGTGACCTATGCATATTTCAATCATCATATTTCTTTGTCCGTTGTGTGTAACAGTTCAGTGCATTTAAATATGAGATAAAACTAAGCGGTGAAGGTCTCAGGTCCTGAGTCTTTAGGATGATATGTAATAACTAAAAAGCAGATTCAGATGCAAACTTGAAATATTCAGAATTAGAGTTTCAAAACACAGATAAAAAACAACAGTGACCTTAGGTTAAGGATTCATTAAAAAGGTTTGCTTACAGATCAGGCACAGAAAATTTTGGAATTAAAATTGCATTAGATACACTTGAATCTCTTATTTCAGAATTCTATAGAAAATCTCTACTTCAGTTTCTCTTGATTAGCTCTGCACTTTCTAACAAAAGGGTGCTCAACCAAATTATTAATAAAGACCCTCCTGAATTACATCTGTGGCCCCACAGACGCTTTTGGAGGATGTCACCAGGTGCCTACTAGGCTGCTGAGCAATCAAAGGAACGGTCAGCCCATGACTCTGTAACCTAACACAGCATAGCACGGAAGAGGATATTACTACATTTTGCAATACATCAGGGAACAGTAAAGAAATAGTCTTTGTGTTGAGCATTATGCAAACCCAGAGCTCTGGCTCTGCTCCAGCAGCTTATAGCAGGTACCTGCTGCCAGGTTGTTTGTAAAGCTAACCAAAGTCTGGCTGTCCAGGAAACCAATCCTCTTGCTTTGCTTCAACTGAGCTGCCATCTCCACATTAGAATCTGAGGTATATGGGTGTATGCCCTTTGCAGCACAGACAAAGGGACTGTTGTGCTCTGAAGAGATACCGCACATTTCTTCAGATTTTAAGCATTTAACAGCACTTAGTTAACATGCTGTAATGGCACTTCACAGAGCAATTATTAAATTACTTTGTTCTACTGTAATGACCAATGATTAAACTTTCATAACACTGACATTACACGCTTTATTTATCAGGCTCCTATACTTATTAAATTATTGGGAGGGTGGGGAGGGATCTAATAGAAGTGAATTTGTGCAATTATCTTTCAAGGTCAAAAACTTGTCTCTACTTTGAAAGTAGCCAAACCACATAAAAATTACTTAAGAAGTTTTTAATGTTTAATCTTTGCATTGTTTACATTGTCTAAAAACAAAGCTTGCATAGTTTTCTGAAATATCTGCCTGCCACCCAAAGAGAAACACACACACACAGTCCCTTTTTCAGGGATACACATTATAGAAATGGTGAACTTGAAAATAAAATTACCAGTTCAAGATGATTCTTTAGGGAGACTGGAGATTATCATATCTGTCACAGAGTCATAGAATAGTTTGGTTTGGAAGGGACCTTAAAGATTATCTAGTTCCAAGGACAAGCACACTTTCTGCTGGACAATATTGTTCAGAACATCATCCAACCTGTCCTTGACCACTACTAGGTACAGGATATCCACCACTTCTCTGGGCAGCCTGTTCCAGTGCCTCACCACTCCCACAGTAAAGAATTTCCTCCTAATCTTTTTACAGGAATTCTAATACATGAAATGTGCCTGGTATCAGCAGTTCTGCTGAGAGTTGTAATATTTAACAAATAATCCTAACAATTAAATTCATTTGCTTCAGCAATTTGTTTTGCAGCTTTAGATAACAAATGTAGTCAGAATTTCCATTCCTGAACAAGAATCAAGAACAGATACTTGCTTAAAATTCCCTGAAGTAAAGGGGAATACAACATGTAACAATTTTGTTCCTTCACTCATGTACATTGTTTTGGTCATGGCAACACAGACTAGGCTTCTGCAGAATTTGCATTACATACCCGCTTACAGATTACTTAATGGATAATCTTTCATTTGGAAATTAGTTTGTATATTCATAATAAAACATGAGATGACCATTCTTTTGCTGAAACCCACAACACCAAATTAGTCAAAGCAGCTCTGTTTCTTACCATACAAACAGCTTCCAAGGCCAAGTAACTCAGAGATCTATTAATATGAACCCCTGAATTTTTAAACTTTGTTTGTATTTTCCTGCAGCTCCAACATTGTGTAAGATATCTTAAATTTATTAGCAGATTATATCAATATATTATGATTTTAAAAAAAAAGTATTTGGTCTGTGGGTCCTTTTGATATTCATCAATATTGTTTGGTAATTTGAATAAAATTTGAATAAGTTTGAACAAAAAAGCTCATGATTGGCCATAAAATCACTGTTCTGTTCTGAATCTTTGTTACTGAAATCATCTTTTTTTTTTTTTGGGCAAAGGACATTCTTTCAAATTCTGTTTATGTTTTGGAAAACTACCTGAATATTTAGGGATTTTACTGCTCCTTCTCCTTGACAACAGCTGTTGTCATCATGTACCTCTGCTCTATTCCTTGAGACATCCTTGTATCACTGCTTCAAGGGAAAGGAGAGGAAAAAGCCAGCCAACTGAAAATCCTATTACAGCGCTGATTTCTGGAAGGTTTGAGAGCTTCATTACGTAGCTTGCAACCACAGCACTCTGGGGGAGTTTAAGCCTGTTAGCCACTTATCAGAGAAACAACTGAATAGGTATTTAAAATTTTTAAAAAATTGGAAAAAAGAGTAAGAGATCTTAGGGGGGGAAAAAAAGGAATACAAAAATGGCACTAAATTATTTTAGAGAATAAATCTCTGAAGGAAATATCAATTTTCCTAATTTTCAGGTTCTGGATTTAGCAAACAGGAGATGAACTGTCAGGAACCCCATAGAGACAGAAGGACTTGAAAAGACACAATATAAAGTAGGCCAGATAGCCAAAGCATAGCTATGAACAGTACTACTAATCCCCATCCTAGGTCATTACAATGCAGCCTCTCTAGGACACTCTCATAAACTATGGAGCTACTGACTCTGCATGCTCATTAGTGTGTATATGCACAACGTTAAAATAATGATACAGTTAAATAGATTTTATCCTTAACTGTGATTTACTGTGTAGCTGGAAGACTGAGCATGGCATATTCATGGCATTTTAGAAACAGCAGAACGGTTTTTGCACCATTACACAATTTGACATATTTTGTACAAGCCCAAGCACTTCTTATATAGCATAGTAACATGAATATCTGATTAAAGGAAAAAAAAAATAAGATTGAAGAGAGCAAAACCAAGCAAAATAACTTCAAAAGGGTGGTGGTGGAAAGGAGAATAGGTCTTAATTGTAAGGAGCCTTGTAGAACTCTAAAGGATTTTTAAACTAGGGAAAAAAAATCCTCTGTGTCATTCATAAGCTTTTAACTTTCCTTTGATGAAGAGAAACACTTGAAAGCCTCCTTGTAGCATCGCTTTTTTAATAAAATGAAATACTTTTCTCCAGTATGTTCTTGTAGGGCCATGACTCTAATCCCTTCTTTGTTTCCCTGTGCCCCTTCCAGAATATTTCTTGACACTTCCATCTTTAATATCAGCATAAAATTAAAAAGATTCAGGGTACAGTAATTACAGTTTCAAGTACTCTTCAGGAGAAGCATCAAAGAGCTTGCTGAAAAAAAGAAATGCACTTTTTTCTAATAACACTGAAGCTCTACTGAATTCTTCATGGCGTGACAGTGTGACTGGTTTTGTGGAGACCTCCTTTCTTCAAGCCTACTCTTTTTCTATATGGCTATGCATGCAGGCAGCCAAGAAAATGTACAAGAATCAGTTTTAAGTTCTCTAACATACTTGATATTTTTAAATGCCTCTATGAACAAGAGAGTTGTGAAGCAATCTCAACAATGTAGCATGTTTTTCTCAGACAAATCAAAGAGCTAATTAGAGTTATTCCTGCTACCCCAGTGGGTAAAAAAATCCAACTGTTATCAATATCAAGATATTCAAACACCAGGAGCCTTAAAATTACAGAGATTCTGATACAGAGATGCATAGGAGAGAGCAGTAGATATAGAATCATAGAACAGTTTGTGTTGGAAGGGACCTATAAAGATTTTCTAGTCCAGTCCCCATGCACGGAGTAGGAACATGGCAGACATTGGATCAAAGTGTGGTTATAAATATCATCCTTCAAAAGAATATAGTGCTCCATAGTATTTTATATCTCTATCAGTGACCTGGAAATCAGGAGACTTGGAAGCAAGTTTTTGTATTTGTCTTGGTTTTTGAGACAGGTATCTGTCAAGGAAGGCAGAAAAAAAAATGTACGCCCCCACCCNTTTTTAGCTGGCACTCAGTCTTGGAGCTTTTTCAGTGCTTTGAGGAAAAACCCCTCACTGGAAACGGCAGGGATGAGCAGAAAGTCCCGGGCCGGTGGAGGAGATGGATCAGCAGCTCCGCGGTGGCAGCTGGGGCTGCAGCACGTCCGGCAGGACAGGGGAGTGAGGGCCACAAACGGAGAGGAAGAAGCAGAAGCAGAAGGAACAGCCGCTCCGTTTGGATGATGGCAAAAAACTTTTTTTCTTAGCAGAAACAGCTCTGAGAGTGTCTGTGCTGCCCTTCCAGAAGGACTCAAAAAACTCGCTCTCCTCTCCACTGCCCCCGGGGGCCCAGCCGACTCTTGTTTTTAAAGTAACGAAGATGTAGCAACCATCAAGGCTTTTTCTCTCAGCTAAATGGGAAAAATTCCACTGTCTAAGAAACGAAAAAAAAGGACATGTAACCCCCAACAGTATGACACTCAGTTTAGCAGGGTTGTTCATACACCATAGGTTTTTGTGTGCTACTCAGAGAGATCTCAATATGCTGGAAAAATGTGCTAACAGCCTCATGGAGTTTGACAAGTGCAAATACACACTTGGCACCTGTGATAGAAATAAACCCATGACCTGGTATAGAATGGAGATTGGGTGGGTGGGTAGAGTCTATGCAGAAAAGGACCTGGGGGGTTCTAGGCTGAGGATGAGCAGTGTGCCCTTGCAAGTGATAAAGACTTAACCACATGCTGGACTGCATCAGCAAAAGCGTAGCCAGTAACTCGATGGAGGGTAATTAGTTCCCTTTACTTGGCTTCTACAAGGTTGCATCTGGAACCCTTTATCCAATTTCAGGTCTCCTAGCTCATAAAGAAACTGGAGTCCAGTGGAGCATGACTAACATGGTTAAGGACAGGAGCATATGGTAGTTAAACAGTGACAAAGATATTTGGTTTTGTTTGCCACAAAGAAGGCTGAGGGGGAGATCCAATTCCAGCCTTCGACTACCTAAAGAGTGGTGGCAGAGAAGACAGAGAAGTACAATGAAGGCATTAGTAGTTACATTAAGAAGTTGCTGCTTGAAAATAAGAAAATAATAACAACAATGAGAGGTGCAACACTGGATCAGGGCACTCAGAGATCTGTGGAAAGTCCACTGGGAATTTTTAAATCTCAGAGAAACAACCTTGTCCAAAGTATTCTAGTTTAGAAGCTGTTCTGGCATTGAAGGGGAGTTTGGGCTATGACCTCTGGAGACCCCTACCAGCCCAAATATTTCGATTCTGAAATCCTATTGCAATCTTGTGAGAATAATGTCCACCAATTCACAGCACCTGTTTCCCCTGGAGCAGGCCTGATGGACTTCCATATGCTAAGTCAGACTAAAAACACCATAAATACTACAATTATTTACCATCATTTTGGCCCTCATGAGGGTCCCTGTCTGATGGTAAAATATACAACTTGTGAGTTCAGTGTACCTGCACACATGGTTTGCATACTGAAGGTGGGAGAATAGATCAGAAATAAAATGAACTAGTAGAGTTTATGATGCTTAGCTGAATGCCTGATCTGTTGAGGAAGAGAGATCAGTTAAAAGTAATTTCTGCAAAAGTCCCCTCGCAGATGAACAATAGGAAGGCAGAACCTCTGGAAGGGGAAGAGACTTCCTCTTGCAATCCCTGACAGTCCTTCTTCTGCCTTTTCCACTTGCAACTTCAGCAACAGTCAATAAATCTTTCACCTCAGGAGACAAAGTGGTGACATGTTGTGAGACAGCTTTTTCTTTCAAGGTAGAAGGGAAAAGATGATGGATTTTCAAAGATTTAGCAGCCCATCATCACTAGTCACCATCTCCATTAGGACAGTTAAAGAATGGAAATGAGATAAACTCTAATGAAGCCTTTGCTTTCTTCTGTCTCAGAGCCAGCTGCTCAAAGGACGATTAGAGCTATGAGGTCCCAGGTTTTTGGGCTCACTTTCTTCTCTACAAGGGCCATTACGCTCATCTGAGTGGTTCATTTGTTTTTCTTGTCACTTAAAGGCTTATATAATGGGGGTTATCGTTACAAAAGGGGGTTACTGTGTCCTAAATTATTATGTCAGCTTAATGCTTGCAAAAGTGGTTAAGACTTTAATTTTTTATTTTCTTCCAACAATATTGTTACCCAGGTAGCCTGGACAAGAAATTTAATTTTCCAGGAAGGTGGCTATATTAGCCTAAATACACAGGTTCTTCAAGTGTGAAAATGAGCTTATCTCCAGAGAATACATTTAAACCACATAAGTTCAATGTCTGTAATAGTTAGACATCCTGGGGAAACTATATACAAGAATCCTTTAGAAAGAACACATCAATGTGATAAAAACCCTGTTGGTGCATTTACTGACTCATATTATTGAAGACCAGGCACTATTGACAGATAATAATATTTTGGTAAATGTGGAAAAGATCCAAGGTCTTTTGACAGAGACCATGTTCTTTTCTAACCTCCTCTCATATTTACTGTTTGGTTTTCTTCTTATTATGAAGACAGCTTTGTTTCCATATCTGAAAGCAAAACTATATTTGGAAAATTCCAGGTGGACCTTTTAGTTCATACATTTGCTTCAGGCTTAACAGATGAAAAACTTCTCTAGTACTCAGTAGGTGGAAATCTGTTTTCACAGGAAATGTTTATTTGGATGCTTAAAACTGAGCTAAAGTAAACTAAAATGACAGTAACGTTCAGTAACAGGGCACATTTTTTATGTTGTTTTTAGAAGGAAGCTGGTGAGAAACTGTCATGGATGAAAACCTGACACAGGAAACTGCTGTGAGCAAACAATGATGCAATAAATATTTAAAAATGTAAAGATGCCATTGACAGTAGCTTTATAGGTATATCTCTATTCCTAGGGTAAATTATAAAATCCTTGTGATAATACCACTCATTCTGAAAATCCAGGAAAATTGGTTTTGAATAAATGTTTCAAAATAAGAACAAGACTGAAAATTCATCTTTGGTTTTGGTAGTCCTGTATATGTGGCAATCTCTGTCAAGAGTTAATTTGAGAATTCAGTTACCCAGAGTCTGCATCCTGTACCATTTCATATAGGTTTAGCTCCAGGTGTGTCTCTAAAAACATGTGGGTCTACTATGCCCCACAGATGCCCCATTCATATGGACCAGAAACACTTCTGCCCTGGTGCTATTGTGCAACAGCTTCTATTTAAGCTCTGAAGCCATTCCCCAGGTGTGCAAAACAAAATAAACTTTGGGGAAAATGTTTCTATTTTTTAGTCTAAAGAAAAGAATAAAACCAGTCTCTTTCCCATAAAGTCTTAAGACTGCTCCTACGAAAGCTATAGCTCGTGTAGCTTGTTTCAACTTCAAAGCAGTTATGTACATAGATAAAATCTTTCTTATACTACAGGATTTGTAAAACTGAGACCTAAAGAAAATTATTTATACTTGTCTTCTTTGCATATTTCAGATGGGATGCTGAAACTGAACCATCAGTTTCATCTGTGATTCTAGCCAAATAATTTTTTTCTTTTTAGGCCATTGCAATATTAGTCAGGCAATAAGCATTTCAGGACTGCAGAAAAAGGAAGTTTGTACTGTTTTCCATGCAACTTTCTTTAAGTTACAGAATACTTTTAAAGTTTTCAATTACTGTTTGCAGGAGGCATATATCAGGATTAATGTTGCATAACTCAGATGAAATTCTTCAGAGAAAAGCAGAATAAAGATAAAACCACATGGGATTCAGAATCATTACTCCCACTACATTTTGCCAGTGACTGGGAAATTTAGGATCTCTACAACTACTCGGAATGAATTTGGGAAATTTAGGATCTCTACAATTACTAGGAATGAATTTGATGTGTTCAAATTCAGACTTATATCAAGAGTTAGTTATGATGTGTCTGTTTTATATCACTATTAAGCTAGTTTTGAAAAGTATATCTGTTATGTTATCTAGATTTAATTAGGAAGGCAAATTGTCCCATATCACTTGTAACAGGAATTTTAACATAACAAATGATTGTTCTAATAAGATCTATTCTGAAACCAGAGGAGTTGTCTGCTGAGTTTTGCTAAACTACTTCAGCTTTTCCCAGTCATGAACTTTATTCTTGCATTTATATTTGATTCTGCTTAATAATTGTAATACTGGAGTATTGTTTAAGAAAAAAAAAAGACAAAAGGGCTACAATACATGTTCCATTCAATCTCTGAATAGGAAAACAAGCTTCTTCCTTACCCTTCTCTTCTGGAAGGCTTGGAGTAGTTCCCAACTTCTTAAAACATATTTATGAAAACAGTACATGCATTAACAAAATCTTTAGGGATGAATCATATATTTTGCTCAATTCCATATCCCACAGGAGTTTAACAGAAGCTCATAGCTATCTGCTTTGTCTCTCTCTCAGAGCCATTATGTGCCTGCTGCCTAAACATCCCTCACAGCCAGCCACTCTCAGCCTCTTCCTTTTCTCTGCTGTTCTTCCAAAATCTTCGCCTAAGAGAAGTGGGGCATCCTCACCATGATCATGCTTGAGAGGGAAGCCTTGGGGGCCTCCAGACCAGGCCTGGAGGCAGGCTGGAAGGCAAATAGCTGTGTGCTTCACACCTCCCAGAAAGAGGAGCTGCATCTGCAGCCTGGAGAACTCTCCCTGTTGTTGTGCCAAGGCTCCTCAGCCATACCAGAAGACCTGAATGTGACATTTCTATTCATTTTAGCCTGTCTGCACAAGGACTTGTTAAAGATTAATCTCTAGCCATAGCTTCAGATTTTACAGTTTCATTGGTTTGTTTTAGTCATAATCTTACAAACTGAATAACTGAATTTAAGCAAACTTGCTCACGATTCTATTTCACTTCTAAATAAGTCCTTTAATATAATGTTGGGTTATTAATAGACTGCTTCCTCACAGCCAGAGCCAGTTGTCAAAAAAGGACTGGCTGAAGCCCAAGGGCTGTCACGTGTGATGTGCAATTGATTGTGTGATTCAGTTTAGCAGTGAGAGACAGCAAGGCAAGTGTTAGTGAGAGATAGCATATGCTTTGTGAGTGTTGTTAGAAAGAAGGTGAAGCCCTGTGCTTCCAACATGTGGTGTGTGTTATCACATATTCACACGAGCCTCAATACATCTTAGAGTGACTAAAAAGCATGTAAATATAAAAAAAACCAAAGCAAAACCACCTATATATTAGTGGAAAATTCACTAATGAAAAACTGAGAATCTGAAGAACTTTCAAGAAGCATTTTTCTTTGAGGTGGAGGAGAAACAGAGAGAGTAAGGTTTCTCATGTTTATGTCACGTGCATGTATTGTTTTTTCCTCTACATGCTTCGAATTTTTATTCCACTGCATTTATGGTTTTGAAATGAGAAAAGAGCTATGCATTAGTACCCAGAGGTTTAAAATTCTACTTTCAAGTTACAATAGAGAATAAATATTATATTCAAGTTAATGAATATTTAAGTAATTTTAAAATAGTTTGTATAATAGCAGCTGAGATATTTTTAAGAGTGCTTGTAAGATAAAAATTTCAGTCTTTAGCTATTCAAATATTTCTCCTTAAGCTTTCTTGGGCTGAAAAAGAGCAAATTTTGAGGAGGAGCAGCTGTAGCTGTTCTTTACTTTCACCTACTTACATGAGCATGCTTCTACTTTGAAGGTTTAGCAATGATGAAGAAAAGCCAAGACATTGTTCTAATGTTCATATATTTACTTATTCATTCCAGTTCAGCATATGTGTAATACTTTCTGATGTCTAAATTAATGTGTTTTGCATACTTTACACATATGGAATCGAGATTACATATAGGAAACAGCTTTTTTTCCCCCTAGTTTTAAACTGTGAGTCTTGGCATGTTCTTACAAAACCACTGTCATATTTTGAATGTTCTCATTGAGGAAGGTATGTGGGAGATCATACAATGAGCATATGTACAGGGAAACAGCTTCCATTACACCCCTGAGCCAAGTTCGGCAGTTTACCACGAGTTGTTCAAAACTAGCAGTTAGTGACAAGTCCCAGAGACAGATTCCCAATTAGATTCTCTGTGAAGTACCACAATCATTGAAAACAGAATATAACAAGAAAGAAGAGAATGTGATTGCAAACTCAAGTCATAAGCCAACTGCCTTGGAACAGTGAGATGAAGAGATTGCAAAAAAAAAAAATCATGTCCTGCCGTCAATCACATTGTCTAGTCATATTGTTCTCATGACAATATAGGTTCACCCTAGACCTGACTGAAAAAGCATCTTCCCTCAGAGACATGAGTAAAAGTTGCAATTGCCCATATCAGAGACATATGTTCCACCAAATCCTAAAAGTTATTTCACCATCTCCAACTTTTTGTATCTGAACCTGTTTTCCCAATAAGTTATGGGGAAATTAAGCCTATGATGAACGCCCCCTGCGATGGATGCACATCCATTAGTCTGACAGCTGGCTCAGAGAACAAAAAGCAAATGTATATTGACCTACTTTTTACTGGCAATATATTAATGAAGCCAAACAGCTGTGGTTGTTTATAACATTAGAATATGCAAATCAGTTTTCCTCATGCCTACAAATGTGCTTGATATTTTATATAATGCCCAGAACACGCATTTTTAAGACTTCATACCTGATTCTCAATGCAAAAATCAGTAATACACACTGCATGCACTATTTTCCTGAGCCAGAGAAGCAGAATTGTTTTGAGTTTTTTTAAATTTGTTTTCTAGATGCATGCAAATAAGGCTTTTCTCTTATAAGAACCAACTAAACACACTGCACTTCTTCATAGATTTGTACATTTGGAGATGCAGGCTCTTCTGTGCACAGAAATTCATTAGGAAAAGGAATCATCTGTTCCCAGGTGAGCTGTTGTTCCACAGTGCTCAAACTCTGCGTTTCTGAATTATGGCCAAGTATGACAGTTCTAACTTACAACTTTTTGTCCTGCCTTTTCATTTTTAAAATCATAGAGGCATTGAAAAGCCTCTATTTTATTAGGACTCACACTTTTTATGCTGTTGTGAATCTGGTCCTAAGCACTGCATAACATGTCATCAGTATCAGAAAGATCAGATCTTCCTTATCCTTTATCACTGTAATTCAAAGGGAGTATAGAAACATCCAGCTGGCATTGGAGCTATGAAACCTGAGAGTCTGTTTGATATCAGGTGATGTCTTCTTCATGTTTCAACACAATCAGGCTTGAAAACAAGGCTGACACTAAGAGCTTCCCCCTGAAAGCATAAATCTTTTATGGAATCTGAGTATTCAAAGTTCCAGAGGTTAAAGTTTTATCATCAGATGGGTGTCCTATTCTAAATTTAGAAAATTTTATAGAAAGAGTGGATTTAATCATCCTAACCACTCCTCAAGACCTCAATGTATTTCATGACTATATTTATGTGTGACCATAAGCCAACACATTTCAACTTATCTATTTAGGTATTTTAGTTATTTTACATACAGTATTGTATTGGTAATTCTCCTACTTGCAGCACATCCGAGCAGTTAAGGAATTTCTGGGCAAGCGGTTTTATTCCATGATTTTTTAAAACTAATCAAATGTCTCCAGAACAATCATATATGCCCAAGAATATTTATGTCTCATTAAGGGTTTTTTGTTTGTTTATGTATTTTTTGAAACTGTTGCACTCTGCAAGAGAGATTACAGGGTTTCTTATAGCTCCTAGTATGATGCAACATTAGTACTTTTGAAAGAAGGAATTTTCTTCTCACCCCTAAAAATTATTCAGAATGAGAAAACAAAATTAATCCACTGACTAAGCACATTTTCCTTCAACAAACCTTGTAGTATATCCCATGAACTCTACACAGAATTAAGCTGCCAAATTTCACCATTTGTCCAAGTTGCACCTAGTTGCTTCCTCAGTCTTTCACGGGTTCTGAATCTGCAGTGCTTTGTTCATTCTGTAACATTTTTACAAGCATGTAGTGGTTACACAGTTGTGTGTATAATGTGGTACTATGTACTTTTTAAAAATCCTTTTCAACTGGCACAACTATAGAACATGCACACAATGAAAAGAAGCAGTCTCTAGGAAACACAGAAGTCTCACATTAGTTTTATAGCATTCAGATCCCAAGGTTCTTCCAATTTTATCTTTGTACTACAGTGGTTCTTAGAGAAACAAATTCGAATGAATGTATTTTAATCTACTATTCTTAGAGCTATACACAGCACTACCTTTCACACTGTTAAGAAATCTCACATGCATGGATTGCTTTTGATCCTTTCCTCCTCTTTAGTTCCAATAGCACCACTTTTTCTTTCCTTCTTTCTTTCCTTCCTTCCCTAAAATGGGAGCTCAAGAACTCTCTGATCTGTAATTGCTCAATGTTCAGGTCAACAGCATTTCTTTTAGACAGGTAGTATTTACAATGACCTCTGTGACTGTGATATAATGGGATCATCATCCCAGGTAATACTTTGTGGACAATATGATAGCTGAGGATATGGAGAATAATTTTTTTCCTTACATACAACTCCCCACAGAGAGTTTCTAAAAAGAACCACAAAGAGCAGAATAATGTACAGTACTGAAATTGTTTGAAAATAAGAAAGCATATAGATCAACTGAAAGGCATATTGAAAATGGATGAAGAAATACTGCAGAGGAGGAACAAGCTACACCTCTGTTCTTTGCAAGTCACCCTTTTAAATATTCAAGTGATTTTAGAAAAGGAGACAAGTCCAGAGGTTTATTAAGATAACTTCACTCTAACTTAAATGAATCAGAAATGGACAGCAAAGAAAATGAAACATTTATGCTTGGCTCCTTCCATGGATGACCTCTGAACAGTTAATGTTATAGCATTCTCCTCTTCAGTATCTCACAGGCAATTTCAATGGAGAAGTGCTGTTGTAAGACTTTTTCTCCCACACACCAATTATTATTAAACAGAAACAATTCTGTGGGAGAAAGCAGGGGAAAATAAGTCACAATGCACTTATATTTACTTTTAGATGTGGGTGTTTTGATAATGCATGCATATAACAGCCTACAAAGTCTATTGCTCTGTGACTAAAAAATCCCTGAAGTTTCTGAAAAGAAGTGAAAAGAGTTTTTATCATTGTCATCACTATTTCAGAAATGTATATGTATTCATCCTGGAAATTCCTCTAAAAATTCAGTAATTGGCAGCTTTGTTTTACAGACATTGAATAAGTTAGCGTGACCTCACCAAAACAAAAGCCCTGTATTGTGGCACGGCCTCTAAACAGTTCTCAAAATCATCTACCACTGGTCACTGGACCTACATTTTCTTTCTTATTAAACTAAGCTATCTCTTACCCAAAGGCAATTCAAAATATCCACAGTAGCATGTGAACAGAGTATTACTTGCTCTTTCGGCCCTGAGGAGTTGGGACAATGCCTACATGAGGAATGAGAATTCACCAGGGACTATTCTCCTGCACTGAGGCCACTGCACAGCACAACTGGTGTCTACACACCTGAGATACTTTTCAAAATTCTTTGTCAGCCTCCAGCCTCTTTGCTGGCAGTGCTGGGTGGCCCATGCCTATGGCCACACTGATGATTAAACAGTGTGGACAGTCAGATGCCCTGACCTGTGAGCTTGTTATTGATGCTGCCTGTGACACACATCCAAGCAGACAAGCACAGAATATCTTGGTGAATGTTCACTGTTAATATTGTTAATCATGCACCATGTTTTGACAGATAATTGATTCTACTTAGGACTGCAGGGTTGCATAATCACTTCAGCAGATAAGTTAAATTAGATTTGGTTGACTCAACCTGACATAAGTGACATTGCTAAAATGACAAAACAATAAAAAGATAAAAGGGGCAACAAAACAAACATAAGCAACTTTGAAGTGCTTATTAATAACTTAGCCATATAGATTTAAAGTGAGGAAAACTACTTGTTGTCCTTGTGACAGAGATGAATTATTAATTCTGTATATATGCAGCTCAGCTGCTGCACAGGAGGAAGATCACTTGCTGAACAGCAACTGAAAAGATAAATTCTTCCAGCAACTCTTTTTCTTTCATTTAATATCACATTTCCAGACATTCAACAGATTTAAAAAACTCTGCTAGGCTCTTAGCCTCAGTGCTATCTTGGGACAGAAAGCTCCATAAATCTCATATGTTGGATGATTAGTTCTTTTCCTCAGTTTTAAAATGTACTGCCTTTCAATTTCCGTGATTATTTCCTAGTCCTTATGAGATAAGTAGTAAATAGGGGCCACCATTTATCTTGTCAGTAGAGTCCATTATTGTGCATGTGCCTTCTACTTCTTTTACAAAATATGATAACTGTTTAGTCCAATCTCTCGTCCCACAAGGCTATCACTGTGTCATTTGCCATTCTGGCATCTTCCATTAAATCCACACTACTGCTGGCCTTTCTTGATTCAGTCTCTTTTCATCTTTAATTTACAGTATAATATAAGAAGTGACTTATGTAAAGGCATTATAAGGCCTAAAATAGCACTTAGGTGCAAGTCCTATATTAATCTCAAATCTGGCATTTTGCAACAATCATATGATTCCTTCCTAATTACATCCTCTTGTACGTTCAACTCATTGAAGATACTTAATACTAACAGATGTAATAAAAGCGTGGTATTGTATAAAATCATTGCCCATCAGGAAGTTAATATCCCTGCAGCATCAGTCCCTCCCTGATAAACTAAAGCAAAATGAACAGTTTCATTTCCAGATAATTATCTTCTTCCCAGCCATGTTTATTCTATGTCCCTTCAATGCCATAACTGGAATTGCATACTTTCACCAAAGCAGGATAACAGCAGTTTTAGTTATGACTGTAAATGAACACATACTAAGACATCAGATCTAAAACAGCTATGGCTGCTTTTTTGTGCCAAATATGAGGTCATATCCAGCTTGTGCACTGGACCCTCCCACTGAAACAGACATGCCCATGTTCTTGTATCTCTGGCAAGGAAGAAATTTAATAATGCCTTCTCCAGCCCTAGAGTTTTCATATTTCATTCCTATTCCAGAACTCACAAACCCATAGCCACTTACAAAGGCATGTGTATGCAGTCCAGATGCTAGATTTACTTTTTGCCCTCAAATGAAGGCAGCTGGGTGCCAGCTAAATATAAGACCCATTTGGCATCTTCATCTAATAACCTGCATCAGGTCAGCTGGAGTTTTACCTCAGGTATGATAGGAGAGCATTTCTGAAAATTGTGTGCAACACCACAGGGCACTGAGTTGCAGAGGATAAAGATTAAAACACCTGAGAGCTAATTTAGCTCATTATATTAAGCTGCTATTCATACCTGCAGGAACTCTTACTTGATGAGTATATTCTTCATTCACCATTACACTTCTTCAACCAACCTGGCCTAATATAGGATTAACCAGTTTTTGCTTAAATCTAAGACCTTTCCATTGTAAAGTGTTATTTCAGGTAATAACAAGAGAAGGGAATAATGCAACAGTTTCAGTAAAGCATTCAAGATACTAATCATGATGAAGCATTTCAAAAGAAGTCAAATTTGTTATTTCTAAAGGAGCTTCTTAAAATATTTTTTTAATTGATATTACTTCTGTTTTCAATACTTTCATTCAACAGAGATTTTTAAGATTGAGTACACAGATACACACACATGAGTGCAGACTTATAAATATTTTTATTCATTGTGTTAATAATACATTTTTTAACACTGAATTTGCAGTTCAACACATTTTGAGTACCTGTTCAATTTTATTGAAACTAAGTATTGTATTATACTTTTTCAATTTTTATTAAACTGAAATTTCTCACAGTAACTGCTGATACACTCATTTACATTGCTTAAGAACACACATGATAACAAAAGAAAGCTTTCAAAGGCTGTACACCACTCACAATGATTTTTGTGAATATTTGCAAACTCATGTATCTTGTCACCTTTTGTTACATGACAAAACTTACTATTCAAAGCATGTTAATTTCAGATAATCTCTTCAAAAAATACTTGCAAATGCACAAAGAGCTGCTGTTTAATAATAAACTTTGACTTTAACGCTGCAAAACACTTATAATATCCACATGGAAAACTTCAAAGGTAGATAGCTGTTGCATCTCACTGAAGAAAATGACGTGAATAAGAGACGTATTTCTTGTTAGGTTTTAAAATTGTTGAGTAAATCAGTATTAAGAATCTTCTTATTCAATTAAATAAAATACCATGTAAGGAATCTGTATGAGTGTTTCAACGACATTCTCTCAATACATTCACTTGTACTTTTATATTTTAAGTAGCTGTAACTTCATTTACTCTGCAATAAAATCTAAATAGCTATAACTTCATTTACTCTCTGCAATAAATTTTCTCTCTAGTGTGACTTTTTCAATTTCAAATATTATCACTCATCATCAGCTTCAAACAACAAATCAAAACCCAGTAATACTGGAGCCCATGTCACTTACTGTCATGAGCATAAAACTCTTTTTTTCTTGTAGGTTTCCACAGAAGATTCCTTGATAGTATTGAGCAAGCTATATTTGTCAGTGTTATTTTATGTACTGGATAACATGGTCTGAGACAGTCTGAGAGGAGGAATGGGAACCACTTGTGAGCTACAGGTCACTTACCAAATCTGTACAATTTCCTCCAGCTAGACTAGTTCCGAGTACCTAACTGGCAAACATTTATTCTGCAAGAAATGAATCCCATGGCAAAAACTGAATACAGATTAGTCAACATGAATGCATTGCTGATATTTAGGTACTGTCCTGCAAAGGTGCGAAGTTTACCTTGGGCTCCTACAGAAACTCTCATTAGTATAGCTGCTAGCAGAGTTACCTATCTACATGCCTTTCCTACATCCATTAGCAATGCTTAAATTGTGTTACAGCAGTTTTGGATCTCTAAGGTTAGGGTTTTTTTGTTATTCCTTTTTCCCTTCCTTTGTACATATGCTTTTTTTTTTTTCACCCCAGGGACTACAAAACATTTAGTGCTTACCTAACTCTTTATACCACAAGCAGTCCTTTGAAATCCATTCTATAATTATGCTAGTTGCATCATTTTTAAGATCACAGGCTTCAGTTGAATGTTTGAAGGCAAACACCGTATGTTAGTGTGCACTCCAGAGCACATCGCAAAGAGGCTGAGATTTCCCTGAGGCCTGTACATACTAGTATGCTATATAATCATAGGTTCTGTCTAGAAAGTAAGTTTTTAGACATAATGTAAGCATTAATTATCACAAGTAAGCTCAT
>VWYI01040528.1:0-22982 GCA_013399455.1 Anthoscopus minutus
TTTACCTTTATCTCTTTTAGTGTGCCTTTGCTCTTGATGGATATATGGGCTCCAAATATGTTTCATGTAATGGAATGTATTGCTTAAGACAGAAAGTGCATGTTAGTATAGGGTAATTTAGCCTATATAAGCCCAGAGAACATAATGACAAATAGTGCTGACTACAACAATTTATAACAAAAAATAACTTTAAACTCAACACTAGTATCAAAGTGAGCTTGTCTGTGCTCATTTTTGTATTCTCTGAAATACCAGTGTGATTTTGTGTGAGACCAGCTGTGAGAGATTCCCTTTTCCTTGATGGGCTTTTTTGTTTTGCAAAGCCCACAGGGAAAATGGCATTCTGCTTCACGGGTAGTCCTTGTGCTTTGGATTTCCTGTCATCCTGATGTGCCTTGCCCTGCTATCTGCACCCCTAGCCCCCAAATTCCTTTCTACTTTGCTTGAAATAGTACCTCATAGACTGGCTCAAGAGAGGGAAATGGGCTGCAAAGGATATTAAGCCTGGTGCCAGCAGCACCTGATCCTGGCATATTGCTCACAGCTCACACATGCCTGGTATCCCAGTTACCTGGAACCAAAGCAAATGATGCAATACTTAATTTTAACTGTCTAGAGCAAGTGGAAGGAGGTCACTGTGCCCTCAGCAGATCATTATCAGGAGGAAGTCCTCTGGTGTGGGAGACACCCCCTGAACAGAATGGGAGATTAGTGTCAGGATTTGTATGTTAAGATACTGGGTAAATAAAACTACAGCTTGCTTTATGTTCTGTAATGTCTCTAAGAACTAGGCTGCTTTTGAGCATGAATGTCTGCTGCTACTGACTCCTGCATTCAAACCCACATTAGGAAAGCCATCTTGAGTATGAGATACTGTTGGAAAACCATGTCTATTACAGCTGCCTTGCAGTGGTTGCTGTAAGCACAGAGCACCCCTTAAGCACCCTAAAGGGTACAGGTACTCATTCTTGGGCTAATGAATAAAATGCACTGTTCATGAGTTGTATTTATTATTGTTAGTTATGCATTTTTTAGAATAAACCACAAATCCATCCTTTGACAGCTTAGATGGATGAAAAATACTTGATGGAGTCAAGTGTGGATGTAGAGTGAAATGTGGAATACCTGGAAAGACGTCTGAGTCTTTAAATTAACTCTAGAAATATCTTCAGGCTGCCAGCAGAGGCTTGATTTTCTACTAAAAATTCCCTTCTGGCTACTATAAATTCCACTGGCATATGGTTGTTGGGCCCTGATGGCTGTGATTATAGTCATACAGACAACTTCCTTTTCTTTTCCTTGGAGGAATTAGTGAGAATTGCAACTGTGTTGAGAATTGCCTCTTTGAAAGTTTGATATGGTCTCACTGCAAAGTGATGGACAAGCTTTATGAGTGCATGAAATCTTGGGTTATACGATGCTCTGTAGATTATTTTCATTTTCCAAGCAAAGAACTGTTTTTATATTTTCACTATTAAGACCTTTAATTTTTGCCCAGCACTGGTATCCTTATCATTGGTAGATCACCGCTTTGTGAAAAGTTTAATGTTTTGAGGATGTGGTCAGGAGTCAGTATGCATTGTCCCTCTATCATTCATTATCTGTTTGCTTTTGAAAATCGTTAGTATAAATTCAATCTTAGCTGTATTTGTGTGCTAGTGATAAACTAGAGGTTGTGATCCCATTGCATACTCTGCAGTACTCTACTAAGCACATCTGTTTAGTATAGCATTTTTAGAATCCCTTGCTATGTCTACTCTAACAAAGAGCTTAACCTTGCTTTGGTTGGCTGTTGATATCATTGTTTTCCATCCTGGAGAGAAAGGATTTGAACAGTAGCTGCGTTTTGTAACCAAAGTGGAAAATGTGGTAGTCGCTAACATGGCATTTAAGGAAATCAAACACCTCCATTCATCAGCTCCATTAGAATGGTGACCCTTGCTTGCATCAATCCTTAGGCAACAAGGGTATCTTCCCAACATACGCTACTCTGGGTGACTAATTATGTTAAGTTTTAAAGGTCTTGTCATGCAGCTGTTTCAGGACCCTAAGGATATTGGCTAAAGGCACAAGTATAATAACAGGTTATCTACAAAGCAAGTGGGTCTTCCTTGATTCCTATATAAAAATGTAATTAGTGACTGGGATTTCGGGGATCATTGTCTCTCTTTGGATGACTGTGGTTCCTTTCAACCAACTAGGTCTCTACCAGTGAAGGCAGAGTGCTCATTGCTTTCAAGTGCTGTATCTTTTCTAAGTTTGAGTACTTCTCTTATTGATACTTGTTCCTAGTTACAGGGTCTTCTGTTGGCTGTTTTATGCTCTCTGTTTATGTTTTATGCTCTCTACTTAGAACTTGACTTGCAGAAGGGTTTCTGATTTCAGATGTACTTCTCTGAGTACATCCCTTTAGTGTGAACATAGCAGAGGTTTCTCTCAAGCTCACCCTTGTGGTGGAAATTCTCTAAATGTTGTGAGGTTCCACTGACAGGGTGTATTGGCATAACATTACTTCCTTGGCTTTTGAGACAAGTACAGCTGAATACTTTTCCATTAAGCCCAGGTACTTACTGAAGCAGTCTGAGAGCCCAAAGGTCATGACTGCTGAAAGAAAGCAAACTGTTCTATAGGCAGTCTGGAGCTTTGCATCCATGAGGAAGATCTCTGGGGCTTTTTGCCTCGTGGGACCACAGTTATTTTGGATCCTGAGTAGATTACTGTGGGATTGTCCTAGCAGGTTAGGTAATCAGGGCCTTCATCCTGTGGAATGAGAGTGCTGTTCCCTTCTTCCTGGTGCCTTCCAGGCCTTCCATGGGCTTCATGTAAATGTGAGGTGGCTGGATATCTTCATCCCTTTTAGACGGTAATTCTTGTAACACCAAGTCATTTCCTCAAGCAGAAGGCTGAAGTTGCCTGTAAGCCTGGACCTGGCAGCTGTTTCCTAGTGATTTCCGTGGTGCCTTTTGTTTCACCACACCTCACTCTATGCTCATGAGATCTAGTATGAGATTTCTGCTGCTTAGAGAGTAGTAGTACGTCTGGGAGTAAAGTATGAAATTCACTGATGGACTCTGCCATACCTCTCTCTGACAGAATTATTACTGATTTGCATTCTCCTGCTAGAAAAGTAGATGCCATGAAGCCATTTCAGGTTGTTGCTGTATAATGCTGTGGCGTTTTGAGGTTTTTTTGGGTCTGTGTGTTTTGTTGGTTGGGATTTATTTTTGGGTTTTTGGCTTTTAAAATTCCTTTGAAGATCCATTCTTATCAGCTTCTGAAGGCAGTGAAGGAGTTTTATGGGAGTGATGACAACATAGGTGTTTTCTATATGTAGGTCTTAGGTGTCTGAAAGGCAGTGCCACTTTGAACTCTGGATAGATATATTGTTTCTATGTATAGTAGTCACAAACATAATTTTCATTTTAGAGTAATTCAGATATGTAACTGTCTTCCTCAACTTTTCAACTGAGTTGTTAGAGCCCATTTTAAACCTGCAGTGTTAGGTCTGATTTGATGACATACCAGGGTATACTCTGGCCACAGCGTAAGTTCTACAGATAGCTTTCACTAAAAGAGTTGCAAGAGTAAATTAATCTTAATACCTGTGAGTGGTACAAAACCAGAGTGGAGCATTACTATAGGGAGGAAGTAGTGTGGCAATTCAGGTGTTCAGGTGACCATGGATAACTTAACTTGGCGTGTTAAACTTAATGTCTTTTCTCTGACTTGCAGAAGTAGTGTAAAAGTTTCATAAAATATCTACTATTTGTTTTCTGTTTTATAAGTGTGCCTATCCACCTATGCTAGATGACTGAGAAGATAATGTGGTGTGAAGGGAATTAAGTAAAAAATCACATGAAAGTATTTGTCCTGGTTTTCCCCTTTGTGTCTCTATTTAAAATTCTATTTTTTCAGACTTGCTGGTTGTATATTATTGTGGTGTTTTATGAATTTTGCAAGTCCTTTGTTTAGGATACTAACTTGGAAGTGATTTATGACTCTTCTAATGTCTTCTGTTTTGTTTTCTTGCAGTTAGCAAAACGTGGAATGAAGGTGGTTCTAATCAGTCGGTCAAAAGAAAAACTGGACCAAGTTTCTACTGAAATAAGTGAGTTAAAACTTCTTCCCTACACTTCACTGGCATGCTTATAAATAAATGTAATTGCACATGAATTTCATACATGATAATATATACAGCTCTGATTTTGAAAACGGTTTGTTCTTGTGCACAGTGCAAATGTTACAGATATAAGCGGTAAAGGCCTTGCAGATCAATTTTACAGCTGTTCATATTTAACTTCTGAGAACAATAGGGGTTAGTTATGGAATAAGTACTCCTAAAACTGTTAGTCTTCCATAAGAACAGCTTACGAGGCCAGGCTGAAATACCAGCTATTCACTTAGTAGTAGCTGTCTAAAATCATGAGGTAAGAAACATGCAGCCATTTCTCCATCTGAATATTCTCTCCTTTTGAAGCAAGTTTCATTTCATGGGTTCCAGCTATAAGGGTGGTTTCTTTGCAACTAGAAGGTGTTGAAAGCATTTTCCTTATGCTACTTGTTGTCTTATACCAATTTATTGTGGGTAGCTTGCCCTTCCTCCCTCTTTTTTGTTTTGTTTGAATAAACTACTCAAAGATTAGATTAGAGACCTGTAAGCTCTTTTTAGGTGATGAGTGTTCATAGTCATAAGAATATATGAAATGAGTTAATGTGTTTAAGAACCTTTATTAGGGATTGTTTCTTCAGTAAGTGGGTAGTAAATGGCTATAATGGAAAAATAGGGGGGAGCAACTTAAGTGTTTCAATCACAAGTGGATATTTGTACAGGATCGGTTAGGAAAAAGCTTCCTCAAGTCTTATGCCTTAAGAAATTATTTTCCAATCAGAGCAAAGTATAATCTAACCTACAAGAATTCTTCTTCTAATCTATGTCTCTTTTATTAAGGCATATTTCATGCAAGGTTGTTAGTTTGTGCAGAGTATGTCAAGATAAAGTGAGAAATGTAACCATGTGAAAAGGTTTTGATAAGCAGGAGTAAGAGTTGCATACTATAAAGCAGATTTTCAGCATAATGATGTTGGGCAAAGAAACATGTAAGATGATGCTTTTGTGCTACTCTCCTTTGTCTTGCATAGGCTTTCTAAAATAGTTTGTGTACATAATACAGACAACAGTAATAACTGCTCTCTTTTCAAGGTCATAAATGAATAATTTTCCTAAAAATTGCTGTATATTTGTTAGTGGTACTACTTTACTATAAAGCATAATCCCCTAAGTCAATCATCAACACACTGTCCTGTACTAACTTGTAATGGACTACTGAGTGAAAGTTGGGATGATTGAAAAACTCAAGGACTTCAACTTGCTAAACAGTAGCTGTTGTACTAGATCTGTGAAATCAGAACATACAGTTCTATTGATATAAATGCCACTGTTTCTGGCTTTTAGTGTCTATTGTAAGATGACATATGAAACTGCTTTCCAGACAGAAAATTATTCTATTCTGTGTGTATGTTTAAGTTGCAGAGAGCATTCCTTCTTAGAGCAAAGCTGTCATTAAGTTCTGTCTTTACTGATTTGGAAGTACTTGGCATTGTTCATTAGTATCCTGCATTGAAGGGTGTCACTGCAGTGTCTGGACCTACCTGTGATGCTCTGATCAATCCGGTGACAGTGTAATTGCAGCAGAATGGGCATCACTGCCCAGGTAACCTGTGTAACTGCTGATGCTTATAGCCAATACATAAAGAAGCTACAACAAGGTGATGACTTTTTGGTGGTTCACTGCAGTGCTGAATGACAGTTTGCTGCATGTGTGTGGGCATGTGCAGTCACGTTTCTAGCAACGTTTCATAAAGTTGTTTTGCTAAGTCAAACTGTAACTGAAAGAAGTTTCTACAAATAATCTTGTTCTGGATTCAAACATCTATGGATGAAGTGTCAAGCTTCCTGAAAGTGGTCATAACCCTTTCTGTAACAGTCTAGGTATCTGTTCCTCCCTGGGAATTAAACATGATGCTGACAAGACAGATAAATCTACTGCTTTGAGCTTCAGCACTTACATGATAGATGCTGTGGGAGATTCTCAGGTTAAAAGAATAGGTACATGTACCTATGTGAAGCAGCCTGTAATACATAATTACTGTTAGGCCTCACCCAAACATTTTTCTGCTTCCTTTCCTAAACCATTCTGAAATGAGATGACTCATGCTGGGTTTTCAGAACACTTCTTTTGACAACACTGAGCTGCTGGAAAGTCTGCCTTGTTCATTGTGCCATACACTGAAGGATTAGGATAGTCTGCCTTATAAAGCAAGCCTGAGTCGCACGTTTAGATCCTGCTAGGTTTTAGCTGGACGGAATTGTCTTGCATTCAGTGTCATGTGGTCTCTGCAGTCTGCTCAGATGTTGTCATGTATAAAGTGGGTGACTTTTTTAATGTTAAGGCTATAATTACTCATGTGGTTTGCCCTTGCAGGCTTCTAAGGTAGCTTTAAACTTCTTTATGGTGGTCCATCGCTCCGCAGATTGGCACAAGCTTGCTCCCCTTCTTTAAGGAAGAATGACTGTTTAACTAATTATGATTCTTTGAGTTGTGTGATTCTGGGCATGTTTTCAGTTTCCTCCTCCTTTCCACTAATCAATCTCATGCTTATCCTACTGAATGGATAGGTGAGCACTCTGCCACAAATAGTGAGAGGACTTTTGAGGCTCAGGTGTATTCATTTTATTTCAGAAGACTCTTCTGCTCACAGGGTAGACTTCTGCCAGGAGTGACATCTATTAATAAAATGCAAGTTGTATAACCACCATCATAAGGGAAATACTGATATATCTTTCTGCATGTTAAATGCCGGCTGACCTGGAGCTGATTTTTTTTTTTTTAATGTGCATATGCACATTTAAGTGGCTGAACTGATGTTACAGGAATGCCAGATGCTCTAAATGTGCAGCTCAGTTTGAGCAACAAAAATTAGTGGTTTAATTACAAGTCATTAAAGACTTTAGAAGACTTTTCACTGTGTTTTCAAGCATGTTTTAAAGCTTTTTTTTTTTTTAACATAGTACTTAGGTGGTGTAGGATTTTCCATGAAGGAGAGATTCTGCTTTCTGTTCCTTAAGAAATAGAGTATCGGCCACTGACTGAGGAAAAAATTTAGAATTTCCTCTTTAGTTGTCATGGAGAACCTTTATGAGGAATTATGTAAGTTTTATGGAAATATTTTTGCTCTTTTAATCAAGTTGTCATGTACAAGCACAGACTATTAAGGTCACTATAAAAATTGCTTATCTAGTTTAGTTCATGCTGCTTCACCGTTCTTCCGCTTTTCTGAAGTGTCTTTTGCCTTGGATTGTTAAACACTTCCAAAGGTTCAGGGAGGATCAGAAAGAAAATTTCTCTGTGAATGGAGACAGTTTGAGTACCACATAAAGAGTCTGTTCCTTGATTTGCTGTATTTAATAATGAGTGTGGTCCAAGACATCTCAGGTGCTCTGTGCCAGCAGTAAGCTCTTGAACCATGGATTTGCAGGCAGAAGAGCTTCAGTTACTCTACTGGATAGGTTTGTTCTGAGGAGAATTAAAAGCTACTTTGCTGTAGAAACTCATTACCTAGGGGCTGCATGTAGTGCAGACCAGATAAGCAAGGAAAATCTTCAGTTTGTCTATAGGGAAATTGTCAAAAGAATTTAGTATTGGTGTCCATTTATAGCTGGTACTTTCACGAGACAGGTCATGGAGTTGAGCATGAGCTGCAAGAGCCAGGAAAAACCTGTTATTGCTTGCTAGTGTTTCTACTTACAAGTCCAAGTAGCTACTTACTTGTAGGTGAACACAAATAAAAGCAACATGGCAGATTTTGAGTCATCAGTTGCTAGATAATGAAAGGAAATTCCTATTTACTGCTTTGAAATTGGTGGTTTAGTGTTACGTACACCCAGGTGATAAAATTGACTCCGGTTAAACTGTTTGAATTGAGAGAAATCAATTGATTTTCCAATGTATTCTCACAAATTAACATTTAATTGGCATACACTGTAAGCCTTTCATACTGTTTGGGAACTAATGTCCAAAACTTTGATTCTGCTACATGTCTATAAGAAAATACAGGCTTCTTCTATAAGGAAATACAGATTTTTTGCAATTAAAATCTATGTAGCTTTTTCATTCCAATACATTTCCTCAGCCCAGTGTGTAGTGTATCTGAGTTGCTTGGTCATGGTAGTTTCATCTTGAACTACTCTCTAACCCCAAGATGTTGTGTATTGTAAACAGTTAGCTGTCATGCTTATACTGAGGATTGCTTGTGTTCCTACTACTCTGGCATGATTTTTGAGTACAAAAATGGGATATGGTGTCAACCCAGAAATGTTTCTTCCCCATTTCCTAGGCAGGTGTGTTTTACAGTTTTTTTTCTGCTTTCTTGGTAACCAGGTTGTGGGCAGCATTTTGAAGCAGAGCTGATGCTGACCCCTCTGCTTGTGCCCCATCCCTTAACATGACCCACTGCAACAAATGGGTCATGCCCCCATGACAAATCTGACCCCTGCAGATGCTGAGCTGCACCTCCTGTGGAGCACTTGGCTCCTTCACCTCTGTCCTGTCACTGATTTTTACCTGCTGCACCGCAGTAAGTCCTCCTCACATTTTGGAGTTAGCAAGTAAGAATATTTGTGTTTAATGGAGGAGGTTGAAAGGCAGACAAGCTCTGAGAGGAAGGGGGTGTCTTTTTACATTACTTTCACAAAAATGACAAGGTTCACTTGTCTGAGTTTAACTTGAAGACCAAGTTAATCCGTTATAGTGAATCAGGCAGTTATTCTGACCTTTTGTGATCTATTCTAAGGTAAATGAATGTGTTTGCAGCCTTCTATCATCTGAGCCAAGTTCAGTTTGACATACTTGAAATCCCCATGTATTTCTTAAACTTGACAAAATGGCTTCAAATACTTCAGACTTGTTTTGATGCACTGAAGTCACCTTTCACATAAAGTTGCAGTGTGAGGATCTTTGATTCCAAATGAGGTCTTGGATTTCATCTCTGAAGACAGTTCCCCTTGGATGAAGTGAAAGAAGTTCTCTTGGTTTTGCCTTGTGTGAGCTACTTACTGAAGGAGCAGTTGGCAGGCACTGTCGAATGAACAGAGGATTCAAACTGAATTAATTTTTATTAATTTGGTAATAAATTAAATAGGTGAATTCTGATGTAAAAGAGCAAATGGAAAAGGAGCTCATATGTAATTTTGAATTTTTTTCTTCAAAAAGAATTCTGCTTCTGTGGTGTTGGCTGGATTACTTTCCCCCTTAGTCCCTCTTTTTTATCATCTTGTCTTGAATTTTCTCAGTGACATTTAGCCTGGATCATTTAAAGAAAATGAGCAGAATACTTAGGAACACTTGACAGATGTCCTGAAAGCTACATGATGCACTCCTAGAACTACTTCACCTATTAGGAGAGTTTTGAGGCAGCAGTCTGGTAGGACAAGCCACAAGTAAAATGTTCTGCAGATGACTAGTGATATCCTTGCAGAAGGACTTCGTTTCCAAATCATCTATCTGCATATGAAGTAAGAGACCACATGTCACAAGTGGTTTTAAGGATGAAAACCAGGAAGTTTATTGGTCACTGTTATGGGTTCCACAAAGCAGCTTGTGAGCTGGAAGCTCTAGGAGATGATGCTTTTTCCCACCTGGCAGGACTGAGTGAGCCTCTTCCAGAAAGTAGGTGCTTGCTGTGAGTGAATCTAGCTGCCTGTGTGTTTTTATGCAGTATTTATTAATAGTTTGTAAACCCAGAAAGTCCAGGGGAAAGAAATGTATGAAAGTTATTTAAATGTGGATTAGGTACTTTGGGTTTCCTTGTCTAAATATAAACACAGCAGAAGTAGCCTCTTCTCCTCACATACTCTGTATATGGTGCCCGTAGGACCAGGATTAACTCTGGAACCTAATGGTTTCTTGAGACTTAAAGGTTTACTTGTTAGGTAATTGGATCAATGGACAGGTGACTTCCTTGGTACTTTAGAAACCCAGACTTGAACAACTAGGAATTGTCTTCCCTGAAAATGTTTGGGGTCCCTGCTGCCTCTTCCTGGCAGTACTTATGTGGGGGAATGCCTTGCATTTTCTGTAATACTCAGAAATGTAATGGCTATCTCTGCTAACAACCTATTTGTAACATAAGCCTTAAGGGATGCCAAAACAAGAGCTCTTGTGCGATCTCTGGGCCATTAAACACCTTTTGTTAACATGGAAGCTGCAATCTATTGCTTATCACTTTCAGTGTAAAATAAGCTGAACATTACATGGAGAGATAAGTATTGGTTTGTTTTCACATTGGCCTGGGTGAAAGTCTGATTTCCAAATCTGGTTTAAGCCAAATGGTGGAAGCTCTATTGCTAAGAGACTTAAAATTAGGCCTTTTGAGTGTCTGCAGGGAATAGTCTCTCTCTGGCACAAGAAGGGACTGTGTGGTGCAAACAGTGCTGTCTTCCTTCTGCAACTTCCTTCTCTGAATGTGCATTTTAGTGTTATGTCACTTTTTTAGCAGGTTAAATTCCATTACATCAAGTCCTTTTTATCTGTCAAAGCTGTAAAAATCCCTGATAGACTTCTCTGCTGAGGAAATGGTGATAATCACTTCTGTTTTTTCAAGAATATGTTGTGGTGAGGAAAAAAATGCTAGTTAGTAGCTCTTCATAGAGAAAGGAGACTCAGTTGATTTGTTCTACACAACAAATTCTTAAAACATAGTCCTTGAATATGAGAAATAAATAATTTTCAAAATTGTGTAGCTACTGGATGAAAGTATGCCTCTGTAACTCCTTAGGCACGGGCCACACTTCCAGTGCTGAGCTGGGTACTCTAGTTTTTTGAGCAGTAGATGTGGACTCATTAACAATGTGTTCTCCCTTACAAGTAATACTTTGGAGAATCCTGAAAACTTGTGCTATTAATTGCCTGACTTTGGGATACAGCAAACATTTTACTGTGGATGCTGAATTAGCCTAGCAACTTGTTTCCCTTTTAAAATTTGGTTTAATTCAAGTAGAGTGACTGACTTAAATGTCTTGAAATTGATTTGAGAGTAGGAGCACAATTTTTTTTGTGTTAATCCATGGTATGACACCTTTCAGTCTCTATAAGTGACCCTAAATTCTTCTTACAATGTGTTTTTTCTGGTCTGTTTGAAATTCATTGTATTGAGCCTAAATCTGAAAAAAAGGTGTTTGGTTTTTTTTAATAATTACTGTTCTAGTAAGTATATGGCTGAAGAATTTAGACTTCATTTTGCAAAAAGTGATGCATAATTCATGTTTACATGTACACATCAGGTATACACATTGTCACAGACAATAATAATGACATTAAGGAAATATTACAGGAACCATGGGAAATAGTCCATATGCCCTTCCTAAAATTAAGTAAATTAAATATCTAAAAATAGCTCTCTTCATGCTTAGTAAAAACAAATGCATCAATGAATATAAAAAAATAAAACTTGGTGAGGGAGTTGAAAATAGCTCTGGGGACAGAGGAGAGACGGAATGGAAATTCAAGATGCTGCCTGCTACTCAATAGCAACCTTCCCACTTAAGGTTGTGCTTCCCCCTGAGGCAGCTTGGGATTGTGCCCATACTGACTCCTTGTGCAGATTCAGCCACAGTGGATATTTTGGGGCTGTGGTGAGGAGAGCTATTCTGGGAATCATGACTCCTGACGGCACCAGGGCGGCTGCACGTGTGGTGCCTGGGAGCCTCCTGTGCCTGGCGCACTGGGGGTGTGCGTGGGGAGCACCGCAGCTCAGCTCAGCCTGGCTGCCTGCAGGCACGGCTGCATTTCCAAATACTGCCTGACTGGAGTGTGCAGCCCCCCTGGCTGTCAGCCTCTGCAGCTGTTTGTCACAGGCTGCTTGATTTTGTGTTTTTGGTTAGCTTGGTAATTAGAACAAGCTTGATTTAGAAAAGCTTACAATGCTGAGTGTAATATTTGGGTGAATGGCCTTATTGATTGATCCTGTGTTGCTCAGAATGTGTTTCTGACTTGGTTAGTGTGTCTTAGAAATTGGAATATATTTTGATGTAATGGAAGTCAGAGGAGAGCAAATGGAGGCAGCTATTAATAAAGTGTGTTTTCCCTCTGATTTGTGGTACTGTATATACACATTAAAAACCAATGGCTCAATGGTTTTTGGACTTTGGCTTGGAGAGCTAAAGTCATCTGTGAAAGCTGAGAAGTGGGGAACTGACTTCTATGTCTGTATATATTGAAACTTAAAGTTAAGAGAACATTTTAATTAAGGTCTGTCACTTTTTTACCTGCTCTACAGTTCTATGTGACTGGATTTTAAAAAATATTCACTCTTTTAGAGGAAGCTGTTTCTATTACATGTCCAACTACTGCAGTATGTAAGTACCTCCCTGCAAGTCCTGCATTCAATAAAAGGTATTGGAACCTATTCCTCGGTGCTTGACCAACTCTTCATATGCACATGCTTGAAAACATTTATGGAAACATAGCAAGTACTGTTAAATTGTAGGCAGGCATCTTAAGCTATGCAGGAACAGCATAGCCTTCCTTTGAAACAATTGCAACTGAGCTTCCTTTTAGCAATTTCTTAGGTTATCAGAATTCGGCTTCAGAGTTTCATACCCTTCAAATGTTCAGAAAAAACTAGTTCTTGTTATACTCAGTTGATTTTAATATGCTTCTACATGGTGAATGTATCACTGTGTAATAAGTCTGCTATGACTAGTCTGGAAGTATTTGATACTTCTGGAAAACAGATTCCATCCATCCATGACACTGTGAGTTACTTTTGTGGACTCCGAAAGTCCCAGATTGGGACTTTCATTCCCAAAATGAATGGCTCTCCCTTAAAACCAACCAAGTACTTTGTAGAGCACAGAGAAGCCACTCTATAGTCTTAAATTCTTCATCTCTGTCCTGCATAGATAAAGTACTAAAAAGCAGGAGGTTTTAATGTTTGCTTTCATCTTCTTCAGCTTCTTACCCTGTATTGAAAGGTTACAAACTGTTTCTGGAGACTGGGTGCTGGATTAGGATGAGTTTACCACTGCAGTGATACTGGAAAGATGGTATCTTTATTTGTGGATGTAGTTTATTGTCCTTACTTCAACAAAGTCCTCTTCTGTATAATGAGAAATGGAGAGCTATTTTTCTACTGCATAGAATCTCTGGGCATCCTGAAGCTAAAGACCGAGTGAGACTTCATGTTTCTGCAAGCAGTTGCATTATACTGTATCACTGTGATGGCAATATTTTTATGTGGCTTTAAATGTAACGTGGTAAGATGCTTCAGTTTTACCAAGAGTTTTTAATATCCTTTCCCTGATCTTGAAAGAACTGTCCCCATTACTTGCTTACAGTGTGGACATTGTATCCCAAAACTCTCTGTTGCAAAGTTGACTGGATTTGCCTCAATGTTCTTGGTGCAAATTCAAACTGCTATAGCACACTGCTTTGAAACAGGTGGTTCAAGAACTAATGTTATTTTATTAGGGATGTAGTTCTCCTGTGTCCCGGCAAGTCTTTGTAAGACAGACACCCTGATGCTGCTTCTCTCGGGTAAACTGAGCTGCTTCTCCTGACCACCAAACTGGTGTCTGTCTGCTGTTGCATCAAAGTACACAAGCTTGCTCCTCTTGGGGAATCTGCTTTCAAGCCCAGATTATCTGCATATGAAAACTTCCTTAGCATTTTCTTAGCCTGTCAACCAAGATTTCAGTTTTTAGGGGAGGTGTTGATTTGAATTATTTGCAAGTTTTTAAAAAAAAGATAATATTAATTGCTTGCTTCCTAACCATTTTACAGCTCTTCGGTATTATTTAGGGTGTACCTCACTGTAGTTTCTAGCTTTCTGCTTTATTTTTCTAAATTACAGTGTGATTATTTTTTTCCTGGTGTTCTAGGTAATGTGGTGTTATTTTGCAAGTGAGTCTTTTTGGTAGACAAGGTGTGCCCTACTTTGCCTGATAGCACTTTCCTTGCATAGCAAGATTAGATACATTTCCTGTAAGTCAGACATATCTGGCCTTTGGAATTAATTAAGCTTTTGCTTCACCTGCTGATGTAACTGACGATCTTTGATGAGAAATCAGGCAAGTGTTGTCCTGTTGGCTCTTCCACAGGATGGATGTAAGTTTTTTTATGCTTATTTTGAATATATAACACTTTAGCCAAGGTTTCAGACACTATTTGGAGTCCTCTTCTGAGGGTACTGAAGGTAGTGTGTCCTTCAAGGGATTATATATGAAAGTGTTTGTACTTCTGATGGCATGAAGAGTGTAGTTAAATAGTGTATTTGTTTCCAGACTGTGTCATCCTGTATTGTGCAGAAATGCACAATGGTAACATGCCTCAGGAAGTCAGTAGCTCTTTCACCACTGCAAAAATAGTCACTTTTTAAAGCTATCTTATGTTCCCCTTTCATTGTGTGTCTTATGTACTGCTTTTGTTTACATGACCACTGTATCAGATTATGCTGTGCCTTTGCCTCTGGAGTCTGTGTTCTTGGGTTGCTCTCTGGATCTTAGGAAGAATACATCCCAGTATCTTCTGCAAAAGTTCAGTTTGTCTTTTTGTCCTGTACAATGTTTATACCAGCCTGCTCTATCACTATTGGGACTGTTGGTTCATTCAGCCTTTCCACAGCTGTGCAAATTTGTTCATGGTCAACAACTTACTTCTCAAATGATGCTGTGATTTCAGAATATCGTGTCTGCTTTTATTGGTTTACCAGGATACTGTTGAGCGCAGTTGGTATCTTGCTAAATTATCAGATGTCTTGGCTAAGGTAAATGGACCCTGTAAATTAACTGGACATGTGAATGTTTAGGTTAAAATTTTTAAATTTATTCGTAGGGTCAATTCTGATCTCACCTGAGTTTTTTAGTAAATGAGATGATTTGGACACTTGTGTGTCAGAACTGAGCATTGTGAAGGAGATCTGCTGGATTTCCTTTCCCATCCTATGACAGCGATGACTTGACTGCTGCACAACTATAGACAATACGGTGCTTTAATATTACTCTCCTGCTAAGGAGCATTTGAAATACCAGTTCCAAAGACAAAACATCAGATCCACTTTTCAAAATATCATCAGGAATGTTAGACATGCTGGCAGGTAATAGCTCTTTCAGGTCCTCTAGCTGTGACTGCAAAAACTGGCTTATACCCTCCTTTCACTCCCCGTGGCTCTCAAGTACCTCCTGGTCCTCAAACTGAAAGCTCCATTAGGGAGTTTCAGATTTTTCTTTTGGACAGCAGTAGCCCAGACACTCCTGGATAACTTGGATAAGGGCATAGCCTATTTGCTTCTTTCTCTATTACTCTACATCTCAGTGTCTTTTTGGAAGATAAAACAGGAATGTGCTCTACTCTCTCTTCTAGCCCATCTGTCTGAGAACATCTTAATCCTTAAGATCAAGGAAATTCCCTTTTCCATTTTTTCATGCAGAGCACACCTGCTCTTCTCTGCGCCTTATGCACTGACTACTAGACCAAGTTTACACAGAAGTGACTTAATGCTATTTGCATTGTCATTTGACACACAACTAGTTTTTCAGGTGTATCTCATAGTCTTTTCTCTGAGGTAAGGGATCATCCCACCTATTGCAGGGTCTGGGATAGAACACAGGCTGTGCAAAAGTTACAGGATACCTGAAAGTTGTTGTGAAATGGGGAGGGAGAGTTAGGTCAGCTGGTGGTATCTGCTGGGGCAAGAACAGCCTTGCATGTTTGCATAAGCAACTGCACAAAGACCTTATCCTCTGGCTATTCCAGTGGGCAGCCTTCTACTTTTCTCTTGTTTTTATATGTTGTACTGTGCACCTCTGCCCTCAAAGGGTGCTGCAGCTTTTTATAGGTGTATTGCTTAACTGCTGTAAGCGTAATGGCACTTCGCTAATTTTCTAAAGGCTTAAAGAAGGATCTAAAACCTCAAAGAACAGTAGTGTAAACACTTTTTGCTTTCTATTTATAGTATTATAGTATATGTATATTAGTATGTGTATAATTTATAGTATTATTTGTATTTATAGTACTCAGATTTGTCTTTACCTTGTCCTCTTAATATCTCTGTAGTGATTTCAGGAAACTTTGAAGATGGATTGGTAACAGTCCTAATGAAGAATGTTTAGTATATAAAGGACAGTACTAATTGAGCAAGTTTGTGAGAATGGTGTTTGGGTCCTTTAAACAACTTGCATTTCACAGAGCATCTGAGTGGCAATGAAGACAGCTGCAGATCCCACAGAAGAGTAAAAAATGACACATGTGTAAAGTGTGTGACTTGGGCTTTGCCCGTCCAGCCAATTTTGCACATATGAGATGAGCCTCTAATGTTGCCCTTAATTCTCTGTCCTGTAAAAAAAAAAAAGTGTGTGCTAAACATTAGAACAGCTGTGTTCAAATATAGACCATTTCTATGCCCCCCCTCCAGTGTTGAACTTGATTTTCTTCTGACGCGATCACAAGACTGCTGCTGCAGTAGAGGCTTAATGCTATTTACGTCGTCATTTGACATAGCAACATCTCTCAGGGGATTTTTAAACAATGCAGCTGTTCAGGAGAGATGAAGAGGTTGAGGATGGGAACAGGAGCAGAAATAATTTCATCTGCCATTAAGGATATTGGGGAGGGGTTGGGTGGGGGAGGGGAGGCTGCCAGCAAACCAATGAGTTCAGTAGATTCATGATTCTGCATGAATGGATGGCAGGATCATGGGAGTCACAGCTCTCCCTTGAATGGAAAGGAGCATCATGGGAATCTGGATGCTTCTAATATTTTTTGTGAATGATTCTTTTCCTTTAACATGGCACTGTTTTTTATGAATGGCTCTGGGGGCAAAGTGCTGCAAAACCCTTCTGGAGCTGTATACAGGTCTCTTAAGGAATGCTAGGGTGAGAGTTGGGTGCAGCAGAACAGAGATGCTGCGATGTTAAGCTACTAGTCTGCTCTTTTGAAGTCTGAGAGGACATTGTATTGCTTTTAATTCAATATAATTTAGCTTGATGAAAGCAGAGTTGCTTTTTAGATGAAGTATTTTTTACCTTTTGCCTCCTTCTCTTTCAAAATGTCGTTGCCTACATGTATTTTTCCTGTCCTAGTAAGGCTGGAGATGACAGCGCATCAGAAGGGTTTTGGAATGATCAAATTTGAAGTTCTGCTCTTCTTGTTCACCCACACGTTCTCTTTTTGGTACAGGTCCAAAAAACTAGAGAGTCAAAAAGTTTCATGGGACCAAAAATAAGACTAGAAATGGAGGGCAATAAAGAATTGTTTTGCTTAGTCTGAAGCAACTAATTTGCCATTTGGCTGAAGCTGAAATAAAGTGTTCTTGTCAAGCTGTACATGAACGCTGTGGTGTACATGTGCTTACAGATTTCTCCATTTTTTGCTGTTCTGTGCAAAGGTGTGTAATTTGCTATCTTGCCATCTTTCTTGTCCCTTACAAACAAAATGTACTGAATCATTTGAGAATTTATTTTCTCACCAAAAGTATATTAATGTCATGGACATTGTGCAGAGAATATTAAAATTCAAGGATTCCTGTTGCAAAGGTGAAAATGTTCATGTGTAATGCTAGCTGTTTTGTAAAACCCAGTAACTTGATACAGTCTTAATATATCAATGGTAAATCATTTCAAACTTAAACTTCTCAAAACCTTTTTTTCTAGGGGAGAAGTACAAAGTGGAAACAAAAGTCATTGTTGCAGACTTTGGAGAGAGAGAAGATATTTACAATGGAATCAAAGCAGGATTGGAAAGCCTGGAGATTGGTGTTTTAGGTTTGTATCTGATCAATTTAAATCTTTCATTGTGGTGTTTTGTCTTGACATGCTTCACATATTGAAGTTTATTGAAACTAATTCACAAAAGCTATTATTTGTCTCACTATGTTGCTGCATGCTTAAGATGTTTTCTAGCTTGTTGTTGATACTCTACATGAGACAATGCTTGCCTGTGTGCCTACTTACTAGGAATTTGTGATGTTTGTTGAATGTGTTCAGTGTGTTATTCTGTGATTGTTAGAGGCCTTTGGCTGCAGCTTGTGACTGCACACACCATGACATGAACACTTGGGGTTGTTGAGCCTGGAGAAGGTCTCTCTTTGGTGAGACCTTGTTGTGGCCATTCAGTACTTAAAAGAGGCTTGTAAGAAAGATGGAGACACTTTTTAACAGGGCCTATGTAATAGGACTGTTGTAATGGCTTTAAGCTAAAAGAATGTAGGTTTAGATTAGGTATAAACTAAAAAAGATGTTGAAGCATTTGAGCAAGTTGCCCAGAGAGGTGGAGGATGCCCCATCTCTGGGAACATTCAAGGCCAGGTTGGATGGGCCTCTGAGAAACATGACCTGTCTGAAGATGTCACAAGGATTGGACTAAATGACTTTTAAATGTCCCTTTCAACCCAAACTATTCTATGATTCTATGACCTAATTCCATCTTACATCCTAATCAAGCTTCACATACTTAGCCTAGGAGATACTCAATTTAGGAGTAGAGCCCTGTGGGAGAACCATGAACTTTTAATTACAGAGCTGGTGAAATTCAATCATTACAATAGAAGATCAAGTAACTGTCTCCTGCTTCAAAAGTCTTAAGCCTTTTCTGGCCATGTTGGTAAACCGTGTTTCTTTTGCTGATAGGTACAATATGCCTGAGTACGGTTTGCTACATCACAGGAGGATAGGTGGTGTGGAAGTGCTTGAAAAGACAAGGTGATCCCTCCAGTTACTTTGTCAAATGTAGAAACGAGGTGGTTTCATACAGGTGTTTTGTCACAAGCTAAGGAGAGTTCCAACATAACAGCAGTTTACCCGAATCTGTTTTGAGCAGTGGGACAATTGCTTATTAGTTTTCTGTGGTTTTTTCCCCTTGGAAACACATATATCAGTGCATATCCTGTATTTCTATGATTAGTCAATATAGGGATGAGAACCTGTGATGGTTAAACATGTGAAAAATATCATGTGGCTCAGACATCTACTAGTATCTGTCGTCTGATAAAGCACTCCTCACTACAAAACTCATTTTACTAACCTGAAGTGCAGTAATTGGAGCTACAACTGTGTGGTATTTTAGGCGTATTTCAGAACAAGTTTGTTACATACATTATAATATACTGCATGAACTTTGTTGCTAATAGATGAATCTTGTTGTAAAATGTTTGAAAATAATGCTTCAGAAAATAGTATATACAAAAATGCAATTAAAAAATAACATTAAAGGATTAACCCCAGAATACTCACTACTACTTTTAACACTTGAGTACATACAACTCATAGCATCAACTATTTAATTGCTATAAAAATTCAAAGCTATTGGAGTAACTTCAAGTGTCAAGGATGTGTTTTGTGTAAAGAGTAGTTGTGACATAGCTGTGAACGCCTTGTTTCTTGTTTCTGAAAGAGATAAATTCCAAAGAAACTTTGAAGAGTAAAATTAATTTGCATTCTAATCTGTCCTGTCAAAATCCACTCAGGGAGTGTAAGGCTTGCAAGCTGCCCGTCACATAGCAATTGCTGCAGAATGGTAGATCATTTAAATGTCTCAAAACACCAGCAAACCTTTTGCTGTGCAAGGTACATATCCCCACTGGAAGGGTTTTTATTATTTCTTAGGCTGTGGTTAGGTTATGGTGATTTACAAAATCATGAAAATCTGACTTTTTATAGCCTTGCACAAACTGGGTACTAAAGCAGTGTGTGTGTCAAATTTTGTGGAAGATCATTACAGGAAAACAAAGCACATTCCTTAAACAGAGCCTACTTCTTGCTTTTCTTTGCTTGAATACCTTGGCTAAAAACATGGTAAAAATAGCAACTAAATGCTCTAGAGTTGTGTATTCTCCAGCTGAGTTCCTCTGCTTTTTTTTTTTTTTTCCAGCCATTGTCAGTGCAGGTTTACAAAAACCTCTGTTCTAACTAATCACTAGCAGTTTTAGTAGATCTTGTGCTCAAGATCACCAGATGACATGATACGTAGATATTTTCTTTCCCCCAGATATAGCTGTATTAATAGAAACCACTTACCTATGTAATTTTTTCACGCAGATGATGACTACTCCAGAAGAATAGTATTTTAATTTTTTTATGGTAATTATTCTCATGCTTTAGTGCCTTGTATTTTAAATTCTGTAATATTTGTTGCTATCCAGAATGTAGCTTTTGTTGAGCCGTGTTTTTCATGTTTGTGTGAGGGAAAACATGGATTTAAATGAGAACATCCATAAGGCTTGAGTTCTCAGGTTCCAGCATATTTTCTTCTTTCAAGTCTCCTCTGGAACAGTAGGTATGAGAAGCATTGGTAGCACAGCACATTTGCCAGTGATCAATGCTGATTATTTTTTAACCTTATACTTGGAGACATAGGAGTCTCCACACGTACTGCTCAAGAAGGAGCTTCTAATTATGGAGTTGCAGAGTCTAACTAAAGTACTTACAGATTGAAATCCTTGTAAACTTATTTGGAAGCTTCTTCTCACCCACATAGGAAGGCTAAAAGAGTTTGCATAATGTTTTGCTGTGTGTTCAAAACAGCGTCTGTCAGTGACTTTGAACATGTGCTAGCTACAGCAATGTGTTAAACAAGCAGAGGTGGGAAATCTTCCTTTTGCCGTTCTTAAATAGCTCTGATTCTTGAAAGGAGTTTGTGCTGGACAGTATCTTACCCTGTTGCCATCCATTTTTTTTTCTATTTAAAATATGGTGGTACAACCCAGAACCTGATTTTTTAATGGTCTGGTACAAACTTGCAGCAGAGATTATTGCAGAAGGTGGAAAGAGGCATATCTGGGACCTAGTCTGCAGTAAAGGGTGTGAATTTCGTGTGACTGTCTCTGTAGCATGAATCATATAAGCATTCTAAATTTGGAGAGAATTACCAAGGTTAGTCCCATAACCCTGCCACAATTCGTAGCAAAAATCCTTTCCAGAGAGATGGAACGAAAAAAAGTTTATTTTTGGATAAAAAGAAGATAAAAATTAGGTTCACTCTGGCAGTAGCAGATTGGATCTTCTTCCCTTTAAAAACTTTTCCTCTTTCTAAATATAGCAAATGTCTGCTGGGAATTTGCCAACTCCCTGTTCCCCTCAATTCCTCACCTCACTTTTTAAAGATTATCTAAAAGTTAAAAATTTGAAACACATAGCGTGAGTAATGAACTTCCATAAATACACTGAGATGTGGACTAAAAGAGCTTGAGGGAATTCCAAATGAAGTTGGCACACTTTGCCAGAATCTCTTCCTCCTGTTTCTTGCACATCCTTCATCCCTGTTGGTACTTAAATTATCTTTCAGGCTGGATCTTAAAATGATAGCTTTTGTCACGGAGGGAGGGGCTATTTTGTTTTATTTTATTTTTCGAAAAAGGCATCAGTGCCTTTTGACGATGTTTTTTGTCCCCGTGCAGACTCCTGCCTGGAGGGGCACAGCGCTGCTGAGCATACATAGCACTTTGGGATTCTCTGGGGTGTAAGACACTATATAAATGTAAAATGTTGCCACAGCAACCACATGTCACGCGATTCACTTGCGTAAGATGAACAACAGATACTTAAGAAGCGGAAATCCTTTTTGGTTGCTGCTTTTTGTCTCCATGTCAATGTGCTCTATGGAGCTGGAGGCTGTAGAGCAGCACTGTTTTCGAACAGAATTAGAAGTTTTCTTCTGTTGGGGCTGGGTTTTAGAGGATGGGTATTGGTTTCACGTCCGAGAATAAAACCGTGCCAGTGTAAAGTATTGGAAAAAAATCAGACTAGGAGGTTTAAATAATTGGATGCAGGTGTGGGGATGACGGGGCGAACGCTTTCCCGCGGGGAATCTCCGCGCAGGGAGCCNGCCGGCCTCGCCGCGCACTGCGCCTGCCGCTCCCCGCCCCGAGCGCCGCTCCCTCCGCGGGGAGAGCGGCTGGGCTCTTACTACGCTCATGTGTTTCTGTGTTTGTCGGAAAAAACGCCGTGGAACGGCTTCAGCTGGTGTCCCGCCAGGCAGCTGCTCTCTGGCTCGACACCCCGCAGATGCCCCCGTTGGTGGCAGAGGCAGCGTCGTGCCCCCAGCGCCGTGGGACAGGGGTTCGAGGTGCTGAATACGGCAGCTTGTAAACAATTGGAGAATTAAGGCTTACACCTTAAAATAGCCCGGCTGTGTGCTCCTGCATTCCACTGCGTGTGCGTGGGGATATGTCCAGTTAAAGAAACTTGGCCAAAGCAGTTACAATGTCCTTAAATGCAACATTTTAAGAATTTCATTGCTTGAAAATTGTCATTAATCAGGGGGCATCCAAGTGATCTGATTCATCTTTTTCTTTCAGTCAACAATGTGGGAATGTCCTATGCTTATCCTGAATATTTTATAGAAATTCCAGAGCTGGAGAAGGTAAGTGCTTTTGTGGTACCTTCTAGTGTTCTCCTGTGGTTAGCAGATATTGCAGAAGTATTTAGGTTTGGTTAAGGAACCCACATAATGAGATTTTCTGATTAGGCTCAAGTGTTCAAAAGCTTGGATATTTCCATAAGCAGCATAACACAATGCTAATGATGGCAGGCTCACTTTTTGGTGGTGTTCTTTACGTACTTTTCCCTGCTTCTTCTGCTCCTGTGCCTCTTGTCATCTGGCTGTTGTTTATGAGCTGCTTTAGCTTGTGCTGGGAGGCTTCTTACGTGACTGAAGGGGAAGGAAGCAGTTTCATGGCTGAAAGCTGCATAGTCCATAACACTTAAAAAATTTAAATAAGATCATTTCAGACAGTTCATAATGTAGGAACAATCTTTGTTGTAATGGATACATCAAAAACTATGATTATGAACAATTTCACTGGTGCATGATTTTCTTTCTGAAACTCCTATAGCTCACTGGGTCTACCGTGGTTTTGTGTTTTCTGCTTAAGTGTTGTTAAATACATCTGGATGTTTGGTTCACCTTCAAGTAAGCTTCATAATGTTTGGGGGG
>VWYI01040528.1:23044-37755 GCA_013399455.1 Anthoscopus minutus
TTTAACCTGCTGAATAAACTTAAAGTCATAAAATACAGTAGTTAATTTTAAAACATGTAAAAGATAAGAATTTATTAAACTTTTTAAGTATTGCAAATAGTGTTAGAAAATAGAGTGTCAGTGTGATACACCTGTGTGGTTCTGTATTAATGCAGGTCCCTAATAAAAAATGAAACCTGACCAAGAGCAATTCACAAACTTTTCTTTGAAAGCCTGTTATTGTTCCTGATATTTAAGCAGGTCGGCAAGGAGGAAAGGCAAATAATTTATCCCAGCACTTAAACCCAGAGACTGTATTAAATACTGTTCAAATAACTTAAAATGAGTAAACCCCAAAACTTTGTTTTCTTGCAGACGATTGACAAAATGGTTAACATTAACATCATGTCTGTTTGTAAGGTAAGTTACCAACACTTGATAATTCAAAACCAGAAAACAAGATTCAGTTGTCTGGGGGAATTACTTTGACCTGTTAGACTACAGGTTCATTCTTTGTCTTGGAGAAACCCAGAGGTTCCGATTGTCCTATTGGACTGTTCTGATGGTTGTGTGAAATGTAATTTGTTGCAAAGATACCTGTTAGTGATTTGAAAGGAGCAAGGTAAGTACATAAAACAGCACTTAATTCTGCTTCACAGTTGTTCTTCTATTCCTTGTTGTAAATGCTTCATTCTTCTCCCCCTGCATTTGTGTTTCTTGGGTGGGCAGCCCTTATTTGTGCATGCCTAAGGTTTTTGTACGCTGTAGTGAGAAGGCACTTAAATATTTTCTTCAAAATATATGAGCAAGAAGGAAAACCAAACTCACAGAAGCATGCATTAACTTTACTTCAGAAGTTATCCTAGCTTTTTGATATTTAAACTGAAGGTTTTATTGAGAAGAAATCAGCGTGACTTCAGGCTAAAACATATGGCTGTTCTGTTGTATTAACATGAGGCCCATTCAAATATGAGGTTTTCATCCTAGTATATCAAAGCTTAAAAAGGACAGAGGGAATAGCTGCATACACGTCACAGGGACACTGTTAGTGTATTACCAGTGTGTGCTGATGAAACTCCTTGTGACTATTCACTGCCAAACCTTCTTAAGCATAATAATGTATCTCTGTTAGCTGAGAACTAGCGTTCTGCCTTGTCCCGGTTTTAGAGACAGTTATCTGTCAGGGAAGGCAGAAAAAAATTGTAAGCCCCCACCCTCTCCCTCTGAATTATTATATCTCGAAAACACGGAGTTCTCAGGCAGAGATATGGGGATAGGAATAACAGTTCTTTACTAATATATATATATATATTAAGGTAAACCAACAACAATAACTACAGTATTAACAACGGAACAGAACAGGGATCCTGTCTCGGCCGAGACGGGAAAAAAACGTGGTGGAGAGGCAGTGCCTCACAAACCCCTCAGCTGGCACTCAGTCTCAGAGCTCCTGCAGGCTCTGAGGAAAAACACCTCGCTGGAATGGCAGGGATGAGCATGAAAGTCCCGGGCCGGTGGAGGAGATGGATCAGCAGCTCCGCGGTGGCAGCTGGGGCTGCAGCACGTCCGGCAGGACAGGGGAGTGGAGGCCACAAACGGAGAGGAAGAAGCAGAAGCAGAAGGAACAGCCGCTCCGTCTGGACGATGGCAACAACCTCCTCTCCCAGCAGAAACAGCTCCGAGAGTGTCTGTGTTGCCCTCCCAGAAGGACCCAAAACCAAAAACTGCTCCCCTTCCCATTGCCCCCGGGGCTCAGCCGATCCTTTTGTCTTTTAAAGTACCGATGATGTACCAGCCATCAGGCTTTTTTTTCTCTCAGCTAAATGGGAAAAATTCTAACAGCTAAGAAACGAAAAAAAAAAACCAAAAAAACATGTAACCCCCAACATGCCTCAAAGCTAAAATACTAGCGGTTTCAAAGATGGCTTGGAAGATTTGACTTTTTTGCAGCTCTTCTGATTAGGCCAAGTACAAAATTAATCTAGTAACAGTTATTTTGGGGAGTCTAAACTCTGGCTTCCATGTGAGGAGGAGGAACACCTCTTAAAACAATGCTTTAATAAGATTCTCACACCTTATTAAAACATAGACAATCATTGAAAATGCAGCCATTGCATGACTGAATGGCAGTTAGTAGTGTCAGCTTACTGCTGCAAGCTCTTCTGTGTGTGTTTTATTTGACATCTCAGAAGTACTTGTTGGAAAGTTAGAAATGCTGTAACAGGGAGTCTTCAGAAGCCTGCCACCTGGAAAATGACTGTGAGCCTGACAAGTACAGATTTTCTAGTTGACTGAGGAAGACAGCCCATGGTGTCTTGTTGTCCCCCTGCATGATCTAATCAGAGAAGTCAGTTACTGATGAGTTTTCTCTTAAGGAAGTCATTTAAGTTAACAGAGTTGCATCAGGTGTCTATCTGAAGAAGAGTCGTGCACAGACCTCTTGCGCTGAGGTGTGAGGTCCGTGCTGTGCCAGCAGAGGGAGTGCTCTGTTCAGTGATAAAAGAATTTGGGGCGTCAATCTTCCTGGGAGCATTTGGTTAGAGTAGAAAAGTTACAGATTAACTACTTTAATAAGTATTTCTGAAGATGGGAGGGTAGAGTAATAGTTTAACTCAGCATACACCCAAAGTTCCAGGGATGCAGCTAGACTGTGTTGTTTTCCTAAGTAATCTAATGCTTCAGTGGTAGTCATCAACAATTTAAAAAAATTGTCATACAACTTATTGTAAAATTTGCATCCTTTCAACCTGGCTGTTTTTGCACATAATAGAAACTTACTGAAGATCTGCTTGCTGCGTGTTAATAGTGTTTTTACTTCTGTTTGAAAACTTTTTTCGTGATTGTGATCAACTTTGCTACTGCATTTAATCAGACTTTGAGCATAAGATTCCAAGCTTGAAAATGTTTTCTCCTGCACAAGTGTGTTGTGTAATTAAACAGTAGGCATGCCAGATGCTTAGTGTTTTGGGCAGAAGAGCACATTAGAGATGTGTGCCATCTGTAAGACACTTTTTCAGGAGAACCTATAGGACTAGAGAATCGTGGTATGGAAAAATTAATTTAGGAAAAGTCTGTGTATCTTTTCACTTGGACTTTTAGGATGTGATCCTATGAATATTTAGTTCTGTTTTTGAGGTTGATACCTTCTCTTGTGTATATATATATTTGTGATGGAAGAGAGCGTAAATTTCTTAGGCAAGAAGCTGAAGGTCTGCTGAAATGTGAAAGTACAGGAGAGACAGCTACTGCCTGTTCAGGCCTTGCCCACAGGCTCTCCAGATCCTCACCAGAAGGGTCATATAACCTGTACTGTTATGTTCTAGAGCATTGACATCCACTTCCTTGCCTTTTGGACCTGCCTTTCTCAGAGCATAAAAGATGATGATATCCCCTGTCCTCTGAGTAGCCTGCACCTTGTGCTATCAGGAGCACCTTTTGGACAGCACAACTCTTCTGATGTGCTTGTCAAGTAACTCCAGTTCTGGCTGAAATACCCCTTGGACTTGAAGTGGGCAGGTCAGGATAATTAGCCCAGATTGATTCTGCAGAAATGTTGAAATCCATTTTGTTGCCATAAGTATAGGCAGCTTTGAAGCATAATGCTCATCCCTTAACTTTTGATCCATCTTTTTCTTCATTAGTCAGCTCATTGGATTTCCTAGGGGATATGCAGTGTGTAAGGAGTGCTCTGAGAGAGAAGACATCATTTTCACCTCACAAGACAAATTTTTAGCCTCTGGTCCCACTGTCCATTATTCCCAGCTGCAAAGTATCTAATGCTATGGAATTTTGGCAGGTGTTTTGAGAACTTGTTTTCTGTCAGATCTTTTAAAACTTGTTTCTTTCCCACATCCTATTCCATGCTGCTCTGCCTGTCCTCATCATGTCCTTACAGCACTGTTGGATTAGATCACCCATGAACCATGCAGTTATGCAGTTTTGGGGTTCACTCAGTCTGGCATGAAATGTAGATTACCATGATGTGCCTTTAAAGCACCCTGTACATCACAGAAGATAAGCCATGTAAAACTGATCAAAACATGTTGGAAATCTCATGTCTTTTAAAGTATTGGTAAAAAAAAAGAATTGACAAAACACCACCCTGTCCCCCAGCCAGAGTAGATGCTTTTTAAGCAGTCAGGGCAATATCACATTTTTATGCGTGCAGTGCAGTGCAGGAGTTACTCTAGTAATATACAAAAAAATATATAATATACAAACAAATAAATGTTACAGGTCTTGATGCCATAAATAGAATAAAGATTTTTCATTTGTGGTATTGTCTCAGGAGAGCTTGAGACTTAATATAGTCATATACAAGGACTGAATTCACAAATAAATGAGGAAGAAGATGAGGTAGTATATGTAGTTTAATGGTTCTTGTCATGATCTCATCTCAAGCTTCTTGAGGGATTTAGATAGAAGAACTTTAATGATTGTTGGTAGCAGTTCTGGTATTGTGGATTTGTATTATAACTTCTGAATATCTTGTTGCATTTTGAGGCACAAGTATTAGTGGCATTGAGTGAAATACCAGGTCAAAATCCCTGGGTTTTTTCATTAACCAGCAAGTGCTGAGAAATCAAAATTAGAGTTGTTCTGTATAGTTCTAATCATAGTTATTTTGTATTAACTTCATGTTCAATTAACTTTGTCTTTATATTCTACAGCTTTTGTTTCACTTGGGAAAACAAACTTGCTTTGGCTATTGGCTTAATGTCCTGAAAGCCAAGGGTGCTAGAACTGCTGTCCAGTAGAAAAAGTGGGTAGATAATGAGCACAGAGGATAGCTTCAAATGCTCCAGGTAGCCCTTGTTTCTCCTTTGAAAGCCACAAGAGTTACTTGGTACGGAAGGAACTGCAAATTTGTTATTTTGCAGTATCACAACATGCTAATTGCCTTGGGAGTGAGGCATAAACTTACGTTCTCTTGAAAAATGAGAACGACTAAATAGTTGAGGGAGTGCTGGCTTAGTGGTTGGTTAAGCAAGGAGCTGAATTGGTTTGCAGGCAATTATATCGTGGGGGGATACAAATTTTAGGCTTGCAGGCCAGGCTTCACTTGGAAATTGGCATTAACAGACAGAGCGGGAGAGTAAATTATGTACATGTGCATCCCCTGTGTCTGTGGTAGTCTTCATGTTGATCACTTTACTCATGTTTTATACTGAGTGTCAAAACAAAAGGCTATTAGGCATTACAACAACAACAATTGTTGTCACATTTGAGACGCTTTTCTTGAGACTTCAAAATATGTAGATACTTCATGTTGAACTTAGAGATCTGGTGTCAGCTGCCTCCGTAATGGAGGAGTAGTGAGAGATGAATTCCATCAGGTTGTGAATCCCAGGCAGGACATGGGAATAACTACTACAAAGTCTGAAACTGTGAATTTAGGAAAGAAAGCAAGAACAGAGCCCACAACCAATATAAAATTAAAAGGAGGAACAGAAATTAGTGTACTTGAGAAAGAGGGGAAATATTTTATGCAGACCCGTGTGTAGAAAGAAGAAAACCCTGTGGAGCAGTAATCCCGAAAAGATAGTAGGAAATGACATTTTTCTCTCTCTCTCTCCAATGTATGTTCAAATGGGCTAGTGCAGCCTAATAATGGTACCTTTACCATCTGTAAAGGTACCTTACCAGAAATCAGGTGATAGTTGCTTGCTCCCTGCAAAAACCCTATGTGAATTTTTGTATTTGCTGTGGAAAGGATCACAGTAAGTGGAACTTAATTCTGAGGACAGTGGCAACACTGACTTGTAAGAAGGGATCACTCTGTGTGTGTATGTATACCAGTGTAGTCAAGAGATTTTTTACATTTATATTCAAAGTCATGATCAAAGAGGGGGTTGATGATTTAGCCAAGTACATAATACAAGTTTGAAACAGAGAGGGACAGTTGCCAGTGCTTGGAAAAGGAGTAAGCATCCTGTGAAGGTGATCATGAATATCATTCAGATGGTCCGGAGGGAGAAATTCAATGCTCTGGTTTCCCACCATGCTGACTTTGGACCTGAGAGTGTGATACACAGGAAGCTGGATCAAGGGAAATGTAGCTGTGATAAATATTTTTAAGCAGTAGTCAAAGAAGCACTGGGGATTTTTGTTCAAAGTATGAGTAACTTGGGGAAATTCAGGAAATCCTGGAGTTGTGCATCTTTCTGTAGATTTGGGGTTGATACAAACATGTATTTTGCCTCTTGAAAAGAGAAAGTTCAGCTGTATTATTTGAGTACTCTTTGTCCTGTGTAAAGGGCAAGAGGAGAAATAGGCTTATTTTGAAAGTCTTCAGTGTTTAGCTTGCCTGCAAAAGTTTGTGGCTCTAAATAGGGAAAATGTCCTCTTCTAAAACTGTTGCTCAGAGGAAAATCGCTTAAAATGGGCAGGGTTTGTTACTTTTATAGTTACCTTTTTATGTCTGGTGCCTCTGACATGGCCACATGGGTTACTGTGTGATTTGAGCTGATGTCAGGTTTACTTGCTAGTTTTTACAAATATAAATTATTCTTGTTTGGCTTGGGGTATGAGCTGCATTAAGAAGTTACTGTTGCAAGAGAGACATGTTAAAAAACTGTAGATGCTGAGAATAGGATTCACAATCTACTACCAGTGCATGAGAGCAGTTCCCTGGCTTTTCAGTGTACCGTCTGCAGGCGAGGGTGCCAGTTGACTTTGTTAAACAGCTACTGCATTTGTAACCTTGTGTGAATCCTCTGCCCAGACACTCCTGAGTTGTCTCATGGTAGCAATGAGGTTTTTGTACATGAGTGGGTACACCACAGGGAATTCCTGATCTTTAAAATGTTATGTTGCTCTGAGTTGTTAGAATTTTACCCCAGGTTTGTGAATGAGGGAAGCTTCTTAGCTTAACACTGTAGCAAACTTATCCAAATTCTCAAGCCTCACCCTTTGTTGTATTTTTTCGTATAGCCCCAGTTACAGAAAGGGTATCATTATACCCTTTCAAAGTGGGAAGAATGACTTGCAGTCGTAACATCATAGAATTATTTGTCTGTAAATATATAACTGTGATATTCAATTTCTGGTGTTGTATAACAGTTGTGGGGCCCATAAAGTGTGAAGGATGACTGAGTATTTGCCTCACCTTTTCCTGCTGTATTTTAATAATTTGAGTAACATCACTGGAAAGATAATCAAAATTTTGTTTATTATTATTATTTCCAGAGTCTCTATTTCTGAGCTATTGCTTGGACCAGATTGAGAAAAGACTACAATGCAGTGATAACTAAGACTGGGAGGTTTTCTTCTGAAGAAAAATCGCTGGAAATCTATTATTATAACTTCCAACTATATTTGTTAGTCCTCTAATAGCAGCTTTTAATTGTAGTGCCTGCTTTAGAACATAAATCTAGCCATATCCCTGTGCATTCTTGTATTGGCAAATAGGAATCTTTGCTTCGTTAGGGTAAAAGTGGTGTTACTTTTTCCAGAACTACGAAGTAGAGGACAGGTTTGGTGAGGAAGAATGGACAATGTGACCAGTGCTTGCCAGGAATGTAATAAATGCACTTGCAGATAAAAGGACATCAAGAAATGATAGCTATCTATAAAATATTATTGAACTGGTCACTAATCAATCTCTATCTTAAGTTAGTCATTTGTCCTGAGCATGACTGGATCTTGAGATCTGGTTGGTTAGGTATGAAAGAAGTTCACTTAAAAACAGAGCAACCTTCCAAACCAAAGGAACTATACGCCAGACTATGGTAGAATTATTTGTGTATGTGAAATAATTGGAAAACATAAAAAAATAGAGTGCAACAGCCACTCTTCATGGTTGTGTGCTAAACATAACTTTTAGCCAGACTCTGTAAAATATCAAAGATTAACAACTTCTGATGCTGAGTAGTCTGTCCTGAACAAATTTGTCAGATGCACATGTTCACTATGCTCTAATGCAAATTTTCAGGAAAAAAAAGAGTGTTTTGGATGAGTTGGCAGTTTTCATGTAGCCCAACTACTTGTCTGGAATTACCTGAGTCTTCAGGGTCTTTGGAACATTCATATTTTCAACTGTAGCACTCATATTTCTGTGGAAAGTAGTATTCCTTCAGAAAAAAGGCCATGTGAAGGAAGCCCAACCATGTTCAGTAATCACCAACCAAAGGCACTCTTTTTAGGGTAGCTCCCAACATTTCCTTTAGGCTTCCCGACACTTCCTTCTACTTGTATTAAACTGCCTTCAAAGAACTGTGACGTTCTCTGACATCCTGCATGCAAATTCCTATAGATTGACTTGCAAGGCTTTGCCATTTATGAAATACACACCATTACAGAACTGACTATCTCTAACAACACCTAGCTAAGATTTGCATTCTTTATCTGGGAGATATGTGTTCAGTTCTAGATGTTTTGGATTTGAACTGCCATTTTTCGTAATGGCATGTCTGAGATTACAGCTATTGCAGACGAGTGTTTACCAGTTTGGCTGTTTTGGATAAGAATCATACAATACAAGCATGGGTGAACACCACTGACATTACTATTAGTGATAAAACTATGTTTCTGCTATTAATTGTTTTATTTGAATTAATTCTGAAAATATTTTACATGTGTGTACAGTGTATAAAATTGCCAGATCTAAGTATGGCTACAGAATACTCTGCCAGCATTTTTCCAATTATGCACTTTGAGTGTGCAGTTGGCTGGGTCAGGTGAGTGACTCAGAGTGCTGCCTTCTGCTATGTTGCTCTTTAAAAATAATGGTATTTTTACATCAAGATACTGAATATTCATAAATATATTTTTTCACACATCACAAGGTAGAAAAATACTGATAGAAATGTTTTCACATTTTCACAGAATTTTGAAAATCCCTCAAAATATAAATTTTAGTAAAACAAATGGAAGTGATGTTGAGTATGAAATCCAGTTTTACCGTCAGTATTTTTCTGTGGAGGGGAAAAAAATTGATTGCCTATCCAGTTGAACTTCAGAAACAAACCATTTAACACAGTTGGTAGTGAGAGACTTCTTGATTTCTCCCCAAATTGTGTACCTGTTGCTATATTTCAGCTGTCAATGGCTTCATAGTTTTGTGTTGTTTTTTTTTTTTTAATGGAAGTCCAGCAATTATTGTAGCATATTTTAGTAGCCAGAGGGTTCGTGATAAACTGTTAGAGCTGCTTGGTGGATTACATTTTGGACTTAGACCATGAATGCATTTGTGTGGATTTATGACAAAGTTTCAAACCTGGGGTCTCCTCTACACTACAGTGGGAAATTGTGTACTGCTTTTTCAGATCATTTATGAGTTGCCTAAGGGAAGGCAATTCCAGTCCATGTCCATGTGCCAATCTGTGGAGATGATATGCAGCATTACACTGCCCTGAGAGGCAAGAAACAGTATGCTGCTTTTTGCCAAGGGATCTGTGGAAGAGATCATAAAACTTGGATCAAATAAAAGCTCTTCCAGTCTTGAACTAGTTTTAAAATTGTCCCAAATAATTCTTTATCCTTTAAGATTAAAAGACATAGTTGTTTCTACTTCTCTTTTGACACATTACTATATAAAAAAGCTCATGTATGCTTAAGCTTAATACTAGAGAGTTTTTTGAAGCTCCATCAGATCTGTTTAGCTTGTTGATGCTTATCAGCTCTGAATACTTAGTTTGACTTCTGGGGCAGTGCTGACAGCTAAGTGTGTCAACAGCTGACTTCATGAAGGGAAGGCCTTCAACTCCTGCCTGTACAGTCCCTTATCAAAACTGTCATGCAGTGTGGCTGTGGCAGAATCTATTCTAAGGGAGAAATGCCAATAAAATGCAAACTACAGCCTTTCTCTAGCATTTTCTTTGTGTGTCAACTGCAATCAACTGAGATCCTTTCATAGTTTTTTTTCTCCTTTATTCCTGAAAGGCTATGCTTTATAATTTAAAAATAAAAACAAACAAACAATAAAACCTCAAACCCAGATTGAGTCATATGTAAAGGCTAATGCAGTTGTGATAACAAAATGAGTACTCCCTACAGTAAAATTTGTTTCTTTGTAATGAAGGTGCTTACAGGTGTTTTGTGTGCCTGTATATGCTGATTTCTTTTGTGTGTGTTTTTCTTCCCATATTATTCAAATATTCAATGTTTTATTTTAAACTATCGAGGTAATTTCGGATCAGTGGGACTATCATTACATTTGGTGTATGCTGGTTTTAGTACTTTATTACCCACCCCCATGTTCTCAAAAACTTTGTTGGAACACATTCTAGATGTTAAAAGTGGTAGCAGTTTATATTTCTTGTGTGATCTGTCTTTGGTGTCAGTGACAGTTATGCATGGGGGTAGTTGGGGCAGGGCTGAATTTGGCACAAGCAGAATTTTGATTCTATTTCAGGAAGCTAGAAGTTTTGGATTTAAAGTGTATTTTAGGATGGTAGTAATTAGTAGTGGGAAAATTAACTATTTTACACTAATTAAAATTTTGTCCAAGTTTGGATCAGTGCTTAATTTGTTTCCCTTGTCAGAGATGCTTGTCTGCAACTGGGAATCTTGGGATTACTGCTGTGGAGAATCCTTCAGCCAGCTTATAGATGGATTGCTCAGAGTCATAATAAAAGCAGGAGTTTCCTGAGCAGTGAGGAGGTTGACCAGGTGACTTTCCTCTTGGGGATGTAGTTTTTTCAGTGTGAAAACATCTGTGTGATCAGCAAAAAGTATTTTTGAGTCTTAAATATGTTCTGTAGGTAATAATGTAGGAAATGTACATTCACTTGTTCTGTCAGTGCTCTTGCTGCTCCATAATTTAGTTTTGTCTTAAACTCAGCAGTTCAGTAAGCCTAGCTAAAACGTATTTGATAATGTTGTGAATCTTGGCATAGATGGTAAATTTAGTCAGTCTTGAGGAAGGCAGGTGTTTTTTGCAGGGAGAGAAAGATGGTACATGTACTGTAGGTCTCTGGTGTTTTACTGTTCTTTAGAGGCCATGGATGCTGCAGAGTGGTGAAGATACTTGTTTTATTTACTCTTGTGCTACTAGCTAGATGGGTTCACCAGATTCAATGCACACACTACTTGTCAGAGCCAAGTTATCCAGGTAGAATAAAAATAAACTGCCTACACAAAGTATGGTCTCTGCTTCCCTGAGCTGTGCTTGGGGTGGAGGGGGTGGCAGCTGCTTCTGGGAGGAAGGGAGGCTTCCCTCGGTCTCTGGCTGTCTGGTGTCTGCATTCTCAGCCATCATGAATGTTTTCCTTTTGCAGATGACACGATTGGTGCTGCCCAGCATGCTGGAAAGGTGAGTCACACTAACACTATCCAGACAAAGTCATCGTTATTTATAGGGGAGAATCCTTTCTTGAAAAATTCATTACTGTGACTAATCAGCCTAGTCTCCATGTTTTAATGGCAGAGTAATGCTGGGTGAGTCATGCTGATGGTGCATGAATCATCAGACGGTGGAAGCCTTTTCCATTCGATTCCCTTTTTATTTTTCCTCTCCCTTCTCCACTGTTGTGGTGATTCCTTTTAGAACAGAATTAAAAAGCCTGTCTGACTCATCAGCACTAACTCAACAACCTGCTATTCTGAGGGGGTGGTTACAGTTCCTGGGAATAACCTTCTTAAGGCTATTTCTCTAAGTCATTGTAAGTAAAATGGATGCAAAGAATATGTTCTCATTATACAGTAGGAGGTATATTGAGGAAAAGCTGTGATCATTTGGAAAAGTAGAACTGGAGACCAGCTCTTTAGAATAACACACCACTGTAGAGAAGGAAGATGTGTACAGACTTCCCAGCTAGCTCCCAGGTGAAATCAAAAGGTTCATGATTTCCATTTAGTCCCCCCAGGCTGTTTTTCAGCTGATGTTGGCTTTGCTGGCTGTTTGTGTCTTGGGGTGCTAACCCTGCCTTGCTGGGGTTTGCCCTGGATCAGGCTTGAGCCGTGTTCACAATACTGGAGAAAACTCTAGAGCCATGCAAATGAATACAGCAGGAGGAGTCTGTATGTGGGGCAAGCCTCCAAATGCAGCAAAGATGATGAAAAAAAGGAAAAGGAATTATTTTAATGCCATCCCACTGTCTCAGAGTCTTCATTGCAGACCAGAATTCAGTTATTCAAGTGTTGCACAGTTGCATAGATGTTTCACTTAAAAACAAAGTGTCTAACACATCAGGGTGATGGTGAACTAAGATGTTTACTTAGCCAATCAGGAGATATGAATAAGCTTATTTCATGTAAAGAGATTTGAATTAAAGACCTAAGACTGAGCTCTGGGATGGGAATGTAATGTTTCCCAATGAAGTTGAAGTAGAGGTTGAGGATTATATTGCAGGGGTGATACATACTCAGGGCTTGTATATCAGAAGCTACCCCTTGTCCTTGTACTATTATTGATAGATAAAGGAACTTGATTGTGAAACCACTGTCCTCTGAAGGTCCCAACATGACCAAAACCTTTTACTTTTGAGGAGATTTAATGTTGTTTCATTATTAGGCTTTGGAACTTAAGAAACTCCTAACAGTTTCTTGCCTCAGTTTCTTCTTTGTTTAAAGAAATATTGTAGCTATCCATTTGGCAGAGTTATCTCTTCAGTTTCTCAGGACAGAATGATGTATACTCTACTTATAGAATATCCTGTATGAGGTCTTCTGTTACACATCCAGCCGGGTAAGATAATTTGAATGAAAGGCAGCAAACCGGGATCCTGCTGGCTCCTGGTTCTGACTGCACTTGAGCACACATCTTTCCTCTTACTTCTCTAGCTGCATGACAAGAAGCCTGGAAAGAAAAGGTTAATAGTGATTAAAAAAAATTAAGTACTCGTCTTGGACTTTTTCCTGAATATAAGGAACCACTTTAAAAGACTGCTGCATTTGGATGACAGTCTTTGTTTCTGTATCAGGGAAAAATATTTGAAAAGGCTTCCATTTTCTGTTTTTTTGTGAAGTGTTTGGGTTTGCAGTGCACAGAAGCAATTCCTGTAGCTGCCAACTCCTGCACAGTCATAGCTCACAGGCCATTAACACCTCTAGGAGTCTGTAACCACAGGAAGACATGGATGTTCAGCAAAAACAAGGGCATGAATGAATTGGAGCTGGACTCAGCTGCTCCTTAGGTTCGCCGTATATTTCTCACATGGGACCACAGGCTAGAAAAAGGGCTCCAGGCTCTAAGAATAAGGCTAGACTAAGAATCTCATTGTCATTTCTCACTTGTTCAAGGAGGAGAGCATGTTGAGTAGATAGATGTGACGTAGTGTGTTAGAGCATCTTGCAGCTTGCTCTAGTACATACTTTTGCATATTTCAGTCTTGGTTTTATGACAATATATTTCAGGATAAATACAAAAATAGAGCATACTTTGCATGCCTTGCATCCAGGTCTGATAAGAGAAAACAAAACTACATCTTGGTGTGGTGTGCCTTTTACTTTTTATTTATAATAAACACAGCAGCATTAGATGAATGCCACTTCTGGTAATGGCGTTTAGGTTCTCTGCTGTGACTTCTCTCCTATGCTCTGAACACTTAAAGTGACAATTTTTTATCTGAAGCTTCCTACTAGACTTAAATGAGCAGTTTCTGTATAAAAACACAGCCCACTGTCTGAGATGGGAAACTCATAGAACTGAAAATAAGGCTTGATGTCTTTGGGATCAAAAAAAAATGCCGCCACCACCAAAAATCAGTTGGTTGTTGCTAGACAAATACCAAACTATGGTATTTATTGCCAGGAAAGTAGCAAGTGCATAATTACATTACAGAAGAAGCTTGCTCTTTCCACTTGGCATGCAGCTGGAGCAGGCGCTGGTTGCCACAGCAACAGGGAGATGGCTAAATATAACCTCCCTGGTGCTGGACCACTTAAGGTAGAATGACAGGGAGGTGTGAGGGTGTGGGCCTGGCTCTCTTCATCTTAACCAACTTTTTTTGTTTGGTTTTGTTGGTTTTTTCCCATTAATGGCACAGTCAAATTAGATGGAGCCCAAATTTATTTTTACCACACTGATGATTGAGTAATTCTGCAGATCCCTTCCTAAAAACATTTATTCTGCTATTCCTCTGAGAAGCAGAATTTTAATTGGGGTAATTGAGAATGTTCCCCCTACTCACATGCTTCTCAATTTCATTTTATCTGGAGGTTTTACGTTACGAGCTTTTAAGGCTAGGATTGTTTTCTTTAAAATGTAAAAATACAAACCACAAAACCCTCAGTGGCATTGACTGCTTCAAAGAGACCATACACAGAGCTTCTGCAAGGGACTGCTATTAATGTTTTGTGTTTCTAAGATGGTTTAAACCATGGGTCAAACCATTAATACACTCTATTTAGGTGGTGGTCATGACTCCTGCTAGAAACTTGCAGAGTAGCCAGATGCTGTGAGACTTGTGCTTGCAGCCTGAATGTCAGCCTGTCTTCTAAAGCTTCAGTTCGTTTTAAAAGTGAGAGGCACATGTTTATCCATATCAATGCTTATCCTTCTTTGAATCCTGTTAAGCTTTTGTCCTCAGTTAAGTTTTGTGGCAAGTACTTCCTAGTCTGAATATGAGAAGAGCGCTTTCTTTTATCAGATCTAAATTTCTGTCTTTCATTTAAATAAACGTCATCTTTCTTTTGTATTCTGAGAGGATAAATCAAGATCTTGATCTTTTTCATTTGTTAGTTTGTGTACTCTTATCGTGGCTGCTCCTAAAAGTCTCTTAAATAACTAAATTGATGTGTCAGGGAGGATTTTTTTTCCTCTCTTCCCCTTTCTTAAATCATCAGTTTCT
>VWYI01040528.1:37777-72289 GCA_013399455.1 Anthoscopus minutus
TAAAAGTGGTAGCAGTTTATATTTCTTGTGTGATCTGTCTTTGGTGTCAGTGACAGTTATGCATGGGGGTAGTTGGGGCAGGGCTGAATTTGGCACAAGCAGAATTTTGATTCTATTTCAGGAAGCTAGAAGTTTTGGATTTAAAGTGTATTTTAGGATGGTAGTAATTAGTAGTGGGAAAATTAACTATTTTACACTAATTAAAATTTTGTCCAAGTTTGGATCAGTGCTTAATTTGTTTCCCTTGTCAGAGATGCTTGTCTGCAACTGGGAATCTTGGGATTACTGCTGTGGAGAATCCTTCAGCCAGCTTATAGATGGATTGCTCAGAGTCATAATAAAAGCAGGAGTTTCCTGAGCAGTGAGGAGGTTGACCAGGTGACTTTCCTCTTGGGGATGTNTCTGTATTTGGAGGGATAAAGATGGTTTGTAGACTGTAATACAAGATTTTGGTGGTGGTGGAGGACCTGTCCCTGCCATTCCCAGCATCCTGTTGTTTGGCTCATTTTGGTGACTGCTGCACAAAAGAGAACTCCTTGTTCAGGTTTTTCATGTTGGGAAGAGTTGATTTAGAATCCTGCAAGGTTTGTGATTATTCACAATTTTTTCTTTAGTATGCATTGTTGGTTATTGATGCACTCTTAATACTGATTTTTCGTCTGCCATTCTGTAGTCTGTTCACATAGAAGCCTGAGCTTTTTAAAAAGTTCCCTTTAGTATTCTCTAATCCGATAATCACTTAAAAATAAATGATTATCATAAGTACTCATTTCACTGCTAATCTTCATTTGAGATAATGAATAAATACCACAGTCCCCACCTGTCTTGATATGAAAAACTACTAGCATCCACTGTTAACTTCTAGCATCCATTTTTGCTGTCTTGAAAATTTCTGATTAGTTTTGTGAACTTGTGCTTTTCCATGCTACATATTTTGATCCATGTTACTACTTTATTTCACCAACCAAGCCTTGCAGGGAAGTCTAGAAGAACACAATGAACTTTGGCAAAGGTGCTTGAAATCCTGAATGACTGAAATTATTCTCTTCTGCCACATTTTCCATCTCATTCCTCGTGACAAATCAGTCACAGATGTAATTTACACTTAAATCATGGCACAAGCCATGCTGGTTTGAATCTAATATCATGATTCCCAAAGCGTTTACAGTGTTTTAATTTTTAACGGTGGCTTAAATGACTGCTTGTTTTTAACATGGTTACTTAAATGATTGTGGCAGCAGTGGTGTAGGGTATACCTGGTTGAACAAATACAATGGAAACTCATGTGAATCTGCAGGAGTTGAGCTGTGTAGTGTCCACCTGCATGAATATTCTCACTGCACTGAATGTGGCATACTTATGCTAGGTTGAGGTAAACTGGCTTGAATTTCCAGCGGAGTAAGAAGTAGAGCTTTATCTTTCTCCATGTTGGACTGTTCTGCAGCACCCTCTAACAGAGTAATTGCCCTGATTTGCACAAATCTTTTAAAATTAATTCTTTTTTCTGCCTAGCACTAAATATGTCTGGTTTGGTGGGTAAAGAGATATGGCTCAAATCAATGTATTGGGAGGTCGAGAGACTTCCTGTCCTACGTGCATGTGCTTTAGAATGGCTTGACAGAGCAGATGGTCACTAATTTCAGGTATCTTAACCAAAATACTATTGATGAATACTTTCAGTGTTACTGTAATGCAGCTGTAAGGCAACTTTCATTTTCTGTGTTCATCCACTGAACATCTTCCATATTTATTAAAATACTTCTGTATTTCAGCAGTAGATTCAGACGCTTGCTGTATTGAAGATCCATTATGAAGTAATATTTAGAAGATGAAAGGAATTATTGAAGTGTAAATCATACAACGAAACTGTTGCCATTTCTGCCATCTTATCCCAAAATGTAGAAGCTCCTTTTGAACTTGTGCCAGCTTGACTCAATGGTTTTGCCTAGTTTAGCTCACTGTGTGTGTCTGTATATTGTAAATTAATATAACTTTGATTCTCTTGCTGTATTGACCTTAGAGTTGTTGCTGATTTTTACCAGCTGCTTAGGTACTTCTAACTGTGCATAAAATGAATTTAAATTCAGGATTTGGTTGGGGTTTTTAAGCAGATCTTAAACTCAGTTGCATTCTAAAGGGGTTTTTTAAGGTTTGCTGTAGTTTTTGGAAACATTAAAGATTATTATTATTATTTCATGATAATATATCTTTGCTTTCTTTCAGATCAAAAGGGATAATCCTGAATATTGCATCAGCTTCTGGGATGTGTCCAACTCCACTGCTGACTCTTTACTCTGCAACCAAGGTAAGTGTTCCCCTTCCACACTGAAATCAAGTGTCAAATATAAGGCAGCACTTAGAGGAATAAATGTTTTGGTGTCCATCTAGTGGTGCTTTCATGAACTAAAAGTACAGAGTTTCTGTCTTGAGTTTTTCCAATAGTGGAAGCTGGAAGGTTGAGAGAAAACTGAGTGCAAGGATTTACTGGAATGGAAATGACTATTGTATGTATTTTCTCATGCATTCCACTTTCACATGGAAAAGGATAGTAAATGTACCAAGCGAGCTTAGTTTAAAGTTGAGGAAGGACATTGACTAAGTTTAACACACTTTCTTATTTTGGTTTTGAAACGTCTTTCCCCTAAATTCTGTGATGATTCTGTGATCTACATTTCATCTTAAGTTCATCTGCTCTGGTTTCTCTTTTGTGTCATTGGGACAGTTTTGTATTTTTGCAGCTGATCTTATGTTTTTTTCCCCAAAAATACTATTTTAGGGGATTCTAAAATACATCCAGTGAACACCATAAAGACAGAATGTGGGTACCCAGTATGGAACTGAGGCATACGTGATAAAACAGAATGCAAAAGACATTTACACTGGTATTAAAGCAGTATGACACTACAGCTTTTTCAGGCATACTTGGTAATTACCTTGAATATCTCAAGCATCTCAGACTCTAAGCAGAACCTTGACAGGATGAAAAAACCTTCGGTAATGTCATTCATATCAGAACAGACTCACATTTCCTCTAGATTCTCAGTAACATCTTCATATTCCCAGAAGGGAGTTGATGCACTCTATTTTATTAATACTAAAGGAAGGGATATTTAAGTTTAGAAGCCTGAAGTAGCTGATAAAATTTCCCCTTGAAATAGCTGCTTCCTGAGAGAACAGTTCTTTGTTTTAATACAAATGGTCACTTTTGTTGTGGCAGTACTTTCAAGTTTATGGAATCAATTGAGCTTCTGATTTTAGTGAAAATATACCTTACACTGCTTTGGTTAGTCTTTGTTTTTTCAATGGGAATCTGAAATATTTCTTCCACTCCCTTTAAAAAAACTAAGTTACAGATTGAGTAATGTGCCTGTTCTCAGCATTGCCCATCTTCTCCTACAGCAAGATTAGTAAGCATGAAAGTGAGTCCCCTAATGTAGCTATAAGACTCTATCTGCAGTTTCTAGGGTTTTTTTTCCCCTCATCTATTTAAAGGGGATTTAAAGCATAATACCCTTCAGGCGTAAGTCAATGACTTTGACTAATTATTGGGAACAAATGCAGTCCAACTCTTTAACCTTCCTGTGGAGAATTCCCTAGTTTACACTGAAATGAGACTTTTTTAAAGGAATCATAGTGCCATATTTTGACAGGTTTACCTAACTGCATTAATGCTAATGAAAAGTGAAATATGATTATATCATTTCCCACCTCACCCCCATGCCTTTGGATATGTTATTAGATATTTGAATATCCACAGAGAAGAAATTGTCTGACGGCAATGTTTATCTGCTTATTCAGGGAATGTTTAGTTAGAGAGCCTTCTTAAGACTTCAGGTGCAAAGTTGTTGGGGGACTTGAGCTTTTGTGGAGGTAGAAAACCCAGCTTGTCTTGAAATAAATTTTTCAAGAAGAAAAACTCCAAAGCTTATTTGTATAATGGAAGTTTTTTCTCTTCTCATATAAAATGAACATTTTCTTTACAGCAAGCTCTTTGCAACCAGTAGCGAAGACAATCTTATACTTCATCTCCATATCTGGGGCAGTAGCTAACATCAGGACTTTTGTCATGGAGGAGTAGTTAAAAATTTGAATGATCAAAGCACTTTCATTAACATAATTATTTTTAATTGATTGTAAGTATATTCTGTGCAATTATTACACATGCACCTGCCCACTGTGTTCAGCAACTGCGCCAAACTATTTGGCATGTCCAAGCAGGTACCTGTTACAAGGTTACTGTTGCAAGAGGATGGTCAGAGGATTCGCCTGAATAGTTGCTGCTAGGCCAGACTTCCAGTCTTGTTTATGTTGACTACTGAATTTTGTTATGAACTTATACTCAGGGGAGAGGGAGAAAGAAAGAGCAACTGAACAGCAGGTCAGCTTTTTATGGTTTTAGGAGCCTTCTGCTAGCTTATACATGCAACTTGAAGAAGAAGAGTAAAAGGACCTACCTGCTACACAGCAAAATCTAGTTTTATTTCAGATCTTCCAAGTATGCTCAGAAGAGTGTCTATAGAAATAGTCCAGTAGTGTGGGAGCTTCTTTTGGTTCTATTGCTTCTTGTGTAGGCTGAACTCAGTGGGATGGCCTTGATAGGAAAAACACTGACCACTGCCAACTTTAAGTGTTGGTTTCATTTAGGACTTGTGTTAAACCACTGGGCACATGGTGACCAAAGGAAGACTCTAAAGGAGGTGCAGTACTAGAGCTTTGCTGCTTGGTTTGAATCTGGTGTGAAGCAACTGCTTCTTAAATACTTGAATGAATTTACTTAATGTTTATTTTAGCTTCAAGCGTGGATGGGATGGTTTAGTTCGTTCAGCTGAAGGTCATTCATCCTACTTGGTTGTATCACTTCGCTAAAACAAGATACCATAGCAGAACCTGGTATTTTGCCTCACTGGACAGCAGAGTAAGGTGGAAAAGTTATTTAGAAAAATTTGGGAAGTGGAAATCTGTGCTGGTTTGAACTGCTGAGTAGCCTTTGATTCTTAGGACTATATTTCCTGGCAGGGTTAAGGAGGAGGCTGGATCAGCTTTGAGAGCATCTTGAAGGCAGGTGCTAACATCCACCTTTAAGCATTTTAACTTCTTTCTTTGAACTTTCAGTCTTGCAATTTCTAAAACTTCCAGAAATTTGGAAGAGGATCTGTGGAGGTGGACTTGAGGATTAGGAAGAAGTGTCACCATAGGGTGGCATATTTTAGAAGTGTAAAGGCAGAAAACTAAGTGTTTAAGCACTATGTTCTGAAAACCATGCACAAGAGGAACCCAATTAAATCACTCTTAAAAATATCTAAGAAGATGACATAAGTAGTGAACAATATAAATAAGTAATGAGCAATGTGTCTAAGAAGATGACATAAGTTATGAACAGTAAGTAGTGAACAATGTAAAAGACGGCATGAAGTCGAGTTTTCCTCTTCTAACTAGGCTTTATTTAACAAATCTAATTCCTTTTTCTTCTAAATTAAAAAGAGGTTTATTTGTTTAGATTGAGCCTTGCTTCTGTAAAAATACTTCATAAGCATGGAGTTTCTATTTGAATGGCATTGCTCTTGTATGCAAAGTTTCATTGAAAACCTAGGGTTTTGAAAACAGGAACTCCAAATAGTAATTCAAATACTGTCACACAAAACTGTTAAACTAGAATTTCCACTGTAACGTGTAGCATGCTGCATGTTTCCCTTCTCTCTTCAGGCTTTTGTGGATTACTTCTCCCGAGGCCTCCATGCAGAATACAAGAGCAAGGGCATCATTGTGCAGGTGAGTAGTTTGTTTCATGTAAGTGTGGTTACCACAGCAACATTGGTGTCTTGGCAACAAAAAGGGATCAGCATATTCTCTTATTCATGAGTGTGTGACACAGATTAAGGATAAGGATTTCCTTTGATCCCATTAGCAGCTTTATTAATTTACTCTGAAACCATGGGTCTTGAAGCAACAAAAGACATGGTTTGGTTTTGTGTGGTTTTAGCTGGTGGTGCTAATTGAACCTTTATGGATAAAGTATTCCATAAACTCTGTGCAGTGCTGTAGAATACATCTTTATGAAGCATCGTCTACTGAAATACATTTGTGGAATGCACAGGCATTCCATGGGTAACAGCTCGAACGACTGGGATAGTAGAATCCCTGCAGTGTCAGTGAATCAACTGCTAGTCTAAGCATAGTTGAAGAACAAACAAAAGCCTCAAAGATCCTTCATGTGTAACTGATTTAATTTTCAATATTGCTAAGGAGTCTTGCTTCATACCCTTCCTTGCCCCCTCCTCATTTGTTTGCCTTCCTTAATTTTAATTATTTTTGACATGACATAAAAGCAAATCAAGCCAGTTACTCACAGCTTTATAGGATTTTGCTTTAATATCACTTCTCACATACTCACATAGTGCTTGCTTCTAAAGCTGGAATTTCCGGCTTTGGTCGCAAACAGTGAACCTTCCATTGCTGATTAAACCTCTCCAGAGCAAGAATCAGTTTAATAAAGGTGGTATGAGATCTTACCTGTACTGTGAAGAAAATGGTATCTCTTTTTGAAGTTCAGATCTTACAGACAGGGTTAACTATGCTCAAGCCTCTCATTCCTCTGTTCTGTGTGGTGGTTCTCAAAGCCCTTTGAACTTCAAAGGCTTTATGAAAGGTAAGGCACAAAGTTGCCTGCTTTAAATGTGTAATCATCATACAAAAGAGCACAACTCATTACTGGCTAATACTGTAGGGAAGTTGTTACCAGATTAAGGCTACCTTTTTGATGAGCTAGATGATTTTTTCCTTTTAAATATATTCAGCCAAACAAGAACTTCTCACCAGATAACATGCTATCACATTTCCTGAGAATGGATTGCATTAAGAAAAAAGACAGTTGTTGGGTGAGCTATTCCCATGCAGTCACCAACGCTTTAATGGGAAACCCCTGTAAATCTAGATTTAAACTTTATATTAAATATCTGAAGGGGTGTTGTACATTTGGGAATCTGTTGGCAGTGAAGGGGAAGCTAGTGAAGGTGGACCCTGAAAGCATTCCAACTGCTTGACTTTAGTTTCACACTGGTAACATTATAACTTGGAGTACAGCTCCAAAAGCTTGACTTCTCCCCTGGGTGCTTGATTCTGTGCCTTAGCACTCTGGGTTGTACAGCTAAACCAATGTGCAGCCATGAAGGATGCAGAGTAGCATTCTGAACAGCTACAGGTTCAGCATACAGGGTCATTTTGGGCATTCTCAGCTCTTGAAGTGGATGTAGCTGGAGTAAATGTCAGTGTTTCATGTCTCCTTGTTGCTTTCTCTTCTCACAGGGCTTTAGGTCCAAACTGTCCTGAAATGGGTCAATGTTTACCACATGGCAAGTTCCTTACAGCTTTCTCTGCACTTCTACCCTTCTTGATTACTACTACCTCCTCAGTGTCTTTCAAATTGTATTACTAGCAGATTTAGCTCCACTATCAGACAGCTGTTCTTAATAATTTTCATCTACATGCAATGTGGCACTCTCGGTCTGTGATCACAGTCTCAATGTTAGACTCAAGGAACTGGTAGTATTGCCCTTTCCTACATCAATAATACCGAGTCTTCCGGACTTCCTTCCTGCTGAAGTCTGTCTACAAAAGTGAGCCACAGGCCGCTCCAACACACAGCTTCAGTGACAATAAAGATGGTGTGAATTTTTGGGCCTGTTTTGTGCTACCACATCTCACCTCTGTCTTCTGGTGTTTTCTTAGGCAAAGCTGCTCATAAGTTACTTCAGTGTGAGGGTGCTTAGGGACAGATGCTTTTAGGAAAGAGAAGTGTTACGTCTTTGAGATGTGTTGTTTCTATGTGCAGCTTTCTTCTCCTCCCCAGATTTTGTCTAAATAGTACTCTTAGCAGTTTGAGAGGAGACTGAAGGAGGAGCAACAACTGTTCATATATGACTATGGAGTACCTGTTGAGACTGAAAAGGTAAATAACCCAGTAACTCATGCTTGGCTAAGGCATTAAGACCAGTATGAGTGTATGTAGTATAGGAAAGGTTTTCTAGCTTTTGGGTATAGAAAAGCCAGGAAAAGGGGTTTTGGTCTCTTACATATAAACAAATGAAGAATTAAATCTAACTTTCTGTATCTGCAGTTCTGTTTTCCTGTACAAAGCTTTACAGGTTGTGGTAAACTGTCTTATTGTGACTCTGGTATTGGCTTAGGATGCTGAATTCCTGACAGCACTGCTTTTTATCCCTTAAATATAGATAGTGAATTGCCATTGAGTTATGTGGGTCTGATTATCAATAGCTGTCACAGCTTCAATTTGTTATGCTAATTTTGTTGCAGTCCACGTCCTTGTCCTTTTGTTTCAGCCTAAGTCACTATAAGCCACTAATGAATATTACAAGTACCTTCCTGTGAAGAATAGCTGACCTATCTCCTTCAATCCCTAAGGAAGATTGCATCCCTCTTAGATTTTTTTTAAGTACATCTCTCTGACCTTCAGAAACATTACACTTTTAATTTCATACTTGCCCTTCCAGCTAGATCATCATCATTGAAACCAGTTACCTTTTGCCATGCAATATCTGCAGAGTACCACTGTGTGAAAAGCAGAAACAAAGTGCTGGTGGGATTTTAGCAGTTTCTTCATATCAGACTCAAGGATGTCTCTTGCTCAAGTGGGTTGCCATCTGTGGAAGCTTGGTTTTGATGCTGTTTTTGTTGCAGTGTAGCCATTTTTGGATTAAAAATATACTCTTCTGGCTGCCAGGTCTGCTTAATTTTTCAGAAGCAGCACAGTAATAGCATAGGTTAAAACTTTGTGTGTAAACCATGGGGAAAAGAGGCAAAACAAAATAAGGAAGATGATAATGACTTTTCTCAAGACATTCAGAAAGATCTCTCTCCTTGAAAGATTTCTGCAGACTCTTACAAAATCTTTGCTCTTTTAATATGCCTAGAAATATTGCCTGGTTCTTCGACCCTTTCTTTTACTCACTTTTTAAACTTCAGGTAGTTATGGGCATTGTCCCTCTATACTTCATTACTATGCGAAGTTTTGCTACTATACTTTTGGTATAGCAGTAGAAACTTGCACTGTTTACTTTTACTGTATTCACTATATAAAATACCGGACCACAAATTAATGAAAATGTTCATTTAAAAGGATTGCCAGAAAGTTTTCTACCCTAACCTCCTGCTCTCCCAGCAGTTGGATTGCCTAGGAATTAGCAGTGGGATTGCTGCTGGCACTAGGTCATGGCTTTATCCAGCCAAATCTTGGAAACTTAGGGCAGGGATGCTGTGAGCTCTCTGGACACTCTCTTTGAATTTTCTATTGGTCTCCTAGTAAAAAGGCCTTCTCCCTAATGTCCAGTCTGACATTCTACTGCCAAAATTGACAGTTGTCCCTCTTCTCATTTGATCAGGCATTACGAAGAAGAGTTTGGATCTTGTCTTCACTACCATTAACTACCATTGAAATAATTTTAGGTAGGATGTTATCACTGGCTTCCTTTACACATCACTGAACAGGCCCAGCTCTATTTCCAGGTATTCACAAAAGTGTGTTGTCACCAAACTGATGTCTAATGGCATCACTTTCTTTCCTCCAAAGCTTTTTAGCTTTGTTGTTTAGCTTTCTGTACAGGTCAGCTTTGCTTGATGAAACTCTTCCATTTTATGTTCCCCACTCACCTTTTTCCCACATTGTAAAGGGAAGGAAACTTACTTATCAATATTGGAGAGTGCAGGTCTTCTTACTTTTTTAAAAGTAAGGTTAAAAAAGTGATAAAATTGTGTAAATTAGTTGTTCTGACTTTACAGGACTTACAGCTTGACTATTCAGGACTTGAGATCTGGCTTCTTACATCTAAATAAGATTCAAAACCCCAATATTGAGTGTGAGCCAATTTTAATAAGCATCAGAGCTATGAGCAGTAGCAAATGTTTAAGTGAGCATTGTACTGACATAAGCTGCTTTTAAGGCATGTTTTGAAACTGTAGGGCAGGCTAAGCTTTCCCTAAATAAGGAGAGTTAGTTAAACAGGTAATGTGGGTTATATCTGTCTGAATGTGAAATGCTGAAAGGCTTTAAGCAATGATTTTTTTTTTAAGTCTTTTATGCCTGTTTTAGATATAGTTCATGAATCTCTGAATTCCTTATAGGAATGAAGAAGGGGAGAGAACAAAATAGATTCAGCAGATCTCTTGATATCTATTAAAATATGATCCAGTTAATACAAAGATGGTAAATCTAATGTATCTGAATTTTTATACAATATCTATTTTTTTTTTCTGGAGTGCATCTGAGAGAAGAAAAATGTTTCTATGTGCCTTGAAGTCTGTGGATCAATCCAGTAGTGCTGCCATATGCGTGCTTTTTCAAGTATCCTCATGCACAATTTTCTGCCCCTTCATACTATCCAGTGGTATAACTGGGTAATTTTGAAGTCTGTTCTGAGCAGAGAAAGAGAATAAATCATACCTATTGCACCTTTCTTGGTAGGGATGTTGCAAGCTGGTGGTGAATAAGAAGCTTAAAATCTTAACTTTTTAAACCATCAAACCAGAGATTCAGCTTAGAAATGTAATCTGAAAAATAGATGCTGTTCACATTCTGGAACTAAAATGAGGTACCTATGCTGAAACGGTAGCAGAATGAGTAGTTTTCTTATCCAAGCATTTGTAGCTTTTGGTTACTTTAAAGGCAATGGTGGCTACTTTCACATCTGAAATTTAGGTCTCCATGTTTTTCCTTTCCATTTGAAAGTGGACTCATGTAGTATGTTATTGAAAGTCTTATTCATAGACAGAAGGGCACAGTTTTCATATTCTCAGGTGAAGGAATGAGCATACCAATGTTTCCTGTTTGTAGTGGTAAAATTTTTGTTGAAATGTGCACAGCTATGGCATGCATATGCACTCAATGAGAGCTGAAGGGGTCTTTTCCATGCTGTGCTGTTGAGAGGAACAGCAGATGTTTCTGAGGTCAGGCATATGTGGTTGTTCTTTGAGACTAACATGAGGAAGCAGGTTTACAAACTGTAACTTACTCAAATATACTAGTTTTGGAGATGGTATTCTCATTTGGAGATGAGTTAGTAGCAGAAGTGGGGACACACTTCTCAGGTACTCACTGTAAAGGTACAGCAGTGGGAGCGCTCACCAGATGGGCAGTAGTGAATGGATGTATTGAATCACACTGCTAGAGCCACTGATGGTGTCTTAGGAGGTCCTTGTCAAAGTGGTGATAAAGTTCCAACCTCTCTAAGCATGTTGATATATGGTATGTTTAATATCTAGGGGCTGTAGACCAGGGCTTTTTTGATTACTTTTTTAGAGGCAAAAATCGAGGACAAGTTGAAAGCATTGCCAAAACCATAATTATGAGGAAGGATCAGTGCTTCCTGCTGTACAAGTACACATGCATTTCCCCATTCCTTCTCCAGTAGCATGAGATTGGGATGGGTGGATGAGGTTCTGGATCCTCTAGGTCTATCTTGCCCTACCATGGGCTGCTGCTTCCTCTTGCTTCTCCACTAGAGACAGTTCTGAGACCCAGCATCACTTCTCTCTTTTGCTTCCAGACATTGCTATAAAAGCTCATTAGCTGTGCTCTTTCTTGATCCTTCCTTCTGTCCTTCCACTCTGGTACTGATAATCTACTCCAGCCTCTGAGCCTTGCTATGGAGTTAAAAGCTCTGTGTTTCGAGTCTCTGGACGTTCTTTTTTCCTACCTCCTCCTGCCTTCATACAGGTGCCAAACTGAGGAACTTTTACTATAAAATTCCTGTCTTGGGTCCTGCGCCTTCTTCCCAAGGAAACATTGGGGGTTTACTACAGAGAAGCGACAGTACAGCATTTTCTATTCGACAACTGGAATGAAGTTTTGTACTTACAAGGCAGATTTTAAGAATGGCTTTTCAACCCTACTCTTGCAAGACTGGTTTTTCTAGGGTTCCAGGTGGTGATGTTGACTGTCATGAGACAACTCAGCTATGTCCAAAAGTGACCCATGGATTATCTGATTAAAAAGTTTTTGATCTTATATTGGGATCCCATTGTGATCTTAGAACTGAAAATAAGGCTGGCTTAAGCTAGAATTTGGTGTACAGATTATCTGATTTCCAGTTAGTTTAGATCTTTGATGGATCTGTAAGTTAGTCTTGAAAAATATTCTCTGCTTAACATGAGTTTGTCCTGTGTGCAGAGTGTTCTACCATATTATGTGGCAACAAAAATGTCCAAAATCCGCAAGCCAACCCTCAGTAAGCCCAGTCCTGAAACATACGTCAGAGCTGCCTTGGGCACAGTGGGCCTGCAGTCCCAGACCAACGGGTACCTACCTCATGCACTCATGGTAAGTCACCTTGGAAAATGTAAGGATCTGAAATGTCCTTTGTTTATTGTGGAAAAAAGAGTAATTAGTACAGATTTTCAAATGCTGAGACCTCACCTCCTCCTTTGTTTTTAATTGGGTTTCCTTGGTTTTTGTTTTAGGGATGGGTCATCTCTCTTCTACCTACATCTACTGCCATTAACTTCATCATGAAAACAAACAAACAAATACGGGCTCGTTATTTTAAAAAAATGAAGGAGAAGTAAGCAGGAAACAACTTGGATCTTGGGAACCTGAGACTTCTGCAGGTTCCATACCGTGCTGCAACATCAAGTAGATGTAATGTTTTAAACATCTCCAGTCCTAGGTGTGCTTTCTAACAAGAGAACAGTTTTGTTTTGAGGATACAAATGAAACAAAACTGTTGACTTCTAATATTGATTGAAAAATAGGCTTTATTTGTGTATAATTATTATGAGGAGGGAAAATGCTTTGAACTAAAATTCCATTGTGCTTTAAGAAATACTTACATGGACTTGATCAGACATCATACTCTTGAGGAACCTCTTGGTTATATAGTGTCCGTCATATCTATTATTGTGCTCATGGGTGAAGGGCAGAAAAGAGGTGGTTCTCATATATTCCTGGATAGGTGGACAGGAGAGGAAAGGAAGGATAATTATTTAAAAAGGTAACCTAGCACTATTTTCAGAGTACTGACCTGTTGAAGCTCAGGTTTTGGATACTTGCAAGGATTCTGCACTATCAGCCAGCTTATGAGTGCTCCCCTGCTTACATGGTCCAGTGTGATGTTTTGGTTATGAACCTGAGGAAAATGGGCCAAAGGCCAAAATAAATGTAATCTAGCTCATCTATGAATATATACATAAAGTAACACTGCAAAAAGCATTTGAAGTCTTGGGTCTTGAATATGGATTCTAACTTTTCAGGAATATGTAATCTTTATGATTTTTAATAACATTTTTAAAAGTTCAGTGCCTGCTCTTTGTAATAGGTGGTGATAACACAATGTAGATAAATGTCACAAGTTACATGTTACGTGCTGGTTGCTATGTAACAGATAATGGGTACTTTAAATGCAGAGCTTGAAATGAGTTACTCTCTTTGTTAGCAACTGTGGTTAAATTCTTTTTGAAGTTATGTATCATTCTGTCTGGTGAGGTCCTTTGAAATGTGATGGCTTTAAAAATGAGAACCAGGAAATTTCTTAACAAGTAGAACAGTTTTAATTTAATTGCATTAAAATTAACTGATTTGTTTCATTGTTCTGTTCCAAAGTAGAAGGCTCCTATGAGGCTTGAGTTACCTAACTCCTGCACATAGGGATCAGAGTATGCGAGAAGTCTGCAGTGCTGTTTGTATTTACCTACTCTTTATTAAATATTTTGGTCTCTAACATTCCTTTTTATAAACATAAATGTGTAAAACTTGCAATGCAAATGAGATTGCAAGCAGCTGCCACTGTTTTCTGAGGTGACTTCCTATGGTTGAAGACAGGAGGCTTTTTTTCTGTCCTTCAAAGAATAATTTTAAGCTCTGATTTTGAAGTAAGATGTGTTGCACTGAGACATGATTTGGAGCTAACATTTCTGTACATTGAAAAAACCTGAATACCGATGCAATGGTGCTGAATCTGAGATGCAGATCCTATCCCATAGTTTTCTTAATTTTTTTGGAATGGGGATGGTGAAGTTGTTGGTATTAGTTCTCTAAGAGCACGTGATTTGGTTTGCTCTGGATCTGATGTGAAAGCATTGGACTAAAAAATCTGTAGTTCTGACTTTGTAAAACAAATAAAATGGAAATTACTCTTGAGTTTTTAATGTGTTTTCTCGTAAAAATGTTTGCGGGTACACTCGTGTCTGATTGTCCTTTGTTGTGAGTAATAACAGTGAAAATTACTGTACTTGTACATGTCAAAACCAACGCTTCTATTAATCTGTTTTCCTGGCTGTCATCTACCCCCTGTCTGGGGTGCTTTAGGCACGGCACCTGTGGCCATTTGAGGTTGGTGACTCTCCTGCTCTGCTCTGCTCTGCACTGGTGTGGCCTCACCTTGAATATCTTGTGTGCAGTTTTGAATTCCACAATATAAGAAAGATATAAAGCTATTGAAGAGTTTCTAGGGAACAGCTATGAAGATGGTGAAGGGCTTGGAGGAGAAGCCTTATAAAGAGCAGTTGAGGTGACTTGGTTTGTTCAGCCTGGAGGAGACTGACAGGAAACCTCATCATGGTCTACAGCTTCCTCACAAGGGAAAATGGAGTGGCAGACACTGATCTATCTCTGTGGTGACCAGTGACAGGAACCATGGGAACAACATGAACTTAGTCAGTGGAGGCTTGGGTTGGATGTTAGGAAAAAGTTCTTCACCCAGAGGATGTTTGGGCGCTGGAACAAGCTCCAGAGGGAAGTAATCATGGCACCCAAGCCTGACAGAGTTCAGGAAATGTTTGGCCAACACTCTCAAAAAGCACATAGTGTGATTTTTGGGGCTGTCCTGTGCAAGGCCAGGAGTTGAACTTAAGATTATCTTTGTGGATCCCTTCCAACTCAGGATATTCTATGATTTTACAGTGCTGATACTTTAAAATCAGCAGAACACAAATTTTATTAGAACTGTTAAGCTATTATTAAATAATTATTTCCAAATAACAATGTTCTGACTATTTAAGGTGTTCAGAAAGGTATGGCAGCGGGAATGGTATAGATATCCAGCTGGCACAGAGGGAGGGGTGCCCAGGTAAGGAGGCTCTCAGAGCCCCATGTCCCTTCATGTGGTGGTGGGCTGCAGGTTGTGTTCCCCCTCTCATGCCCTCTGAGGTCTATTTTCCAAGCTGCAGCAGGGAGTCAATAACCTATTTTTCTATCTAAATTTTACTTATGCTTTAACCTAAATTACCTTCACTTTGATTTTGAATGTCTGTTCACCTGGATGATGGGGGTAATGTCTACTTAATAGCTATCCACGTCCTTGGGGACTACCCTGTGCACCTGTCAGAAAATAGGAGGGGGTTTCTGGTGGCATCACTGCCATCCTGTGCTGGTTCCGGGAATGTTTTTGTTACAGGCGCCATGCGAGACCTGGAATGCAGTTTGCCTCCCTTGCTGGCATGGGACAAGCAGGCGGGCTGGGTGCCGCTGGCTCCCAGGCACGGGGCACCTTTAATTGAAGCTCAGCCCCTGCATGCGCGGTGGGCGGAGCTGCGGCCGCGCCCAGGCTGGGCCCAGGCGGAGCTCAGGGCCCTGGGCCGGGCCGGGCATGGCGGAGAGGAGGCAGCAGGGCCGGGTGCAGGGCGGCTGGGCCAGCGCCCCAGCGAGACGGCCAGCAGGTAAGGAGCGCCCCCAGCCGCCATTCCCTCCCTTCCCGATGGCCGGGACTTCTCCGCTGCCGTCCTGGGCTCGACGGGGCGAGTGCCAGGCAGCGGGGCCGGTCTCCGGCTTCGCTTTCCGACTGCCCTGCGCAGCCCTGAGGGCTGGCCTTGTTTCCCCCCATTCCCGTCCGTAACTGAATTGCAGGTGTTCGGACCCAGTTTTTAAATAAAATTTGCGTGTGTGCCACAGTTGCGGCGATTTTGGATGCAGAACGCAGAGTGTGGATGTGTTGCTAGCGTGCACATTGAAGTGAGCGCGTCGTTCGCATCTCTGGGCAGCTCGAACGAGACGAATAGTGTTCGATGGGCTGACTTGTGTAAAAGCAGTCAGTCGCTTCTCATCCGTAGAACGCATTTTGTGCCTTTGTGTAGCTTTTCAGGGTGAAAACATCATACAGTAAAGAGTAGTAGTGGAAAGGAGTTAACAGGTTTTTTAGCAAGCATTGAGTGCAGAGGCAGAGGAGTGCTTTGAAGGTTTCCAGTCTTGCAGGAGGGTCTGGCTTGTTCTTGTGAACGTGCTCAAAACATGTTCCACTCACCTCATTACAATTCCATAAAGCTCCCTTACCTCTGCAGACTGAGCATCCTAGGCAAGCTGATTTTGTTTTAGTCATGAAAAAGAATAGCCAACTGTTTTGACTTGTGCATGTGGCCTCAAAATTATGTGTGACAGGTGTATTTCATTGCTCCTGTTTCTAAAGGATTAAAAAAATACATTTTCCCCATTGTTTGAATTGGGCAGAGTGAAGACTGTGTTTCAGGCCCATTTTAAAGCCTGTTTGTGTGTGTAAATAAAACACCTGAAGTGGTGTGCCAAAGTTGCTCTTCCACTTTCTCCCTGGCTTAAAAACCCTGTTTTAATAAAAGTATCTTTCTCTCTTTTTTTTTTTTCCCCTAAGAAAAGTGATGTAGAGGGAAGCAGCTTAGCTGCATGGAGCAATTTTTGCTAGTGTGTGATAGGTGGAATTGAGAAATTACAGATGTCATCCTTTCTCATAAAAGTATGATTTCAGTTTTGTTTGTCAATGAATAACATATATATAAAAATATTCAGTTCCTGTGCAGTTTTAACTCTTAGGTTTGGCAATTTCCTAAAATCTCTGCCAAGCATAGAAGATTGCTCCCAGGGTATGATTCCACAAGTTTTTCTTACTATATTTTTTAGTATGATGATATTCAATTAATGTGATCTTTTCTTCTTTCTCTCCTTGTTTTAGCACCTAAGGTACCTGTGGCCAGCAGCCTTGCCCTTGCAGGTGCCAGACCAGCATGGAGACAGGAAGATCAGCCTTACGCTCAAAAGCAATTTGTATTTGAAAAGTCATCAGAGGTAAAAATTACAGGGTACCTAGCAGAATCTCATCTGGTACTAAAATTCAAATGATAGGTAAAAATTATGAGAATATAGTCCATTGTTTAAAATCTGAGCTGAACTTTGAGCTTTTACTAAGCAGAGTTGGTAATTGTTTTGCATATATGGCAAACAGAAAGTCACGGTCCCTCTGTTTAGCCTGTTCATAGCTACTTTTTTTTTTTTTTAGAGAGCCAAAAGAGTATGTTCTGTTAAAGACTCAGTGTACAGTGTCCTAAACATGGTTTGAGCTCTTCTTGTTTTCCTCATGTATCAGTCTTAACTTGTTACAGGGGAAGAGCATTGTATTTGTTTTATAGACTTTATTTCCCATCAGCTGATGAAGGATCTTGTGCTCTATGCAGAGTAAGGGCACTTCCTTGCTTGGGGAAAAAATAATCATGAGCACTTCTTTCTAAGCTAGACTTACTTGAAAGGCTGTCATCTTGGCTTGAAAGCATTGAAGATGGCCTGGGAAAATTCTCTTTCCCCTGTGGCAGACTTGCTATCTATATATATATAGTACTATATTTTGATCCTCTTGTTGGCTCAATGCAGTAACTTCTTGCAAATCAGAACTCCACTGAGCTCAGAGAAGAGAAGCATAAATCCCTAAGACAGCCAAAGTGATAGTCAAGGCTGGATTAAACTACTCTGTCTTTCAACAAAATACAGCTGTCTCAGCTGTGCAGACAGTTTTACAGTGTAAGCTCCTGCTGTGTCTGAGCTTTTGTGTTTGGCTCATTTGACTGAGGCCTGCAGTTTGTTCATGCTTCTTAGGGTTGCTCTGAATTTTTCCTTACATAAGGATGTTGTTTTAAATATAAAGATAAGGATTTTCTTGATTACAGGTGATAAATAGCAAGTATTGTGACAACCCAAATAATTTAGAAATCAGTGTCCTTTAGGGGGAAGTTGATGACTAGAAACCAACCTGCAATGGAAGCTGCATTTGAGAGTTTCTGGGATGAGGAGGGAGTGGCTGAGCTGTTAATACTTCCCTCTTGCCCTAAGATGTGTTTTTCTCACTGGCTTATCAGTGTGTGGCTGCACAGTCACTAGAGATGACTGTGAGTTCTGTTTGACTGGAGAGTGTCAGTTACTTTAATATTCACTGTGTACTTACTTGTTCCCTTTCAGGTGGAGCGCAGAGTTCCTGAGGCAGGTGTGATAGAGTGAGTACCCTGCTGACTTCTCTGTGTGCTTTTTCCGTCTTCATGGTTGGTAAGAGTAGAAGTTTTGGACTTCAACCCTTTTATCATGAGCTGAATGTATTATCAGGGGAGCTCAAGTCTGTTGTCTGGTTTTTGTGCCTTTGGTATAGCTGGGAAGCCAGTAATCATGCTCAGTTGGAATTCTGGTTCAGTACAATTGCCAGTATGTCTTCTTTGGTTAGCAGTGTACATTTTCCTGGGACAGTTCCAGTGTAAACTACGCTGGAAATTACTTACTCTGGAATATACAAGAAATGTAGGCGGTATGGCAGCTTCTTTCAGGGCTCAGAGAAGTAGCTGATAGTAAGTTTCATAGTGAAGCTGGGTATCTGTATGTCACTTACCCTTTGTGTTGAAATGGGGATGTTCTCAGGATAACTTTGACATGAGGCATGGCTAAGTGTGGTGTATGGTGGAGTTAGAGATACTGAAAATCCAGCTTGGTTCAGTTTGGCTATCTTGGTAGAATTTTCTTTCTCAGTGTACGTATAAATGCAAACATAGTGATCTGAGTACAGTCATGTATGTTTGTCTCCTTTAGGTTGCCTGTGATATTCCTCTTTCATTTTTTTTTAAGAGCCCTAAAACTGTACTGAGCCTTTGTTGAAAGGAGGGACAGGAAGTACAGGCAAACTCATTTGCTTCTGCACCACACCTTGCTGCCTTACTCTGACCTTTATGTCCAGGACATTTTTTCTTCCTTTTTCTAGCTTTCTTTTCTTTTTAAAAGAAAACTTTCCCTAGTCCAGGCCTACAGAAATTCTAGTCTGTACTGCTCAGTCTAAGGTAATTTCTTATTTGTCTTTCTGATGGCTCTTTCCTTTCAACATCCTCAGCAAGCCTGGTGTATATGAGCTCAGCAAGGGACCAACTGGCATTTCTAGGTAAGTGGATGAAATGTTATTTGCTTTCGCAGAGTGATGTGGTTATACTCGGCTTTCTGAAGTCCAGTCTCTGCAGAGAGTTTTGACTTCAGCAGCTGCACACTGCACTTCCTGTGCGTCATCTGTTTAGAGTACTTCTGGAAATACTTTTGAGTGACAGGTAGCAGCACTGAAATGGTTCTGAGCAGCACTGAAGAGAAGAAAAATAAACCTCTTGGCATCTGGTGTGTACTGCATCCAGTGCTCTTTCCAGAATAAAGACAAGGGGCTGTGTCCGTTTGTGTCGTGATTCACAGTAAGTTGCTGCTGCAAATTTGGATCAGTATTCCTGTGTTAGCAAGTGGGTGATGTCTGTGTTGTACAGTTAAGAGTGGCCCAAAACTTGTAACTGTAAATTGGAATTGTTTTAAATAAATCTCATAAAAGCATTTAACTTTAGGCAATTGTGATAACTTCAGGATTGTCCCTTCTGCTTATACGCTGTGCCTTAATTATTTCAGCTTCAGGACACTTCAAAACAAAACCTACTTGTTCTGTGATTCTGACTGACTAGAATACATTTTACCTTGCTGACTTAGCTGCAATATCAGTATTAATCCTGTTCTTTTGAATTTGATAGATTTTTATTAATAGTGGAAAAAATGCCAAGGACATAGTCATTTTTTGTGCATTTATTTAATTTCTTCTGAATATTGTATTATTTTATTTTCATGCCTTCATCTTAGTTTCTTCTAAAGATGTAAATAAATTTTTAAAGCATTTTGAAAAGTAAAAACTTTGACCAGCCAGAAAGAGACAATATACAAGGTCAGCTGGCTTATCCTGCATTTTCTGGAGTTTGTTTCCATAGTACACTGATGGAAAGTTAATAATCAGATTTGCATCTTTTTTTTTAATACCTTTACTATATACTATTACTGTGACATCTTTGGGGCATGGAATACTTGTGAGAATAAACTGCTATTAGCAGCATTCCTACTCTGCAGCCCTCCACACTGGCTGTAATTCTTGGATGACTCCTATTCCAGTCAAAATACTAGATGTACATGTGGAAGTGAAGGAATAGGACACATTAAATGCTGTCCTTATGCTAAAAGCTTTTCTTTATGCTTTGAAAAAGAGAATAGGAATGGCAGTTGGGATAAAGGGCTGTCAAATTCGAAGTGATATGGAGATGGTGAATAAGGGGCAATTATTTACTTAATGTTGATTGTATTACCATAATCGGGTCTATCTGAATTATCAGATGTGAAGTTAACAACAAGCAGAAGGATGCTATTTTTTGCGGCATATGGCTGATTCTGAAATACGTTGTTGATTGTCATATGTTTTTTATGAGTTTTGAAAAGAAATTACATACAGTTGGTGAGGGTAAGACTCAACAGGAGCCCTTTTCATCTTTACTTCACACTTGGTTTTGGCTGTGGTCAGAAACAGGATACTGAGCTTTGACTTTTGATATGATGCATTATAGCCATTTTTAACTCCTTTGGGAATCCTGGAAATGAAAATATTTTCCCAAAGCAGATATAGAAATGTATATTCCTTCCATTTTTCTTTTTAATCCTTAGGATTCATTTAATTCCTGGCTTTATTGACTCAGAACAAGCAAACTGGATGTTTGGGCAACTCCTCCAAGACATACCCTGGCGTCAGCGAACTCACATCAGACAGGGTAAGGAGTGTGTAGACCATCTTTTCAGGTCATTCACAGGTCAATTCTCTAACAGAATCTGTGTGTTGTTTAGAATTGGTTTTAATTTTCAATATTACCACTTCTTCAAGTTTCCATGCGTATATGAATACTACTGCAGCTTACTTTTCAATCTCCAGTGCCATCCTACTATTGCCAACTAAGTGAGATCTTTCCAAATTAAAATTGTCTGTCTTAAAAATCTTGGAATTTTGCTGTCTCTTCTGTCATCTTCAGTTCTTTTTTTCACTCATTTTTTAAGATTGTCTAGTCACCATCATAGAATCTCCCAGCAATGCTGTAAAAACTGTGTTCTTGGAGGTTTCTTTCATGAGGCATATTTTTTACCTCTTTCAATGAAAATCCCGGCAGAGCATGTTCCCTTTCCTTTGGCTTTAGTTATGAGTTCCAGTATGCAGCAGGAGAACAGGCTGCTATTCTGGATTTGTTCACTAAGGGGCACCGGTTCTAGCTAAATTTCACACTGATGTAAGTTAATGTGTCAGAGTAGTTGCTGGACAGGGCTGGAAAATGTCTTCAACATGTGTGTTTCTTGGCTGGCAATAAAGGGAGAGTATAATGGAGAATGCTACCTGTCAAACATAAGAAATAGTTGCCAAGATAGTCTTTTCAGAAGCCAAAAGTATTTTTAACCTGATGTTTGTGTTATACTACAGAGCACACACTTACATTGTATTTTGTATTTTATACAAAATATGTTATATTTGTATTTTATACAAAATATTGTGTCCAGCCTTGCTGCATTTTGTTTCTGTAATATCCCAAGGATGCTGCAGTACTTTCTACTTCACTTTTCCCATGGATTCATCTGCATCTTGCGGTTTATGCCAGCATACTGGGCACCAGAACCAGGTGAACGTGTAAAACAAGATAAAATTTCAGTTTCATTTGCTGTCTCATCCAGTCCCTGCTCTGTCTGGCATATAGGGGTAAGAAAATGGATATGTTTCCAAGATTTTGGCAAGGTAATTTTTCCTGCAGATGCACACCTGATTTTGAATAACTTCATTCCTTCCTTTGAGTTCATTATTTAAAGCAGAGGATTTTAAGGGGCTGCTTTTTAACTTAAGGTGAATGCACTCTTTTTGACTAAGTTTCTTGGCAGAATTACATCATCTTTCCATTTTCAAATCCTTTAATAAGGTAGCTGAGAAAGTCTTCCTGTTTTTTCAGAAGTATCTTTTGAGGAACCACGGCTTACATCCTGGTATGGAGAACTTCCTTACACATACTCCAGGATAACAATGCAGCCAAATCCAAATGTATGTATGTGTTTGCATGTGTTTTATTACTGTCTACGGAGAAATCCTCTGCAGAGATCAAGAGACAAAAACTCCCTCTATCCTCTATTTTAATGATCTAGAGAATCTATTATTTCATTTGTGGTCAGCAGCAGATTCTACTGGAACATGGACGGTTCAGTTTATGAGTGAGTCGACTGAGAGCAGTGTGATTTAGTTGCCAAAAGGAAGTTACTACTCTAAAGTTTTGTTTTGGGTCACTGTAGCTTTGGACAAAACTCTGAATTGCTTTGTGTGACTTACTCCAAGCATCTTTGTATGGGAGATTGTACTGCACACAGTAGTACTGATTTTTTTGTTGTAAAGATACAGTAATACCAATTACTGAAATAGTTACTTTCAGAAACACTTAGGTTCAATGAAATGAAAGTTTAGCAATATTTTGCTTAAATGAAAGTTTAGCAATATTTTGATTCCTATGTGGATGCTGTGAAATTCACACATGCAGCTCATCAGCTCCAGATTGTAGCATGGAATTTCCCATGCTGTTTCGGAAGAGTTAAAAACCTTCCAAGTGACTCAGTGATGTTTTGTTCATTTTTTCTCTCCCTCTCTCTCAATCTCCGTGCTCCCCCCTCGACTCGCCCTCAGCCTGTTGTCCCGTCAGCCTGTCTCTTGGTATTGCTTTGTTTAAAAGTTCCACACCAGTAACTAGGTGTCACTGCTGAAAGCTGGATGGCATGAGAGAAGAGTGTCCCAAGTCCCAGAACTGCTGCCAAAGTGGGATGTTTGGGAAGAGCTGGAGAGGTGTTATTTAACATGATGAGTTGTGAAGATTTAGTAGTCTCAAAAATACTGTAGTTAAAAATTCTATGACCTATGGAACTTGTGGTGGACAAACAGGCATTTCTTTGGTACCCGTTTGTGAAATACTATTTTGAATGGGCTTTTCTGAAAGCTGAGTGGCTTTAAGGATTGGAAATGCCCTCACAAAATCATTCTGTTGTACGCTAATGATTTAAATCCAGTTCAGAGCTGCCTGTTGTGCAGCCCATTGCTGCTCAGAGGTTGGATAGAGCCCATATACCCTGAATTCAAGATTTCATTTCAGTTTGTATCAAGTTCTGATTTAACAGTCATTGGGCCACTGGCTTGTTTCTCTCATCCAAAAGGTACAAGGCCTAAATGAGCCATGCAGGCTGGTTCTGTCTTTTATCCCTGAATATTTCTGCTTTTTGTTGAGAGAAAAGAAACTCAAGCAGAAAGTGAGATGCACTGGATAAGTTGCATAGCTGGAAGCTGCCCCATCCCCGCCTGGAAGCTGCCTGTAGTCAGATCTATGGCAGATCTACACTACACATGGACACACTGTTTCACTCAGCTTTGCAGGTGGGAGTACCTGTTGCTAGAAGAAATAGGAGATGGTGTAAAGAGCACAGTCCCTACCTGTAGAAGAGGGTTTCTGTCACAAAAATATCCTGTGTGAAATGTAGTTTAGTGCACAGCTTAGCCAAAACTGATTACTCCCTTAAACACTTGAGCTGTAGGAGTAATTAGCTTTGTGCCCCTCCTTTTTTGTTTAGTAAGAACTGGTGTGACTGCAGGGCTTCTAGATATAATCCAGTGTTTGTGCCTAAATGAATTTTGCTATTAGAAAATGTTTCTCTGTAGTCAGTGATAGATTTGTTTCAACAAAACTACTTCCACTGCTGCAGGTTTGTAGTGGGCTTTCAACTGCATTGTAAAATTCACTGTATGGTAAGTAATACATACTTCTGTGATGGCAGTTGAAGAAATCTAGTCCTGGCCGTTTACTGAAAAGTGCTCTGAATAATTCTTACTGGATTCTTCTGCAGGCAGCCCAGTTGCAAGCAAACTTTTTTAGTATTTTTTCTGGTTGGTATTACTGCTTTCCCGATGTGTTCCATAGCCTCAAGCTGTGTTTATCCAGAATTAATTACTCACACGATGCTTAATCGTTGAAGGCATGAGTTAGCTAGAAATACCCCTTTAGAGAAAGATGGTATGTTGAGGCTTCTGCCATGTAACCAGTAAGTTAAACACATGTTAAACTTGGGGAAGCTTGGAAAGAAAATAGTGCTGTTTATAAGAGGTGGATACTAGAAAATATTTCCAGCTTTCTGTTGCCTCTTCTGCCAGTGGTGCACTGGGAGATTCGGAATCAGTTTCTTATCCTCTCTTGATCTCTTTCTGCTTATATAATGGGCAAAAATTTTGACCTACATTGCTTTGGAATTTTTTTCCTTATATATTTGTGTAGTTCTTAAAAGCACTCTGACAGATGAAAGTCATGATGTGAGTTTATAACATTAAATAACTGGACTGAGTTTTAATGGAATGTGCAGAGCTTCCCTGGACTGTGGGCTCAGCAAGATATTAGTAAAGGGAAGGATGAAATCCAGGGCCAGTGGCATTGGTTTTGTGACCCACTGAAGAGTTACAGTGTTGAAGTCAAAGCCCCAAGAGGTGATGAGTTGAGCTCAACAAGCTGTGCTAACAGAGTGGGGACAGAGGGCTGTGTTATGCCAACCATTTCCTCTTGTACTCTGTCAACAGCTGCAGGCAATTGAGAGCAGTGTCATTTAGTCACTGATTGCCTCCATTAGTATGAAAGGCAGCCTGGCTTCAGAGTTTTAGAAAGATGATGTACTATTGAATGATGGGTAATGGGTGCATATTTTGCAGAAAGCCCAGCTCATTCCTCTGCTCTACTAAAAATATCATCAGAATTGCTGTGAGTCATTTGTTTGATTTTAAGTTTATTGTGATTAGAATGCAGTTTATCTTGTTTCATAGTAGTTTTTGCCTTATTACCTGCCCCTGGCCTGCATTCATGGCAGTTGAATTCCCCTCTGTGCTGATTGCAGTGGCATCCTCTGCTGACCATGCTGAAGGAGCGCATTGAAGAGTCCACTGGCTACACCTTCAACTCTCTTCTCTGCAACCTCTACCGAAATGAGAAGGACAGTGTGGACTGGCACAGTGACGATGAGCCATCGCTGGGAAAAAATCCTGTCATTGCCTCACTCAGCTTCGGTGCTACTCGGACCTTTGAGTTGAGAAAAAAACCTTCCCCTGTGAGTGTTTGGATCACACTGAGAGAGTCTTATAGCTACTAAAAGGTTAATTGTATTCCCTGTTTAAGAGAGCTTAATTACTAAAGCATTTCAAAGTTGATGAAAGCACAACTTAGAAGGTTCTGTGGAATAAGTGTAGGAATCAAGAAATCTCCCACATGGACCATGACACCCTCAGGGTGGGGATGGGACAGCTCTAATAATGTGCAGCAGTGTAGTGTAGTGCTGCAATGAAATTGGAACTTGGGCGGTCTTGTGCCCAAATAAGGGCCCTTGCTGGTACTTAAAATGAGATCAGTGATGCTGGAAGTGGACTGACACTGTGCAAATGAATCAAAGAGTCGCTACCATTTTCTTAAACTCAGGCCAATATTATGCAGTGCAAAGTGTACGTGGGATGAAGAGTAGTTCTGACTGCTCTTGTAAGTAAAAATCCTCTTAACTGTTTGCATTTTGATGTGTGTGTATCCAGATTGAGGGGCAGTGAACAAAGGGAAGAAGCTAATTTCTTTTCCATAAAATGCCTTGGAAGCTGTCGCATTCTACTGGCAGGCTAAGGATAAGGAGACCATGTGGAATATCCTTTCGGGAGTTAATTGGTGATTCAGTAGTGAATACTCTTTCTAGATAAAGTGCTGTGCTTGGGAATGCTTCGTTTATAAGCCAGCTTAAACTTTGCAGTTTGTATTTATCCAAGTAAAGGATTCACATGTGTTGAGAATACTGGCCTTATTTTAGTGTGTCCAGTTTCATATGAATTTTCTGCTTGTGCAGTCTTTGACAACTTTGGAAAGAAATTTGCTGTCTGCTTGTGTTGCTATTTATTCTGGGTAGGTAGTACAGAAAGCAGAGGTGATAATTACCAGCCTACAGGAAAGCTCTATGCTGACATACTGAAGCCTGCCTGTCAAGAGTCACCTTGGGTCACCTAATCTTAACAGCAAAGGTCAGAAACTGAACCAGAAAACAAATAGTTTGTAGTTTTCATCACTTCTCCAATTTGTAAATTCTTTGTTGCCTGAAGTGAATTTCATCTTGGTCCCTGAGCATGAGATCACATAGCCAGTCTATTATGTCAGTGGGCATAGCATGAGTAAGTATCCCTGATGCTGTGTTGATAATAAAATGTCAACTGGAAAGTTTATTCCTCTAAAAAACTGTAAGTGGTGCTTAGATTAATTTTAGAAGTGCCTGTGTTCCCCACTGATGGATCAGAATAAAACACTTAAACTTCAGTATAAACTTTGCAGGTTCTGTCTTAAAATCAATCCTTGTTCTTGAGTAAGAGATCTTTTTTATAGATTTTCTGAAGAGACACCCACTATTAGCAAAGGGGAAATTCGGTCTGTGCCATTTGTACTTGGCTGCCTTATTTGATCTGTACTGCACGATTTCTTTTCTTCCTGAAATGGATAGTTTTCTATAGAAAGAAGCAGCTCTTCTCATTTTTTTAGCACCTTTGACCTGATATTTTTGACTAGCTGAGTCTTGCTAGCTGTGAAGTGTATTCCTTTTGCAAGTGTCACATACTTTTTCTCTGAGGAAGAATCTCCATGTGCAGATCTTTGAAATAGTTGCTATTGAGTCCTGTGCCTAAGGGAACTCATACTTAATAATTACATGGCACACATTATGTATTCTTTGCACATTCCCAAAGCCTGAAGTTTCCTGAGAACATCCTATGGCAATAGATGCTTTGCCAAGTGGGAGTTACAAGATGGAAATTACCACCTTTTAGGCTGTACCACCAAAGAAGTAATTTTCATACTCTTGTCTTGTAGCATTCTCTCTTTCATTAAGAGAAAGTTAAAACTGATGGTAGATCTTTGAAGTGTGAACTTTCCTTTGTTAAAAAGCCAGCTACAGGAAGAGGAATGTAATCCAGGGAAAGGAATTAATATTAAGTGTCGTCATGGGCATTCAAGCTCTCCCTGGTTTCAGTATCAGCTAGTATCAGTATATTGGGTTTTCCAGAGTTAGTCTTCATGGAAGAGGGTAATAGAAAGTAAATCCTTTTCCTCCCAAAATTAAACCTCTTTGGGGGCCAACATTGTGCTCTTTCAGATTCTAGGGTTTCAAAGGCCTTAGTTTCCCTTTGTTCATGTAAGTGATTTTGAGTATTTTGAGATGAAAGATATAATGAACATACGAGATGAGAAACACAATGGTGGAACATCACTATGGATAAATGGTACTAGGAAAAAATGTTGTTTCCTGTGTGGTATCATGTACTGAATACAAAACTGTATGTACCACAAGTGAGGTCACACCTTGAAGGGCAGTTGGAGAGTACTGGATCAGAGACTTCATGTTGGTATCTCTACAAATATTTTCTAAATTATGTCTTGAAATGTGGATTAACCTGATAGTGAATAAAGTCCTATTTATCTAACTGAAAAGATGACCAGTAGTGTTGATGGGTTGCATTTTTTGTGCATGTTTATGTGAATTTTGACAATTGTCTGTTGGTAATTTGGTAGTGTTTTTGTAAGTCGCTCTGAAACAATCACACAATCTGAAATATTTTTTCACTTGGCAGAAAGGAAAAATAAAGTTACTTAGGTTTAAGTGGTTTTTTATTATCCTGAAAGTTGTTCCAGGGTGAGGGTAAGGAAAGGTTCAGTCATCTGATTTTCTTTTTGGTGAGCACTGTCCTGGATAGGTCTTTGTCATATAATAGAGGGTAAAGGAGTGCATGGTCCACATGCATGGACTATTTGTATCTTCTTCAACAAGCATCCTTTGTGGATAAGTCGAAATAATTCTTACCACGATTTCAGCCCAGTGCATGTAAAAAAAGCTGCAAATACATTTCAGGTGTAAATTCCTCACTGGAATAAGGAGACTTCATGGGAATCAACTTGACTTCAGAAACTATTTTATTTTGCCTGCTGGAATTTTTAAGCATTCTTTTTTCTAAATGGAGCCTTTTCTGTTTATTTGGACCAGTTACATGATTGCAGCTGGCATTTTTCCTTTGCTTTAAACGGTTTCTAGGTTTTTTTGGATGCCTATTTCATAGTTAAAAGTCTACAGCTATGTGGTTTCTTCTATTTTCTTCCATTTCCAGTCAATTACTTTAACCTTGCTCCTGCTTCCTTGTTCACCCTGCTCCCATCATTGTAACTCCTGCCTACACTGAAATCAGGAGACAAATGCTTTGCTTTATAGCTGTGATTCATACACAGTTCCACATAGTTTTGGTTGAGTCAATGAGTCTTGTGCTTGCCTACAGCCTGAGTGTCACCACTGTGTCACTGTGACCTCCTCCTATTCCCCACACAGCCTCAAGCCCCCAGGCCCACTTGGACATGTCTTCATCCTCCCAATCAAGAGGAATGGATTTCATTCTGTGGGATGGATGTTTCTGATACAGCCTCACTACCATTTTTCACTAGTGCTTGTTCACTGCTCAACTCTGAGACAGTGCCAGGTTATCTGATTGTGTCCTCCTGGAAGCTGAGTGGGGAATGTTAGTACAGGGGGAAAGGGTGATACCTGATGTCCCACTAAGCTCTTACGTTCCACTGGGAGGTGCCCTGTGGCACCGGGATGGGTGCCATGGGGAACAGCTAGGTGGTTGTCCAGCAAATGGCCATGTGAACTGTGGAGGGAGTTAGAAAGCCAGCTGTCAGCTTGCTATTCTTCCATCTATAACCAAGGAAACCAGTGACTGCTGGGAAGGGAGGGACCTTCACACCTTTTAGATAATAGCAGGATGTTTGTGGTGTTCAAAGAATCAGCCTTCAGACAGAATTAGCCTTCAAATGAATCTCTGAGGCACAGTCCTTTTTTCCTAGCAGAAGGTGAAGATTTCCCAGTACTCCTGGAAACAGCAGAAAAATAACCCTTTGTGTATTTAACAGAGCTAATTGAAGATGAATATGGGATATGTGGAGCATAGTAGAGGCAGAGATTCAGATCAAGATGAAGCAGGTTGAACTTTTGGATTGGCATGAAAGAGACTCACAGACAGCGGTGGCTGCAGAGGAGGAGTAGGTGTTGCCCGCCAGTATTGGCAGGGCTTGAGGAGCTGCAGGCAAGCAGAGAAGAAGGGAGTGCTCAGCTGCAGAAGGATTGAGGCAGTTTAAAGGTAGGCCAGTGCATAATGTGAGTAAAGGGCAGTATAACTGATATTCATCATTACTGACTCTGTAGAGAAAAGAACTGCGGTGAGGCTCTTGTCAGAGACAGTGAAAATAAGCATGTTAAATGCAGAAGTATTGATAGGTGAGACTACTTTGTTGTGGAAGACAGTGTTTACACAGCCGGTGCTAGAGATATAAACTGGAAGACAGGGATACAATCAAGATGAAATCTGAAAAATACAAGATTTGAACCTTTGTACGGATAATTCTCTTGAGTAGTAGGTAAATAGGTGAAGAAGACAACTAGGAGCCAGAATTCTGCATGAAAGAAACTGACTTTTGCAATTGAAAATGATTTTGCATCATTTGCTTCGATAACTGCATTGTTATTTATACATTCTTCTACAGGTTGTTTCCATCTACTTTTCCTTGTAATAGAAGATTCCTCTACACTGTCCAGAAACCATTTCCTACCACTATAGCAATAAACTTTCCTGAGACTTAAGAAACAGACTTGGGTGATTTATATAGATTTATACTAGATCTTTTCTCTTTTTGATTTCGATAACATTTCAAGAAAACAACCTTGATGGAGTCCAGGAATTCTTACAGATTTTGTATTCCTATCTTGCGGACCTTTCCTTACTTATTAGCTGTAGTTACTCTGATTAAGGATTAAAAAAAATGTTTAGCCAGTGTACTTGGAAAGAGTAAAGCTTGGATTGTATTAAATATGTAACTCAAGATTATGAAAATTCTAATATATTAAAAAGCAGAACATTTGCTTTACTATACCTGTTTTTGTAAGCAGGTGATTTTGTGGTACCTATATAGAGTTACAAAGTGAACATAGAGAAGTCACCTGATGCACTTCTTTCCCTGCTTGTTACCAGAAAATCTTTTCCACCTTAGATGTCAGAAATCAGTTTTCCCCTTCATAAACCTCTTGACCTCTGAAAGTCAAGTGGGTTCTCTGTATGTCTGACATCAACTCTAGGAATAAAAGTTCTGAAATGAACTTTGGTCGACAGTGATGACATGTAAGAAAGTAAAAACTTTTTGTTTAACTTCACTGGCTTTGCGAAGCAAATTGACATAAAAAGCACTTTTTCTAAGTAAAATGGAGTTCAGAGATGTCCCATTTAAAGCAGAAGGTAATTGCTCTTTTACATACTGACTTTTCTAAGCCAAAAGGGTGTTCTCTCCTAAGTCATTTATCTTAGCAGAATTCCTTTTTAGTTAAGATGAGCAAGAGATAAAAATAAGCCCACTGTTGTCCATCACACAGTGAAATGATGTAATCCTCTGAAAGTACATGTGCAGTGATATCTATCTCTGCTTTTCCTCAGCAGTCATGTTTATAATACCTATTTTTGGAACTTCTTCCTTGTTTCCACTGAAGATAAGGAAATGTTTCTTGATACTGACTTGATATCAGCCAAGCTCTTTTCCTTTTTAGTAAGTGCAATCCTCTTTCTATCCACATATTATTTATAAACACACACATACTCCCAGCTGGTTTTCTGAAAATCAAACTCTGTTTTTTGTTTAGGACATAATTATCCCAATATCTGTTACTTTACCTCATTATTCTGCGCTTTTCAGCAAGCTGTGGACTTTTAAAAGGACAAACCTCCTTCAAGCTGAACTACTACACACTTAACTTAGCAATGTATGAATCTGATTTAAAGTTGGAAAGGGCTAGTGCAAAGCAATAGGGAAATACTGTTCTCTTGTGGTATGTGTGAGACCCCAGCTGTGTCGAGTTGTTATATTTCAGTTTTAAAACAGTTGCACATAATCTAAAGCTCTAACAAGAGTTTGCAAATTACTTGTCTTTTAGTCTAGCATTCTGTTTTGCTTAGTGCTGATTAAGACAACTTGTCTTACAAGGTACTATAGCAAAAGGAGATTTTTTGTTTTTTAAATAACAAGGACTCTTCTTTCAGCAGCTAGTGCCATAGCGGCATGTAATGTTGTAACCATTTGGAATAGCAGGAGGATGTTACTTCAGATGAAGCAGTTAACTGTTGGAATTTAAGGTGGATATTGCAGAATGTTTCCATAAGGTTTGCAGCTTAATTCCAGAATTTTGCACTAAATACAGGAAGTGGTTGTTGAACTTTACCTGTGGCATCCAGGCAGTGAGAGACAATGGCTTCTTTTAATTGATAAAATGCTCGGCTCCTGGACTTTACATGAAATACAGATACAGAGAGGTTTACTTAGACTTCTTGATCTGGGAGGAGCCTCCTCCTCCTCCCCCACAGGCTTTTTGAGCTCTGCTGTAAAGGACTGGTTTTCTACCAAATGCACATGCTTTCTTCTTCAGTGTCTGTTTCTTTTTAGGAAGAGGATGGAGACTATACTTATGTAGAAAGACTTAGAATCCCACTTGATCATGGGACTCTGCTGGTCATGGAAGGAGCCACCCAGGAGGATTGGCAGGTAAGAACTCCTTGACAGTGTTTTTGTGCTTTACTTGCAATGCTATTTTCCAGATATGCTGAGGCACTCCCATGAAGGTATGGGACGTTCTGCTTCCAGTGGCACAGTTGTTTTCCAAGGCATTAGTATTGCCTTCTGCCTCAGAATTTGAAAGCACCCACAGAAACAATGGGTTTGGTTTTGCGTGCCAAGTGATGCAGTAGGAATCAGTTCAGATATTCCAGCATCTAAGTTCAGCAACGAAGGTTGCAGCCTGCAGTGAAAAGAGCAAAATCAGTATAGAAGCTTGGAATATCAAAAAGCTATAACTTAATTTAAGAATTCTACAGTAATGTACAAAGACTTTTTGTTTTCAGTGGCCCTGAGTGTCAGAACCTGATTTTCTTACCTTACCTAAGTGTATTGAAATATGAATAAAAACCCATCACAGGAAATGAAGGTTTTAGTCATTGTTTGATTACCTGTATTTTAAATGCATAAGCTCATGCATTTTTTTCTTTTTTCTTTTTTTTTTTATCCCTAATGCTGCTTACAGCATCGAGTGCCTAAGGAGTATCATTCTCGAGATGAACGGATAAACTTGACATTTAGAATCATTTATCCAGAACCTGATAGAGTTTAGAAGTGAAGAGCAACTTTGGACATTGTTGGACATACACCCACAGCAGATCTAGAGCCTTAGATTGCTACATATTTAAAGGAAGCCTTACAGGAACAGAATTCCTTGAAGTCATGGGGAAAGAGTTGATATTATGAAGATCTTTGGCAATTAGAAGCTGCTGTGTTACGTGGACAGAAATTATATGTTACTAGATGATACTAAATCACAGGCTTTAAGTTTGTGAACAGTGATTATTCTTAAAAGAGTACAAACCATATGAAGATTTGAGGGATCCCAACTGGAGCAGTTAGATTCAGTGTGCGGATGATTTGCACCTTGTCTTGTCTCTCCTTTACTCCTAAGTCTTGATCTCTGTTGGAAGTAAGATGGGATTCTTTGATGTAAAGCCACCTCTCTGTGTGTACAGAAGTGAGAAAGCTGCACTGGGTGATGATCTCTGGTATTACTCATTTCACCAAAGGGTGGTGCACTGCTTTTTATCTGCAGGTTGCAGAGTCTCTTCCAGTTAAGCAATCAGTTTCACAACTTAAGGAACGTATTGAATTATACTGGTGTTCAGTGGAACAGAGGGTCAAGGCTCTTGTTTGCCATGCACTCCATGGTCAGACTTTATTCTAACTCTTTATCCATGTTGACAGGACAAGGCAAGGGCAAGCAACAGAGATGTCTGATGACCCTGCTTCTGGGTCAGTGCATATTGCATTAAAGAATATCTCTCAGAGGGTTATCTCTTGAGACTGCTGTCACAGATAGCAGTCAGCACCTCAGACCGGATTCCAGGCTGACTTGCTGGAATCCTTCAAGTTTGCATGCTGCGACTCACCTGCTGCTGGGAAGCAGTAGGCTCATGGCTGCTGTCTGAACATCAAGTCAGGAGTGCAGCCTGTGTGGTTAAGTTCTTACTGCAGCTAAAAATTGTCACTGTACTGGGTCAAATCATAGTTTTGGTCCATCTTCACTGTCTGCCTGCAGTAGGATCTAAGCACAGGTAAATACCCTATGCTTTGTAACACATTAGGTTTGTTAAGCAAGCTAATATCCCTCTTCATTGTAAGAATAAATAGATGTTGAGAAAAGATCAACTTTTCTTAGCCAGCATTTTTTGTGGTTTAAGTTCTTACTTGTCAAGAACAGTCAAGTTATTAGTACTCAATTATGCCTATGTTTTAATGTTATTGATGACATAAAGGATGTAAATGTTGAGCCATTTCATTCCATGTGGTCTGAAATTGGGCAGAATCATTTCCTAGAAACAACTTCTCTACGTAAACCACCTTACATTATTCTTCTAAAATGAATGTTACTAGAAAACTGTTGTCTTATGTTGTCTTCACATTCATCCCAATTTGTACATGAATGTTTTTGGAGTATTTCTGATTTTACTTCCTTGCATTTGAATCTTTTATCTAGGCTCTATGATGTATTTAATGGGAATCAGCATTGAAGGAGGCAGACATGTTCGTATTTACATTCTTTGAGTCATTGGAGCTTTGTGCACACCCCTATATGTGTGCACAGGTTTGGCAGTCTTGACAGAGAGTGTTTTTCCTTAACCAAGGGACAGTGCTAATTTCAGAAGGTATTCTGAGAGGCCAACACTTCGCCTGTTTCAATTCATCCAAGCTCCATTTGCTTTCACTTTGTTAAGAGCAGCCAGGCTGCAAGAAAGAGTAGAAGACCGGGATGAGTTGGAAACTTTTAAAGCCTGAGACCTCAGCCTGTGGAAATTGCAACTCATTTGAATTCAGTGAATCTATGGCACATAACTAGTGGCTGGTACTGTTGTGGAAGAGCAGTTTTTCACTTCCTTTTCTTGGTTTCAATTTGTAGTGATAGCAAATTTTGATTTCCGTTTCTTTACTTCCTTTGATTTGGGAAAAGACCGAGTTTTCCTCCCCAGAAATGAAGTGATTTATAGGAGAAATGTTCTATCTACCAGCACTCCTTTTGTTGCTGGAAACTACTGCATTTCTGCTTTCTCTCACGTGTCAGCTTTACTGTATCCAAATCAGTTGGACAGTGAGGAGAGGGCAAATGGCATCATTCCCCAGCCTGTCCTGTGTGTACTGGTTCAAGGGGAGCAGCTGGCCTATAGGTCAAGTTTCTTTGTCAGCTGGGAGCTTGTGGGTCCTCCCCTTCCCTTCCCTTCC
>VWYI01040531.1:0-14677 GCA_013399455.1 Anthoscopus minutus
TCTCACAGTCAGTATTCCGGCCCCAGCAAGCATCAATCTAGTGAAATGTATATCAAGAGACTCAAGTGAAATGTACTGTGCTAAAAGGGTAGCAACATATTAAGTCACATTTTCCGTCTGTCTTGGGATGTATAATGGAGAGGAGATTTAAACATATTTTGACCTTTGTATGGTAATATTCATATACTACTGTAGTTCCCTTTAAATGTTTTTTATAACATTGTGCTATGCATTTTCCCCTATAAGGGAGGGGCAACGAGATACCTGTTGCTATATTCATTGTCAGAAATCCTTACCTAACAGTCCTTAAGTCATTGTGCTGGGCTGATGGTTGGAATTCCTGATCTTAAAGGTCTCTTCCAACCTTGATATTTCTATGATTCCATGACTCTAGGTCATGCTCCTTAGTTTTCATCATGACTCCACTCCCCAGGATGAATCCACTTTGTTTACCTTACAGGTTGTCTCTGCTGCTGCTGTATTTTGTGGTTTCTCCTCCTTGAAGACAGGAGTCCAGAACCACATGAGATATTCCAAACCATTTTTGCTAAATTTGTAGAATCATAGAATATTTTGGGTTGGAAAACATCTTTAAGATTGAGCCTGATAATAAACCTAACACTGCCAAGTCCACCACTAAACCATGTTCCTCAGTGCCACATCTACGTACAATTTAAATACCTCCGGGGTGGTGACTCAACCACTTCTCTGCACAACCTGTTCCAGTGCTTAATAGCGATTTCCATGATGACATTTTCCTATTATCCAATCTCAGTCTCCCATGGTACAACTTGAGGACATTTCTCCTTGTGCTTTCTTGGAGCTTCTTGCCTGTGAGAAGAGACTGACCCCCACCTGGCTGCAGCCTTCTTTCAGGCAGCTTGAGAGAGTGATACAGTCCCTCCCAAGCCTCCTTTCCTCCAGGCTAAACACCCCCAGCTCCCTCAGCCACTCCTGTCACAATCCGCAAAACAGGATTCGTGATGTGGTTCTTTATTTGATCTCAGAGTACAAAAAGGTTATCAATACTCCAGGGACTCAAAGCAACAAAATACACTTTATTGATTTTTCATCAACACTAATATGCAATAGAGGGGAAAGAAAAGGAAACTAAGTATAGAGACAGAGTGAGAGAAGGGTAAGAGGGATTATAGCTACCAACTCTGAAGTCCACTCTTCTGTCCGTCGACACAGGGTCTTCGGTCCGTTGGGGAGATCTCAAGGGAGGTGAGTTTAGGGTGAGGATTTTATAGTCTTTTGCAAAAGCGAGGGGCAACTGGCCAAGAGGTGGGGGACATCTTCAACCATGGTTACCTTTGGGAGAAACAGATCGTTCCCCTTTTGTTTTGGCAACACAGATAACGAAGTAGGAACCAGTCTCCGGCAGGCACACTTTACAGGAAACACTTGGCACACCTCTCACTTCAGTCAGGCCAGACAAGGTTTTCAGAGCCTCAGTCGATGATTGTGAGGCAAAATGAGGGATTTTCAGTCCGACTCTCACAACTCCTCATAAGACTTGTGGTCCAGACCCTTCACCAGTTCCATTGCCCTTCTCTGGACACACTCCTGCACCTCAATGTCTTTGTTGTAGTGAGGAGCCCAGACATGGACACAGGACTAGAGATAGGCCTCACAACAGATGTTTTGCTCAGCAAAAAACGTACAGCTACTTCTTCTGTGGGATAAGTATAATCCTATTTCAGTTCACAATATATTTCCTGTCTTTAATATCACATTCTTTCTTGACCATCTTCTCACTTTCTTTTCTACTTTATTTCTACTTTGGAAATTATATTTTGCCATTTGACTTTATTCTAATTTCTGGCACACAGTGTGTGCTTATCAGCTTCCACACATCACATAGCTGCAGTGCACTTTCATTTCCCCTTCTGCCCAACCATACCATGCTTCTGCAACTGTGCCAGTACTTATGTCTTTGGGCAAAGCATCACTCTTGCCATGATAACATCAAAATGCAGCTATTCTGTCTAGTGTTTCCTGAAGGGAAATTTTTGCAGATGTAAAATCCCTGGTATGTCTGACATCTTACAGAATAAAGTGAATGGACAAGCCATGATTAATGACGTAGTTTTGACTAAGTAGTATCTGTGTTCTTTGTAAATTAAGGTACTAGCTGCACAAGTTGGATCAATTAAGGAAATTCCTCATTTCCTTAGCACATAAATGTTTTAATGGTGTTTTTTCTCCACTTACATTGGTTTTCAACTTTTTCAAAAAAATAACACATTACAATATATTCTACTACTATTTGGACAATGTTGCATCAAAAGGATTATTTTTCCCACGTGAATAAAGCCAGTGATGTCTCTGTTCTGTTACATTATGTGGTTATCTCAGCATTTCTTAGTATTTCTATGAAAGATGTTGCTAGCCACATTCTTAGGGTTTGCTTAAGAGAAAATACTTTGTATGGATAGAAAAATTCATGATGCTGCAACTTAAAGTCTTATCATATCTCTATGAAGAAGCTATACAAAGCCAATTATGGAAAACTGTTAGGCTCCAAGCTCATAGCAATGCCTTTCCATTTGGACCCAAGTTTCTCCCAAAAGGTCACCAAATTAAGTGCTGATGGCCAAACCCCAAGGATAAATCTGTGCTATAGTCAGAAGTGTAAATCTGTGCCCTTGATGGCGCACTGCAATAGGAGGCACTAAACACATAACTCCCTGTTCTATTATGGAATTGTCTCTGTAACCATCACCAAGGGTTTCATGAACCCCTTTTAGCTACCTGGGAGAATTAGCATTTCTCTGTCTCAAACTATAGTGTGCCTGGAAGTTGCTATGGTCATAGTTGCCATATAAACATGTAAAAAAGAGGGATTGCTACCTGAAAATATTTTTAATCTGAAAAATGGAGAAATATTTTGATTTTATATCCTGAAGGTGCGTGAATTTACTAGACTTCCTAATTCTAACATTCAAATATTAAATTCCTTTAGAGGGGAATTACTATGAAGTCATCTGCACAGTAGTGCCTTGCAGATCTAGCATCTCATTCTTGGACTTTCCGTAGGGTTTGTTTTTTTTAAAATCATGAAAGTTTCTCTCTTTATCAGAATAAGAATATTTAACTGCTTGATAATTCTTAGGATGGCCATCAAATAGTCCACTAGATCCTTTTTTAGTTTACTAAATTAGTTTCTAATTGGCTGCAATTCTAAAAAATATGGTGGTCTAGTGAAACTCATCATCTGCAGGGCTTGAGGGAACATGTTATCAAAAGTCTATTACTCCTAGGGAAGTCAGCTGTGATTGAAGATTTTTTTTTAAAATAGACTGTGCCTTTAGGTGACTTGTTGCCCAGTTTTGTCCAGCTCAGCTGCTCTCAAAGGTGAGTAAAACAAAGTAATTTTTTTATCAGTAGATTATGAATCAGAAATACATCCCAAAGAGGAAGGATAGATTATTTACATTTATTGTTTGAATTGCATATTGCAGGTCTAGAAGACCTCCCTAGTCAAAAAAGAGAATTGACAGAGAGGACCTCTTCCAGGGCTGCCTGGAGCCTTTGATCTGCTTCCACTGTAGAGGAAATACTTTGTGCTGGATGTTTGCTGCCCTGTATTGATTCTTGTCTCTGCCACAGGGAGACCAAGGATGAAACTTTAACTATGTGACATTTCTCAGTGCATTCAGAGACCAGCTCTTCTTTGTGCTGTGACTTGCAGGTGGTTAAAAATAAAGCCAAGATTCAGCCCCTGATTATATAATTGGTCAATAAATAAGAACGTAGCAAAGGGAAAAAGAGTCATAAACAAACATACAGGGCTTTGTTTCAGAGTCTGTAATTCATGTTTCTATTGCTAGAATCAATGTAGCGCAAATAAATTCACATTTGTTTTCTCTGTACATGAGTGGTTTTGACACTTCATCTTGCGAATGTGCATATAACACCTTTATTTAGTGTTAATGTCAAAACCTAGAACCTTGCAACATCTGTGGAATGCCCCTACAGTGCTTAGCAATAAGGCTTAAAGGAAAATAATCATTCTAAATGCTTCTGTTTCTTTCAAATGGAGCATGGAGCAACCAGACTTGTATGAATCAGATTTATATAGTGCCAGGCAGGATGAATATCATGCTTTCAACAAATATTCCACCAATATATGGTGTAAGAAACAACATAATTATCAAACTTGAGTCAAAACTTTACAAAAGAGTGCAGATGCTTTCTGTTTGTGTGTTTTAAGAAGTATTTGCATTGTCAGCCACCACAGAGACCATTTATAATGTCTGCCAAAGTCAGAAGATGCATTTTTCAGTGCAAGCAGTGTCTTAAACAGGTAGAGAAGGCAGGCAGCCTTCTGCTCATGGATAGTGAAGCTGATGATAGAGGAAGCTAAGGAGCTTCCTCTAAAATTAAATAAATAAAAGATAAAGTGATATGCTAAACTATTTTTTTATGGAGAATGTCTTTCTCCCCTGTTAACTTTTCAAATGCAAAATATGAATAGGGAAATTCTAATTTATAAATGAATAAGTTTTCAGCTTTGTCAAGGTTACCAAATGTTTAGAGCAATTTAGAACAGTCCTTAAATGTTGTCTGACATTTTCTTTTAACCTTGGTTATAAAAGCAGTACTTTCAGCACTTAACTGCTTCTTTAACTAGCAGAAGAAATACAGCATTCAGAAAATTGTAGGAAATCTCATTTCTGAAGACCTTCTAACTTTATCCAGCATGCATTATGAAAACAAGAACTATAAAAATTATTTTATTCATTGAAAACAGAAAAAGAGAAAAAGGAACTAGAATAAAAGCAATAAAAATCTATGATGTTCATGTGAACTGTTCTCTATTGTTTGAATTGTTTGCTGTTGAATAATGAATGCTTGCTGACTTCTTTCAACTCAAATTCTCACAGTTTCTTTTAAACTAGTCTGGTTGTAGAGTTGTAAAGAATTTCCTTTAGACATTTGTCTAACCTTCAGTTAGGATTAGATAATTGTTTAATGCTATGGCATTTATTTAAGGGATTCCCGTTACTGCAGTGAAGACCATGGGAGAATTTCTGGCTAAATTCCCTTCAGGGGTCTGGAGTGAATGCAGACAGGATTGGCAGCTGTACTGTCTTTTGGAAAGACAACCCTTTCTTCTCCATCTGTTCCACTCCCAGCAAACTCCACTTGGCTAGGTCCCTACTCACATCTGTACTCACATCACTCACTGTGGATTTTCTACAATTTAGCTGTAACTAGGTACCCAGATTTTCTAGGACAGGACATATTTTCCCACATATTTTTGAGTCTTTCATACTTTTTTCATAGCTTTTCTTATAACTGAAAATTTTGGAAACTCCAGAAGGAGCGGTGAATATTTCAGCAGCTTCCTGACTTTATTCTCCCCTTTTTGGATCAATACTCTTATCCTGTTTTAATCCTAGAATTGATCTTGTACTGGAGATAGCCAAGAGAAACACTGATATGCACTGAACAATAAGGAGTGCCTACTGTGAGAGCTGTCAGCTGACATCCAAAAGATCTATGAATTTTTACAATCCTCTTCTTAAAGGTCATAACACTTTATTTATTAATTTAAATCATTTTAGGGAAAGTGCATGCTCAGCAATAACCAGTGGTGAACTGAGCTGACTGGAGCAGCTGGAAATCATCCAGGTTCCTCTCCAATTGCAGGAGCTGCTGCTGGTGAAATACCTGCTTGTATTCACTTCTGCCATAGGGTCACATCCTGTAGGTTGTGAGGGCTGGTATAGAAGGAAATTCAAAGTTATTTGGAGATAAAAGAATCTGGATGTCTTTGGAAAAAGTTCTTGAGGCATGTAACAGGGAATGAAAGGAGAAACAAGACAAATTTGTAAAGCTCTGTAAAGGATTTTATCACAAGGACATTAACAGTCTTATAGCCCGATAGAAAACCAGAAAATAATTTCTCACATAATCAATAAACCCCATAGATGGTTCCAAAAGGGCTGAGTAGTAATAAAAAAGCTGAAATAGAGAACTGTTTAAGCTCTTGGATACAAGGGAACAAGCTGTTAATCAAATGGCCTCAGCTCAGTTTTCTATATTACACTATTTTATGAATCTATCCTATTTAACTTTTGTAAGATGAAATACTGACAATTTTTGAAAGGGAAATGTAAGACCAAAATAAAAGTTTCTGAAATGCTTCCTCATCGATATTTCAGGAAAGTGTTTTAATTAGGTGGGCGAATAGGCAATTAATGAATCCCTGACTAACCTGAGTACAAATCAAAGTGTTTTCTTGAAAGATTTCTTTAACTTTTCCTGAAGTTCATTTGACACATCCTTCTTGTGTTATCAGATTTTAAGTCCAATTAATTATTAATGATGAGTTGGGAATATATTTGGTTGCAAAAATGTTTTATTAAAGCACTGAGCTGTAACCCCTCCTGAGGAGCATAAAGGCCTTGGGAAAAAGTTTTAGAAAAGCTTCTAAGGCAGCTCAGGCCTTCTATGGGAGCAGTGCAGACAACTGAAAAATGATGAATCAGATTATCAAAAAGATAGAGAAACTCTTCTACAGATTATACCATTTTTTGAGATTACAGGTTTAAAATTGTTTAGAAAATAAAAAACCAAACCAAATTAAACAAAAAAAAAACAAAAAAACAAAAAAAAAAACCACATACAAAAAAACCCCAAAAAAGCAACAACAAAAAATCAAGGTAAATGGATTGTAATGCAGGAGTACCATGACTAAAATGAAAGAACAGTACACTAAAGAACTGCATGTAGCCCTTAAAGCACCTGACAAAAACTAGATAGAGGGGAAAAAACCCAGCAAAACCAATCTCAACAAGTTTTAGGTTTCTCTTTCCATATCTAAAGTTCTTTGCTGTATCTTCAGAGCTGGAGAAGCGTACACTAAAGGGGGTTAAAAATACAGTCATTAATCTTGTGCGGCTTGGAGATCAACTGTGGCAGGTTCAGTTGAAACCGGGCAGAAACACCAATTACGTGTAGTGGTTTTAAAATTGCTAATTTGAAATTTCCCAGCCAACGCACCAAAGAATGTGGTGGGTTTAGAGCTAGCTAAAACTCACTAGCCTACTTATTTTCTGTTGTGAGATATGATTTTAGAAGAAAGGAAAAACACAGGCTCAAACTTAGACTGTAAGGAAAGTTTATTAACAAAACTAAAAAAAAAAAAACAAAATGAAAAGGAAAAATCTAAATGAAACTTCCAGAACACTTCCCTCCCCTGCCCACTTATTTTCTTTCCCAACCGACAACATAAAACAAAATCTGGGATTTTTAAATCAGTTATCACTTCTACAATAATCTTTCTTCAATTCGCATAGGGCGAGGAGTCTTCTTTTTCAACACTCTGGAGATATGTCCACTAGAACAGTCTTCTCATAACTTTGCACCTTCACAAAACAGCAGCTGCCCGGTTTAGAAAAAAACTCTGCTGTTGTGAAATTCCTCCCATTTTCTTCATTGAGTAAATGAGTCATTGTCAGCTTATGGGGTGTCATTTTTAAAGATGGGCTGTTCAAAGGAAAGACTCACTTTACCAATTTCTACAATCATCTTCATCTCTAAAAAAAANGACCCGGTTCTGTTCATGTTGTCACCCTTTGTTTTTTCTCTCACCCAAGGAGTCTCATCTGTGCACTGGGCAGGCTTTCACTCAGGCCGGCAGTGGCTGAAGCAGTCACGGTGATGGATTGCAGGAAAGCTGAGCTTCTCTCTCTCTCTCTGCTCCGCAGCCGTTGGAGAAAAAAACGCGATGAAAACAAAAGGAAAGGGGGGGGGAGGGGGGGCTCTAGCCTCCCATCCCCGTCCAGGAGCTGCTGACTCTGGCCCGGCTTGGCCCAGGGGAATCTCGGCTCGGCACAGCCAGAGGCGAAGGTGATTAAAAGCAGAGCCTGGACTCCGCTCGGCTGGAGGGGCTCCTCTGCCTTTTCAGCCCACTCGAGAGCTGGGCCGCTGGGTGGGGGGGCGGCCCGGCCCGGCCAGGCCCCGCCAGGCCGCGCTGGAACGGGGCCGGGCCCTCTCCCCCCCTCACAGCCCCGACACCTTCAGCAGCTGGAAGCCAAAGAGAGGGAGCCCAGCGTTTCCCGGGCTCCGAAATGAGTGTTCACAGGGGTGGATCTTGACTCTGAATGGCCTACAAAGCTGTCAGTTCTCAGAACTGGACAGCCACTGGCTCCCTCCAGAGCTCCCAAGAGCCTCCTTTAGGAGAACTACCTCCGCAGATGTCTTCCCTCCCTTCCTTCCCAATATCAACCAATGTCAAACCAGCACAGCAACTTAAGGGGAGACAGAGCTTGACCAAGACTTGCAAACCACATAGACAAAGAGGATAGATTTCCATGGACCTTTAGGGGCCCACAGTCCTGCAAAGCGCAGTTTCTCACACTTCCACTTTTCTGCTTGCATTAATGTAGGGTGAAATCAAACACAAAACATTAAGAATTTTTCTGGGGACATAAATATCTTGTCTGTGCAAATGGTAACTACTGTACAATTGTACTTCTGATGTGCCTCTTACAGTATATTTTTTACCTTGTTGTTGTCATTGCTGTTGATATGACTTTGCTTCAGAAGAGTCTTCTGATGCTCACACTGTACATTCCTTGCTGGGGTCCCTCTGTGGTTGGATGTAGGTAATGGGATAGGGAAAAGTCACATCCCAGGGAAGCGGCTAATACCATGCTATCACCTTTGCAGTTGCATCCAGCCCTTAGCTCTTGCAAGATAAATATAGGTAAGAAGCCAAAGTTAGTGCAATTCTTAACTTCACTGCTTGATGACTTAGCTTCGAGTGTGCTATTTTTCTCCTGTATTACTTCAGAATTGTGCTATCATTTTAGCTGACTCTGAAGGTCCCAGCACCTAGCTTTTAAAATTGATTATGAAGTCCACAGGACTCCCGCAGAGTGTTATAATAGAATGCATATCTTTTAGATGTTTCTGACTGGTGTTTCAAGTGCTGTCTCATTAACCTATGTAATTATTTTGCTACTAGTTTTCACCCATCAGGAGCCTGGAAGTCTGATAATGTAGCTGAATTTTGAAATGTTGCTGTAGCAAATCTAACATCTCTAAAATTTGAAGGGAAATATTCATTGCTCTTGTTTTACAGACTGTATTTAGTTTCCTTATTCAGCTTGTAAAAGGATGGGTGATTTCGGGGTATTTACCAAGCCTCTGCTCTGGATATTTCTTGAGGGCAGTTTGTTTTAAAGCAAATGTCATGCATGTAAAGTTTGAGGTAGATCACATTAATGATTGATCCACTGAAAGCCTTGAGCTTTTATAGTCCAGGCGCAGTATTCCCTGCTATGTTCTACAGTCTTGTGTCAAGCACTGCTTGCACTGTTATTTGTCCCTGGTGGTGGGTAGCACTCCTGTCAGTGACACAACACTGTGATGAGCCCTGGGACAGAAAAGACTGATCAGCAGCATGGAGCAGCCTGCAGGTCTCCAGTCTTACTGAGCATTGGTGCACTCAAGGTTCACGGAGTCAGGTGGAGCTGCAAGGGGCAGTACTTCTCTGCCAGCCCTGGCTGTCCCTTCCTCTCCTTCCTTGGGGCTCCACCAGTAACCCGATCCAGCCACAAATTAATCTCACAGATAGATAGATGGAATTTATCTACAACAGTTCAAATGCTAAAGCTGACCAAAGGTGGAGGTTGGAAGGCATAGCTGGAAGTGGAGAGGAAGGTTGCCAGCAGCTTGTTCTTTCACTAATGCAACCAAGATATCTCAGCTTCAGAATGAGGTGTACTCAGGTGCAGGGGCTTCTTCTGGAGCTACACAACTGAGGGCAGGCTGGTTACAATGACCCAGCTGACAGCCAGCTTTCTCACCTCTGCAGGGTATTTCCTACTGCAGGGACAAATCCTTGGAGCCTCAGCATGCAGCCTATTTTCCAGAATGGCATGCCAGGCCCCTGTTTATATGGTGCTTATCAGGCACAACCGAATTATACCATGGTTTTCCAAACTAGCTTTGCCCAACTAGTTGCTGACTGAGTTGCTGGCTGAGATAAATGGAGAGAAGTTCAAATTGCACCTATACAGTAATTCTAACAGGGGAAAGGGGAAGAGGGAGGAGAGACAGGGGGAAAAAAAAACCCAAACAAAACCACCCTGCAATCATCAGGTTTTCTCATAAGTCTGATGGGTCAAGCTGAAAAAAAATAAAGAATTTACTGCTGTTACAGCTCTGGGAATTGCAGTGAGACTTGACCAATTTCTTTATAGGCACTGCAGGATGCCAATTAGCATTTGACAGGATCTCAGAACCACTTTTATGCTGTTCTGCTATGGATTTGTTTGACCTCTGACTGTGAAGGCTTGTTCTTCAAAGTGCCTCTGTTCCACATTCCCTCTTCAGAGTCCAGAAAATCAGCAATATGCAGCCACATCTGAAGGCTGCCACACCACAGCATGGCCAAATACGTTTGTGAATGAGACTGTCTTGCCTTGGTGAGTTGAAGTTTGACTGAGTGTTGTTTACATAGGTTATGGTGTTCTAATTCAAAAGAGATTGTTAACTTTGAGTGTGCCACTGAAGTTTGAAAGCAGCAACTTTCCAGACACACACATAAAATTGAGGTGAAGTTGCAACTGAGAATGTAAAACAGCCACTCAAACCCCAGGGTAATAAGTGAAAGAAAGTTCCAAGCCCATGATAAATGTAAGAATGCCAAACATGTTAAGTTATAGGTAATAGCAGTTAGATCTTCCAGAAACCTTACCATTCTAATAAAAGATTAAATGCTAGAAGGGCTAAAAGTAAAATGTTAATGGACTTTAATAAGCAACTTACTGAGACTATAAATACTACATTAGTGTAATCATTAACAGTATATATTAACATGATCTCAGGCAAAGTTAATATTTGATATTTTTAAAGGTGTGTTTTGTTTTGTTTTTTATTCTGATCTTTGCAATGCTTGCACTATTAGGCAACATATTGCCTACCTCAGTAAAAACCACAAGGTAATAAAATACAAGATGTTAAGGCCAGAAATAATTTCTGGATAGCATTTGGTAAAAGCTTTAAATTTTAGAGTGAAGTTTTTCATAGAGTTTCAGTGCCTATGAATGCAAAATGAGAAAACATTCACAACAGAGACTGAATTGAGGCCTCACAAATAAGAGAGCCCCTTGCTGTCCTACCTAGTGTCTTGGGCTTCATAGCCCATCCATTAAGAAAGGCTAACTCTAGTCATACAAATTTATATTTTTGGGTGATTATAGGAGATCAGTGGTGTACAGATGAGTATGTTGTCCAGAGCTTCTTTTTATTTTTAGTGTGTCATGATGTTCCAAGGGTTAATCACCACTCTGGAGGCACTGAGCTGTCCCCAGACTAGTTTATTCTTGGAAGAAGAGGCTGAAAGACTGGGCCCAGGAGCAAGTGATGTTGAGACTCACAGCTACACCATGAGATTAAATATGTCATGAGATGTTGTCTCAAGTTTGATGTCAAAGGAGTAAGATGTGGTATAAATTAAGAAGATATAGGGCAAATCTCACTGAAAAATCAAGAAACGATAAAAGAATGTACAAAAATGTTCAAAACTAAAGTGTATCAACTTGACTGTCTTCTTTTCCTTGAATGACCCTGGTCTTTTTCTAGGAAATTTTCAGATGCACACCTTTTTGAACCTTTTTGCTGCCTCCAGCCTTTCAGTTCTCATTTTCTGTAGGAAAACTAGGACATAACCTTCCAGAAACTTTCTGTCATTTTATTGTACTGACACTTGTTCTTCTTTTCTGTTTGCTCAATATCCTTTTCACTATATGAGTATGCTTCTAATGTCACACTAAATCATGACTGTCTGCCCTTCTAGGCAGCATCTGTATCTTAATTTGTTAGTGGGTGACCACTTGTTGAGGCTTAACTGGTACAAAACTCATTCTAAAGGCAGAATGGGTGATGCTTGAGTAAAATTGTATTAACATTAGATCCATTGAAGTCTCCAAGTAAAGGTTTGAATATAAACCTGTTCACCCAGGGTCTACTTCCTTTTTTAGCTAGCTTGCAATGCAAATTACATTACGGTTGTAAGGCTGTGAGATTGCACATGTCAGGTTCTGTGATATCCATTTATTTATTTCTAAGCAAATATATTCTGAGAGGCAGTTTCCTTCTGCAGATGGATGTCTTTGCATTACTGTTTCCTGTTTATTTTCCCACATTTCGTTTTCTTGTAAATCTGAAGTTTACAGTTCATGCTATGAGATTAAAACTGGTTGTAATACTTAAATTGCACAGTGAGAGAAGCTGAAAGTCAAAGTGCACTGACATTAGGTCACCTTAGCAAATCCTTGATAAACAATGAAAACCCATTTCAAATAAGTTCTTTTTTTTATTTTTTTAAATCATCTTCTCTGACTTATTTACTGAGATATCTGCAAGAACGGGGCCTTTATTTTTTCCAAACCACCCTCTGTTTGCTATTTTAAAAAAATTTCTAAATTAGTTTTTGAGAATACAATAATGATTAAATGGATAGTGAAATATGATGCATACATATTATGTTAACATAGAAACCTCTTATTTTTAATGGATCTCAGGGTTTTTTTAAGTACTTTACATATGCAGTTATGTGCCTTTTCAGTTTAAAGTCAGAGGCCTCTCAGAGCCTTTCATGTATGGTGGTAGAATTTTACCAGATTTTGGTGTTGTGCCTATCGCTCAAACCACCATTATTTTTTCTAACTGTTGATGGAAGAAAGGTGAGCAAGGTCTGATTGGTCTGAAGACAGGAGAGCTAGTGAAGCTGAATACGTGCTTGAGCCAAAAAGAAATACTGCCAGGAAGTGAATGACTTTTTGGAAATTGTTTTGAAATGTTCAAAATTCCTGTCATAGTTGTATTTATCATTTATTTAAGCTAGCAATAGAAAATAATGACAGAAAGTAGTAAAATATGGCAGTATGAATTGTAGTTTAAGGAGTGGAAAAAAAATTACAATTTCACAGCAGAATAAGCAAAACAGATTCTAATAGGCATGTTAGATTATCAAAATTGCCTGTCATGAGCAGCTTGTAAGTCTAGCAGACACATATTTTTACACAGTTTTCACAGAGGTTTTTTATGTAGAAGCTAAACTCTTTCAGTTCAGGAAAATATTTTGGAACTCATAATTTCCAGGTCATTGCATGATGTTCTGAGTTATAACCCCTTATGCCATTCCCTCCATAGCAGCTTCAGAGATACAATGGCACTTGGTGCAACTTTTGCTATGATGTGTGCTACTCACTCGTGTTTGTTGAGGCATTACAAAGAACAGCCATAGCAGCCACTGTACAATGCAGCAAACATTGGTTATCATTTCTGGATCCATGTGGGTGCAGGGACAAGAATTCCAAGTGTCTTCAGTACTTCAGTACCATTCTCAATGCAGTTTGTCAGCTTGTTATACTGTTCCTGTTTCTTTAATAAAGATTATTTTTAAGCAGTAATTTATATAAGAAGTTCTTAACTGGCAGGATTCCTGAGCCCTGGGATTTCTGGCAGGAAAGTTGGTGACATTGCTTATGGCACCAAACAATCCAGATCATATCCAAGTTAATGTGTAAGAAGAATACTGACAGGGTTCTTGGAAACCCATTTCTATTTACTCTTCCTCTTTTCTTTGTCTGCTGTCAGGCTTTCTGTCATTTCATGTATGGAATGATAGGGCTAGCTTGTGTGTTCCAAATTAGACCATTCAATTATTTTACTTTATGAAGTTCCTGGCCTGTGGATAACTGCATACTAGGAAAAAAGTTTAGCCAATAGTTGGTGAATGTGAAAAAAGTGGCATTTGAATGAAAAAGGAATAGATAATTAATCTAGGCAAGTGGTACAGAGATTATTTTTGAGGTAATACTGCATTTGGGCGTAAAAAAAAAATCAGTATTTGCTTGTACCAAGTATATAACATCTTCCAAGCTGTTGAGTTCTGCCACACCTTCTCTCTTTGTTTTGCACACTGTGCCAGGCAATCAGAAGGAGCCCATAAGCTTTTATCACACAATATTGCTGTGAACAATGACACCTTTTATAAAAGTAGTCTTTTGTTTGAAATAGCTAGAAACAAAGCCACTTGCAAGGTAATTATAACCTGAAAGGAAATCATGCTGGATTGTGATTCTAGGGTATTAAATGACTGTCACAAAGTTGGAAGTAGGTGTACAGGCTTGCCCTGCCTCCTGGTCCCTTCCTTAAATGGTAACAGAATCGAACGCGGCTCCCGATTGGGCGTGTGCTCACTGCTGCTCTCTCGCGCGTATGCGCCTTTGCGAGGGCCCGCGGCTCCGGGCTGAGCATGCGCTCTTTGCCGTTCCCCCACACATGCGCGTTAGCAAAACCCCGCGTCTTCCGATTGATCCCGCCGGGGGTATCCACGCCCCGCCTCTCCCGCCGTGTATGGTTGCCGGTACCATATTTAGCTGTGTATGGCAGCGGCACTGCCCGCGTGTCTCCGCAGACTGCGTGTCTGGCGTTTCTGGCTTCCTCCGCCAGTTCCTCCCAGAAAAACGGCTTGCACTGCCGCACCTCCAGCACCGAAATGCTGGCCGGCGGCGGAGAGATGGATGGGGAAACCACAGATTTTTGGGAAGGTTCTGAGCGGGGATGGGGATCTGATGGGTTTGGCAGGAGAGTCGGGGGGTTTTCTGGGGGCACCGGGGGGTTTTCTGGGGGCACTGGGGGG
>VWYI01040531.1:14864-40808 GCA_013399455.1 Anthoscopus minutus
CCCAAGCTCTAAGAGCCTTACAATAGCAAGGTTAAGATCTTTGAGCTTACATTCAATTCCCCACTGCTTATGAATCAAACTCACGACCTTCGCGATGGCTTCCATAGCTCTCGCTGGTCCAGGGACGTCTCCTTCGCCAGAGTCAGTTCCTGCCGCTCCAGCTGCTGCTTCTTGTCCAGGCGAAAACCCAATTTCCTGATGGTCTTATTCCTGGGTGTTCAGTGCCAGATTTGTTGCCTTCTGATTTGAAGACTAGACGACCTGGTTCAGAGAACAGCATGGTGGCCCGGCCTCGCCCGGGTCACTCGGTCCATAGACACACTAACACCAATGTGGTGGATGGTCAAAATGGCGTTTATTACCTTACCTCGTGGAACTAAATAGTCAAGGAGGCTTCGCTATGACAGAGGGGGACAGTGAGAATCAGGTAGGGTTAGTGGGGAGTGGAAAACTACTGGAGTTAGGAGGGGTTGCATACCATGGGGGGTAATTGCATATCACAGGTGAGGGGTGAGGGGGTCCTGCTGCTTTCCGTCTCATCCCGAGATCTTCCGCGGCGCCTGCTCCTATCTACCACATGCAATAATGCATGTTTCCTTCATATGGTAAAGATTTTTTCCTTTGCATTTAGATCAACCATTATAATCCATCTCCTTTGTTGTCAAAAGTCTGCTGATAACGCAGAAATTGTTAAAAGCTTGTACAAGAAACATTCATCCTTCATTTTCTGAAAGGATTAAATTTCTATAAAAAATTTTCATTCTCTTTTTGATTAGAACTCCCAGTCCCAGCAAGGGCTTGTGAAATCCTTTCAGTATGATCAACACTCAACTTTCAGCCAAATGTTAGACTGAGAAATGTTTGAATGCTATAACTGTTTATCAAAAATCAGTATTCTGAGCATTGGTTTCTCTCAGGCTTTTTGATCCTTGACCGTCACAACTTATTTATTTATTTATTTATTTACTGTCAATTAAGTTTGTTATTAAGTTTACAATAAATTAAAATCAAAGTGTGTGACTGTCTTTTGTCTAGCAGGCATATATATATACTGACAATATATACTGAGACTAGCACTAGATAGAAAATACAGAAAATATTATATAGAAAGAATAGGAAATACGATATAGAAAATAAATTTTATATGTATAAATCAGGAAAGAATCCTTAATGAAAGAATTCCTCAAAACAACTCAGACTTTTGATCCTTAAAGATATGGAAATCAGAATTATGTGCTGAACTCCATATTAAAAGGTCGGTTATTAGTGCTTCACTATCAAAAGCTCTGCAAAAATAGGAAGTGTCAAAACTGAGGTGACTTGTGCATGTTGATATACAACCTTGATGCTTGACAACCTCAATGCAGAAAGCAGCTTGAGGAAAGGTGACAAGAATAATTCCTTTGAACTGTTAAAGCCTTTCTCATCTCTAATTCTCTCATTCCCTTTTTCCTCCCCTAGCCCCATCATCCGCCGTGCCGTCTCCACATTGCTTCTTGTTCTACTTTAATTTTTCAATTTGTTTTGAAAGACAACAAAAATTTCCTGTCAAGGTAATCTTTCAAGAGCTGGAGAGGAGCAGCTAGCTCTGACTGGCAGTGCTCTCACAATCTGGCGTGCAGCCTACCAGTGTCACGCTGTAGCACCCCCACTTCCAAACTTTCGGGATCGTTCTGTTTTCCTACACAGTGCTCCAGCTAAGCAGAGAAAGAAACTCTCCTCTTTTACATGCTCCTCTTCCTTTGTCCTGTTCAGAAAATAAGCATTACTTTTTACAGGAGCTTTGTAAAAACATTTGCTTCTGAACCACATAATCTAAGCATTGAAGCAAAACTAGCACTGTGTGGATACAATTTGTGTGGCAGCAAAATCTGGCTGCTATTGAGGTATTTCAAAAGTAGCTGGGTTCTGCCCAAACTCAGAATTTATTCTGAGTGTGCTGACCATGAAAACCTGGCAACATAGTTCAAAAAACTTAAAACTTAGATCAGTGCATCAGGGATAGCAGATGATAATCTGCTTCTGGAGTCACCAGACAGATCCCGCAATATCACAGATCTGGGTTTCATCTGCTGTCATCAGATAGTCCAGGGTGCTCATAAAACTTCCCTTAGGCAGGAGGCTCTGGGGAAAAGGAAGTCAGGAAAAGAAGCAAGGCCGCAGCAGTGGAGGAGTGGTGCCGGCAGATCCTTCACCTGATCTCCTCCTGAGTCATTCCAATGAAAATATTTACATGTCTAACCTATGAGTGTGAATTCTTAGACATCACATGAGAATCTGATAAATAAGGGTTAGGAGGCAGGAATCTCTGTGTCATAGTGAAATACTTCTGAGTCATCCAAAAGGTTGATTTTAGATGTCTTTGAAACACAGAACCCATATTTGCACTAGAAAGTGAAAGTCTCTTGCTTCCTTGAGTGTTTATACTGAACACTCCAGTGTCATTTCCAGAAGAGACAAGAGTGCCAAGAAACTTCTTTGGTAATTTAATGGCCATTAATATATATCAGTACAACTTTTACATATGTTGTAATGTCTCTTTTTGTGACCAGAAGCCCTGTTGCTTAGGATTTGGAAAATGCCATAAGTATTCTCTGTGTGGCAGATTTTTTGTGTGTAGCTTTTGCATTTAATAAAAGGAAATTATATAATAACTCTGGGCTGTCATTCTCAATTTTGTACATGGCTCTTATGAAAATAAAGAAAAAACCCACCAATTTTTCTATTGTGTTTCCAAGGAGAATTCATAATTGAAAGGAAAAAAAATACTTATTCCTGGAATAAGCCAGTGCAAATAACCACAGGACCCGTCCTTACTTGAACAACACTCCAAGTTTCTTTACAAACCCCAATTACAGTTACTATATCCAATCTTGTTTGTTCTGCCATCCTGTGGAAATAATGGTCACTAGAAATAGTTTATTTTATGAATGCTACACTGTGACAGGGTCTGTATATCCACAAAAATATCCAGTATACACTGCCTAATTCTCTTTGCAGACAGAAAAGGGAAATATTAATGCCAATCAGTTCTTCTTTATCACCATAGCTGAGAGTGCATAGTTTTAGAAATGAAAGGAAGATGCACAATCCAAGTCTTTATTCCTGCTTGTTGTCTGTACTCAGCAGTCATGTGCTTATTTTATTTTTGTTACTCCATGGATGATTTAGTGAAAGTAGAAAAAAATGCTGTATTGCTTCAAAATATATGTTTTGGAAAATGTTTGCGTAAGTATGTGACAAAGAATATATTCATCTCCAAATGGAGTTTTAAAATTTTGTCTTCATTTGATATAACTGTGTGAGAGAAGGAGAAAGGAAGAAAAGATGCATGCAGAAGGCAGTGGGTTTTATATGAGTGTCCTTCATTCCAAGTCAGTTAAATGAAAACTGCAAAATCAAATACATAGGAATTAGGAGTATGACTCCTAGTCTGGAAAGGAAATTTTAGCATAATGTCTCAGAGGAGACATTTTAGAATGTGGTTAGAGAGGTTGAGCTGTAGGCAGTTTTACCGTAGTAAATTGCCGATGAATAATTCTGATAATGAAACAAAACTAATTAATGGTTTGTGATGGCAGCTGTGATGCCAATGGTACTGTGATGGCAGTAAAATATAGTTTTTGCTTGATGATGCAAACAAGGCTTGACATTGATGAAAATTAATTTAGACTGGAAGGAGCAATGTTTTGAAAAGTCAAATCAGAGCTGGTTTAAGTTGCAATATTTGTAGGGGAGATACAAACAGGTGTCTTACCAATATGATCATCAAACCATGTGATGCTAAAATGGGTAACAGCCCTATCTTCCAAAGTCACATGTAAGAGGATATATCAACAGCTGTATGTATACTCATATGTCCTTAGTTGTGATTATTCATGCTCATTTTGGGATTTTAAGGGCTGATCATAGGAGAATGATTATTCTTCAGCTCCCAGCACCCATCTTCCAAATTACCTCTGAGCAGGACAGAAAATTAATCACAGCTCCATTTTCTTTTAAAAAAATATATATTTGCAGAGTCCTGTGGAAATAAAATACACTGCATAACTTAAATTTCCTCTAGTCTTTGCTGCTTTTTATGGGAGAAATCAAGGAAAGGAAAGATTAATGGGACTGGATTTTATTTTAGGTCACATCAACTTAAGATTGCAGTGATTCCTGTCTTTCTAATAAGATTGGTCTAAATTTATAGTGATACAAATCAGAAAACAAATTGACTCATAAGATTGCATGTCCTAATTTTTTATTTTAATATTCCAGAGCTTGTCCTGGCACTACTATGAAATTTACAATGCAATTCAGAGCAATTAATGTGAATGTTAAAATAACTGCTTCTCACCTTTCCTTGAAGGTGATTTAATCTCAGTTTAGAAGTTAAATTATTTTTCATTTAGTTTTGTACTGCTACTTTGTTTTTAGAGTCACCATTTCAGCCCATGTTATTTTAATTTCAGTGATCAGTTGCTGAGACATACTGCGTATCACTTCGCAGCAAACTAACCAGAGGTTTTGCAAGCCTGATTCCTAAATTCCTCTAAGAGCAGGCAATCAGTTCAGCAGATACTGGTAAAAACCAGAAAATATTCGAAACATATTTGATTTATATATTGATGGAGTTTTCCCATCAGGCACAACTTAAATTGGAAACACTGTATTCTTTGCATACTTATTGATGGTATATAGATGTGTTGGTTTGATATTGGTTCATATTTAGGAAGAAGGAAGAAACCATTCACAGAAATGTTTTTCCTGAGAGAGGCTCCTGGGAGCTTCCTCTGTGCCTAGAAAAGGCCAATAGCTGTCTAGTTCTGAGAACTGACAGCTCTGTAAACCACTGAGAAGCTGAAGCCGCCTCTGTGAATATCACATTTTAATACCCAGGAAGTTCCAAATGTCCCTTTTTGGTTTCTGGCTTCAGAAGGTGTTGGCTGCTCCGGTGGGGCCAGCCCAGCCCTGCTATGCCACGGCCCGCTTGGCCTGGGCGGGCTGGGCCAGGCTGGACCCCAGCAGCTCCCGGGCAGGGATGGGAGGCCAGGGAGGCCCTGGCTGGAGCTGGACCAGGTCACAGCTGCTGAGACGTCAGTAACACCAGGCCCTGCCTCAGGCCCTCCCTGGCCCACGCCAAGCCAGGATCACCCCGGGCTCCAGGCCGGGACAGGCCCCCACCATCATGGCCCCCCCCAGCGGCTGCCAGGCAGAGAGAGGAGCCCAGCACGGCTGGAATCCATCACCATGACTGCTCCAGCCACTGCCCACCAACACCTGCCGGCCTGGGTGAAATGTGAACCCTTCCAGTGCACAGATGAGACCTGCAGAGCACGATTCTTCCTTTGGGTGAGAGAAAACCACAGTAACAACATGAAGACACCAGGGTCAGTTAAGAAAGAGTTTAAGTTTCAGATGGAGGGAGAATGAGGAGATGTCCTAGTATTGGGACTGAAAGTTCTTTTGGTAATGCCATGGAGATGGCATATAACTGCAGTATTTCCTTTAATTCATGAGAGAAAACAACTATGGGGCGGGATGGAGAGTTCAAACTGTGGAGCTGAGCAGAGGCAGCAAATGTTGAAGAAGCAGTGATGCTCTGAGGAGCTTGAGCAGAGAGACAGAGATGAGTGAAGAGGACTCTGTGTCTCAGGGAAAAAAGAAAAAGACCTCTGTTCTTGGAGATGAAGATGATTGCAGAAATCAGTGAAGAGAGCCTTTCCTTTGAACAGCTCATTCTTAAAAATGACATCCCATAAGTTGACATGGCCCATTCAATCAGTTGTGAAAATGGGAAGAATTTCACAATAGCAGAAGTTTTTCTAAAGCGGGCAGCTGCTGTTTGTGAAGATGCAAAGCCATGAGAAGACTGGGTTCTTGTGGAGATTTCTCCATGGTGTTGCGAGAGAAAACTCCTGACCCTATGAGAACTGAGGAAAGACTACTGTAGAAGTGATAACTGATTTAAAATCCCAGGTTTTGTTTTATGTTGTCAGGTGGAAAAGGAAAGAAGGTGGGCAGAGGAGGAAAATTGTTCTGGAAGTTTCTGATTTTTTTTCATTTCTCTAGTCTTTTAGTTTTGTTATTAAGCTTTCTTCATAGTCTTAAGGTTTGAGCCTGTTCTTGCCCTTCTCCTAAAATTGTGTCTCACAGCAAGAAATGAGTAAGTGCACTGGTGAGTTTAGCTAGCTCTAAACCCACCACAATAGAAAACAATCATTTTTCCATGAGAACAAACTGGTTCTTTATTTTAAGGAAAAATGTCATTGTGTCATGAGTAAGAACTGGTTATTTTGATTGTGGCAGTTAAAGTTAAGTGATATTTTAGATGAGCTGGTGTATCATAGGATCAATTTGTGTTTTCAAAGTAAAATTTGACCTATAATAATACTGCTTCTGGATTATTTAAGTGCTTTTTGCTGATGATCAGATGAAAAAATAATACCAGGAGAGCTGTTAAGAATAAGATGTGGACTTCCTATTTCTGATTTGGAGCAAGACTTAAATATAGTCACAGTAAATAGTTATAATCACAAGAAAGAAAGCTAGAACATATGCATTTTAAAAGTTTGTTAGAAAACTGATTGTGTTTTCTTAATGTTCTGTTGCTTCTGTAGAGGCATGGGAATCTCCAAGGGAGAAGGTGGAGGGGAGGATGTGGGCAGTAAGAGGTGAAATATTTGTTTCTCAGGAGGTTAAACTGATTAATCAATTTTAATCACAGCTCAGAAGACTTGTCATTCTACATCTGGAAACTGAACTCAGGAATGTGTAACTATGCCTTCTCTTCATGTGAGATAAAAGTAGATATGACAGGTTTTACCACCTTCCACATGCTACAGAAGCACAGTGAAGATTCAGGAAGCTTTTTTCTTTTGGGTGGAAGCATTAGGTCAGTTGTACATTAAAGGCACAACTGTGCTTGGAGTTATTGCAGACACAGGCATGGGGTGGGCCATCACTGCAGGGAGCTACTGTAGAAACAGAGAATGAAGGAATGGAGCCAGTTTCCTGTCAGAGAGCTAAATATAACAGCACTATCAGCTACAACTGTTCCTTATGTTTCTAAGACTTTCATTGCACAATTTTTAGGTAAATAAAGAAAATTCTGCAGAAAAATTCTATAGACTAGTCAAATGAAGCTGTTACATTCCAAGCAAGCCTGGCTGGATGTGCCAGCCTTCTCACTTAAGAGGAAACTATAACTATATTTTCAAGAAACAAAATTCAGAACTTGTGGATGTATTCATGCTGTAACTTAAATGAATTTAAAATTATAATGTATTATAATTATAATTAATTTTAGCTATCACAGTTGTGTTTTTCTCATTTTATTTATAAATTTCCAATTACCTTTCATCAGTGTATTATAAAATATTTGAAAGCTGAGCAGGCTTGGTGATTTTTGATTTTTTTTTAAAAGTTATTTCATCTTTGACAAGGTGATAATTATATGTAATTTGAATATTTTTGGAAAATATAATAAATGAAAAACAGTACATTTATCATCCCATGTATGTTACAGCCCTAAAGGAGATGGTATACTCTTATCTGGATGCTTTTGTCTTAGAAACTTAATATGCTTCACAAACATACATAAGCTGCTTAAATAGTGTATAAGATGAAGGCAGATTATAGAGGTAAAATCTATTTTTGTAAAAACCAGTACTGTTTTGGTACTCTTTTGGTATTCTTATATAGAGAAACTGCATTTTTGTTAATATACATTTGGGTCGTGAATTAATGGAAGTATTAATTTAGGATGAAATAAAGCTGTATTGAGAAGACTAATACAGCTTTAGGAAAAAAATTAAGTCAAAGTCTTACTGGGACCTTACCAGGACCTGGCTTCTGCATAAATTTTATGCTACCTTTTTGCATGAGTGCATTTTCCACTTTGAAAATATAGCATAAAGAACTTGAGTTCTGAAATTGATTTTGAAATTGAAGGGGGTTTAAAATTAAAAATGTATGTCTCTGTTTCTTAGTTTGTGTTTTAAAGTCATGAAGTGGAGAAATCCCTGAAGTGTGGAAAACATCTATAGTGCATTTTTTGCAAGGACAACCTTAGATGTATCAAGTACAGCATTTTTAATACCTGAGCTGTTGTTAAAATTTCCTTAAGCAGTTATTATTTTACAATTAGATTTACTATATTGGGACCTGGATTGAGACTTAACAAATATGATTTGCCTGCTATCCATTTCCACTTTTTGTAAAAATAATATATTCTGCGTCTGCTGGAGGTCTGTTGTTCCTTATTGGTTCAGGCTCTACAGCCTCGTAAGGAGGCACGATGCTGAAAGAACACCACAGGCATTGGATTTCCTTAAACTGAGACACTCATTTCCCCAACTCTGCTCTCCACAGGTCATGAATTATCTCTCAGTTGCTGCCTGGGGCTTTTTAGACATATCTACAAGTATCCTTGGCTATCCTTTCCTCCTTGACTTCTCAATATACAGATCTAGCTTTGATGCAGAAGTGTCTTCCCTCGTTGTCTTCTCAAACTCCCTCCGCTTCATAATGTCCCTCTGTGCATGGGGATGCCCACCTCCACTCTGATGTGGGAGCAGTCCCTAGCAAGTCCCCAGTATGGTGCTTATGTTACCTATCTGTGAAAGTAGGGGTAAGTTTAAGCTAGCCTGTGTCTTGTGGTCAAGTCTCAGCCTTGTTTAACATTAATATAGGCTCAAATCTATAGGAAAAAGCCCTGGGTCCCTGCTTAGGCGATATTAGCTTGAAGGGAGAAAGATGGAGAAATCTTGCACAACACATCAAAATTAAACTCTTTCTGGCTCTTATCCTCACCAGCATTCTCCTCATAAATTTGGTTTTCTTACAAAAATGAAAATACTTTAGCCCAGTTTTGAATATAGATCTTAGTACAATGTACAGAACTGAGTACCTTGAATATTTATTAACCAAATAAATCCTGTTTCAATAGGACTAGAACGACTTTGCTTTCACTTGCTTTCACTCAAAGACTGATGAAATATATGTCTATTGATATTTTAGATTCTTCATTTAATTCTGTAATGGAATCTGATAATTCCACACCTCCTGTGCTTTGGACATCTTTTGTATGTGAGATGCCAGTGACACTCAAAAAAGGCACATCTGTTATGCTATTTGTGTTACAGATTATATTATAGATTTATATATGCCAAGTGAATATGACTCAGTGCAGAACGTGTGTGTTTGTGTGACTGGCTGGATACTTTGTAAATTGCCAGAATTTCTGCAGCTGATTAAAGAGACATCTCTCTTTAATTTTTGTTGCTGTTTGGCAGGTACAATGTAGACCTGGGTCTGGATGCGAGATTGATTGCTGCTTTATCAACACCATTCACAGCTGGAAAATTGCCATTTCCTCTGTGCAGTCTGGTAAAATCTGTGCAGATGACACATCCATTTGAAAGATAATAGAGTATCTGTTGGATACATGGATTTGTCTTATTCTGAGGTGGTGTGGGCTTCTAAAACACAGTATCCAGCCTTGACTCACAGTAGCAGAGTAGGTGTAGGGAGAGCAGTCAGTCCTGAGGACAAAGCAGACAGCTTTCTTCAAGTGCTTTTAGCTGATGATTTTAGCCTGGCTTTCCCACACTCTGCATGGTTTGTTGAATGGAGAGGACTGCAGGACAAAATGGGAGACAATTGTTCATGAATATCCAAAGCTATAAAAATTATGCAGTATGTTCACATGAGATGGTGAGATGCAATGAAATAGACTCTCCAGCTCAGGTTGTGAGCTGTTTCCTAATGTATTTCACATCCTCAAGGGCCCTACTTGCCTTTCTGAAACCTTCCTGAGAGGAGTCACACACTTCTAATCTTCTAATGACTGTTTCAGCAAGAAGTAGCATTTTACAGTAGGTATTTTATTCTTTGTAATCAGTGAATCTGGTTGTTGTGTGCAGCAGAGTCACAGGGAAGAGAGCCACTCCTGATGTGAGGAATCACTGCTTTCCAACTTTTCTTTCAAAAAATCCAGTAAAGGTGTTGACATACTTTAGGAAAAATTGATCCAAATGATATGGATTGCATTTGAACATACATATAATCAGCTGCAGTCCTTAGCTAGAGGTCAGTCAGTGTTTGCATCAAGTTTACATCACATTTCATTTTCCAGTACATCTCTGGAAATAAATGTCATCTAGTCAGGCTACTCATCATCTGCTCCAGGTTGGACTATTATATGACAATGGCGATTGATGTCTTACAAGTAACAAACTACCACTTTTTTCACTTCTGCCATTTAAAAAAATATGGGCGTAACTAATCTGCACACAGTTTAACACCCTACAGAGTTGGTAGTGAACAAACTACGTTCTCTTTCTTTATTTCACAAATAAATAGAAAATATTATTGAAATAGTTGCTTTAACAGAGAGGATAACAAATGGAATGCCATTGGATATTTTGTGACTATTCTACTGTTCTCAGCCATTATTATTTGCAGCAAGGTCTTTCAGTTTTTATTTTTCTTCTGTTTGGGAATAGCTTGTTCTTGTTATTGATCCCTACAGAGATTTTGTGTCTCAAACTTCATTTTTAAAGGATATTTTCAATTAGGCCAGCAGTCTGGTTATATGCTGGCATAAAAGAAGCATACAGCTTTCAGTAGAAGAATCAGTTTTTAGAGTGTGAAGAAAATGTGTTAAGGATGTCTAAGATCAAAGATTTTAATAAAACTAACAAGAAAGCTTGTCACAAATGAAAAAAAAAGTCTTTCTGAGTGAGGAAAGTCTTTGTAAAAATTTGGTCATGAATCTGAAGCCTCCAAAGTAAAGATATGTTCATAATTTTTGGTTTAAATATACTGAGAAGAAATGCAGTGCCAAAACTAGGATAAAATGGTTTTGTTAGTGCTAATCTGTTATTTTTCTGTGATGAATCACAGTTAAAAATATAATTATGTGCTATGATGACACGTTTCTACTACTGAGGGGAAAGGCAAGTAGGAGTGAAGGGGTAGCAAAATTTACCAGATGCTGAGCATTCTGTCTGTGGGCATGCTAATAAAGGAAAACTCTTATTCATAACATTTTTAAGGATGAATATGGTTTGTTTAAAATTATTTATTACTGCATTATTCTACTTTCACCAAGTTTCACATATAAAGCACAATAGATGCTTTACCTGGACATCCAGTACATTTCCTACTACTAGTTGCCAGATATAGCTGTGCTAGTGTTTAGAAACAAGAGTCCGATCAGCAGTTAGAGATAATTCCTATAAATAGTTTTCTTTTTTCAGACCAGTATGAACTCAGTAAAACTTTGTACTGACTTGCTGCACTCAGTAATAGCTGTATTCGAATGTCATTTACAACACACACCATAGTTTGAAAAGTTTTCATTAGTGCTATAATTTTATTGATGCAAATGTATTTTTACTAGTTGTCTTAAGTATTGCTTTGCTTTAGTTTTAAATATAAGCTGTATGAAATAGTACTGATATGACTGGAGTTTCAGAATTGCCTTTTAGTTACTTTTATTGATCATCCTTTAGTTACTTCATTGAATTTGCAAAGGCCATTTAAATAATTCCTCTCAAAATATGAACCCTCAGGACCTAATAATTAAAATTAGTCTGCAGTCTAAAGTTTTGTCTCAACAGACTAATTAAAGTATAACTCAACGTAAGAACACCTGGTTTTATTGGATTGTTCCACCATCTTGTTTCCAGATCCATATCTCTGATGTAGATCCTAGCCCTGTGATCTGGATTTCTCATAATCACAGGAGACAAGTGAACTGCATTTCCCAGGATTACTGCTGTTTATGTGTGATGCATCAGGACTGTCGTTTGACTGAGCTGATGCAAAAGCAGAGCTCCAGAGCTCTCATCCTTCCATAATCTCTCACAGATTGGCAGCAGATGTAACAGCAGGAGAGTGGTGACAGAGCACCTGCGCTGCTGTGGCACATCCTTTCACACTCTTTCACTCCACCTAAGTAAGATGAAAAGTGTCTGTGCCTTTCTGAGCTGACATCTTCAACTCTCACTCTCTCCTAGTTATTAAGCTGTGGCAGAGACAGATTTTCAATAATTCCTCACTTCCACCAGCCAAATAAAATTATATATATATATATTCTGATTGCATTCCTGAGATTTTCACAGCAATTTCAGCTCCAGTTGGGAGAAAAGAACAGACTCTGAATTAAAAATTTGAGGAAGTGTGAGATTAAGTAATCATTAGTGGGTACAGTCCAAAATTATGGTCCCTAGATGTCCCTACTCCTAGAAGAAGTGGTTTAGCTCTCATTATCATCATTGTTCAGCTCTTATTTCAGTAGAGCTTCATGTCTCAGCCTGGCTATCCTATAGCACAGGCTGCATCTTTGAATTTCAAAGCAACAGGATTTTTTTATTCTGGATGTAGTCTAAGTGTTCATTGGTGAGAACAATTATTCAAATTACTGTTATTAGTACTTTTTGCACGAATGCAAGCAAACCATAATTGACTATAAAAAGCCCTAAGGGAATAAAAGTATTTTTCATCAGAAATGAAAACTGGCAAGCTCCTACAAGCACAAAAGGGCACAAAAATGTGATTCCTGTAAAAAGTTGTTGTAAACCTTTTTTATTGTAGGTAAGAGACCTTCAGAAAATGAAAACTTTAAAGCCAGTGATCACAATTTTATTGAATTTCAGGGGTGAATGTTGTGAAGCAAGCCTTTTTCATTACAGTTGTTCCTGATACAAATAACATTTGATCCGGCAAGGCAAATATGTTCTCAGAGTCTATAATAGCAGAGAACAGTCTTTAATTTCTCTTCTAGTGGATTCTTCCATTGCAAAACATTTATATATATTTATGTTTAAATACATTTTTCTCTCAGAATAAATTTAAATTTATAGATTTTTCTACACATGAAAAGACTTTAGAAAGCTAAAACTCTTTGCACCCTCTCGTCCACCTCTTTGGCAAAAGGAGTTTCTTTCTTATAGTACTTCTCACTTGCCAGTTTAGTGTGTTTAGGTTGTTTGCCATTTTGGCATTTTAAAAACTTTCTCTAGAGCTTCAAATGTATCCTAAAAACTAATAGTTCATGGTGCCAGATGTCATAGTATGAACCTCAGCTGAAACCAGGACACCAGGAATTAATCTTCCCTTTGCTTGAATACAATTGAGTACCCTCCTTATAACACCAAAAAAAGTCCTCCCTTTCTTGAAGCTGAACTGTTGGGGGTGTTATCCCCACTGTCAGCCTCTTCATTGTTTTTGAGACACCTGTGCTTCATTGCTGTGAATAATTTATTTGAAGATGTAGACACAACCTGTGAGAATTATAATGTTCCACTTACCCTGTTACAATTTCCAAAATTTACTGGGTCCCTTCTACACTTTAAATATTTCTCCTGTTCTTGTAATTTTGTTTAAACAATATGTTTTCTCACTCTCTTCCCATAGCACACAGACTTCTACTCCTCAAATTTTTCTATTTTTTTTCTTTAATCTTTAGTTATTTTGTTAGTATCTTCTACAGATTAAGTTGGCCAGAACACAACTCTCTGTTATGCTGTGGTAAGACCAGATGTATCTTTCAAACTTTCGGTCTTCTCCATATGAAGTATCATAGAAATTCACATAAGGCTGTAGGGCATGAAGATGTCTAAGGTAAACTGAAATTAATTTATAACTAAAAGGTAAAATCTTGCTTTGGTTAAAAAAATATAATTATTTTTATTTTTTTTCATATGTCAAAACTTCAGAACCTTGAAAGAATTTTCTCCCTCAACTGCAATATGTGTTACTACTGCTGAAGTAAAGCAAATACCTCCCATGTAGGTTTCAAGTGTTAAGGATATGAGGTTCTGCAGAATCAATTTTAAACTCTTAGCTTGAAATCTATTCCTCTTTGAGATGTTTCCAGCTCACCTGTTAAAAAATTAATAAAATATGATTAATTCAAATATAAAGAAACACATCAAAAAATCATGTCTGTCCAAAGTAATTTATTATTGGAATTTCTCCAGATTTCAGGGTTAATATTATGAGCTACCAAGTTAATTTGGATAGTTAATATTTTAAATTAATATGACTATGGATTACAGAAAAATTGTAAAAAAATAATTTCTCAGAAGGATGATGTTTTTAATTCTTTCTCATTTCCCAGTAATTTTCTTTTTATATATACTCTGATTCTGTTGTCTCAGATTTGTAACTGATAGTCCATTATGGAAGTCAAAATCAATAACACAGACTTTTTTTTTTCCATAGTGGCAATTGCACAGATATTTGCATAGTTTTTTTTTCTGATCAGGACCAGAGGGTTTTCCAAAAGATGCTACTGGGAAGCTGTTGGGGTCCCCACTCTCCCCGGGAGCTTTTCCCTGGTCTTTTGGCTTCTCAGCGGCTGACGCTAAGCCAGGTCCACGTGTCACAGGGCAAGTCCGGGCAGGCTACGGTCGGGGCAGCAGCGAGTGAGGACCTCCCCTTGCAAGATTGAAAAGCCAGCCCTTTTCCCTCCTGAGTGTTCCTCTTTGCAGAAACCGGATGAGGCGAAGGCAAGATGCAGAGTCAGTTCTGGGTTTCAGGTTCCGATTTTATTCCATTCCACGAGAGCTCATGCGGACTCTCAGAAATCCAGGACGAACCCGCCCCAGCTGCTCCGCCCCCCACCCCGTACCTTTTTCTCCCTGGGCGTGGGGTCAAGGGGAAGGGGCCAGCCAGTCTACCAATCCAGGGAGAGGGGGTGTGAGAAAAGGCAGATTGATGCCCATGTAGCCCTATCACTTGCTACTCCCACAGGAATTCTCCAGGGGCAGTTCAGAAACCCTGTGGAAACCATAGGAGGGCTTGTGGAAACTCCAGGACACACGTGGAAATTGTGTAACACACCATAACAGGAAGCATTTTGGTAGTGCAGAGGGACTGTCCATTGTTCCTGCACGATATAGTAAAGAAGTTAATGCACTATCCATTAGCAATGACTGAGTATCCATTTTCTTTCCAATATTTTAGCCTTTGCCCACAATTTACTTGCTGCCTAGCATTTAGGATTCTGATTCATTAAAAAATGAGAGAAANCAGTCTACCAATCCAGGGAGAGGGGGTGTGAGAAAAGGCAGATTGATGCCCATGTAGCCCTATCACTTGCTACTCCCACAGGAATTCTCCAGGGGCAGTTCAGAAACCCTGTGGAAACCATAGGAGGGCTTGTGGAAACTCCAGGACACACGTGGAAATTGTGTAACAGACCATAACAGGAAGCATTTTGGTAGTGCAGAGGGACTGTCCATTGTTCCTGCACGATATAGTAAAGAAGTTAATGCACTATCCATTAGCAATGACTGAGTATCCATTTTCTTTCCAATATTTTAGCCTTTGCCCACAATTTACTTGCTGCCTAGCATTTAGGATTCTGATTCATTAAAAAATGAGAGAAAATAACCTTAATATTTCTAGTCAAATAGTTTTTTCTATGAAATTCAGTTCCAAGCATCTGTGAAAGTAGATGCTTTCACAGTTCCAACTACTGTGAAAGTAGTTTTGCTACATGTGTGTGTGTTTTATATATAAAACATGCAAAAATGCTTTTTTGATGTGAAGAGTTTTCTAACTCAAATACCTAACATCTGGAGTTGTTTTCTGACTCGCTGGAAACCTAGAAGACAATCTTTATTTTTTTTTCCCCTGTAAAAGTGCAATTCCAATTAGTATAAATATTTGCATTAAAACTTTCTGTAGAAGTATTGTCTTGGTAAAAGTCAATATGAATTTTTCAGGTATATTTTACTCTATAAATGGTGACTTGATTTCATTTTCATCTGGACTCAGTATGCCCTGGAAGCTTCTTGCCTCTGAATATTGAGGCAGCTATACTAGCCAGAAAACAAAAATGGAACTTGCTAACACTGCATGGCTTTATTGTGATATGGATGCAAAGTGGTGTAAGTCATTGCAGGCCACAATTAAATACCACAGCATGTCAGAAATTCCTTCAGGAAGAGAGAGTTCACATTTCATTTATGTCTGGTTTCTGCTTGTTTAATTTACACTGTTTGCTACAAGAGGAATTTGCAGGCAAAAATAAATCATATATGTTGCTGTAATAGAAATATAAAGTATGTGTTGATTGAACTTTTTCCTAGACTTTTGTAAAGTTTCAGTAACCATTTTTAGTCCCAACCAACCATTGCACATACCTGTAGATTGCAGTCTGACAATTGTTGTTATCAGGAAAAAAAGCAGTCAAACTTGCTACATATGGCTGGTTCCATTTTGTGCCAGGGAATCCTGTGTGCAGCCCTGCATGGCTGGAAAAGATCTGAGAAAATTCAGGGATTCTGCTGAAGTGCCTTTGAGGATCTCAGATGAAGGTACAGAGGCAGAGGGGAAAAAAAATAGAAATTGGCAGTAAACCAAAAGGAGTGTCCAAATGAAGGGGACTGACCACCCTCAGGACTTGTGTTGGAGCTTGGTTTATTTGTTCATTTCCCCTTAACGTCCTCATCACTTGTCACTCTATAAAAAAGAACAGGGAGCTCCTAGCCTTTGTGTACAGGATCTCCATTAGCACCCAGAAAATCCTTATCATCTCAATTAGTATCCATAAAAGAAATCTACCCGAGGCTAATTCCTAAATTTATTCAAAATAGTAGGTATTTGGGGATTACAGGTTCTGCTTAGTATGCTACAGCTGATGCAATAAAATCAGACACCTTGGGCAAATGCAAGACTAAGTGTGAAGGACCAATTTGGGGACGCAAATTGCTTCTTCCTTAGAGTTGCTTAAAACTTACTCAAGGTTATGTTATTACTAATCTTGTTCAGGCCTTCAGTGCAGGAAGGACAGAAACTGCAAAAAGCTGCTGTCTCCCTGTTTGTGCAGATACAGTTCCAGCTGCTGCTCTCCCTGAGTGAGATGTGTGTGATACCAGTGCAGAGAGAGGTACCAGTCTCCTGGGAAGTAACAAGCTGAGCAAAGCCTGCTGTTTTTCAGCAGCCAGCCTACCTCTTGTGCCAGTGAGCCAGTAGGAATCTCACTGCAGCCTGCCTCCTCAGGAGGAGAGAGAGCTAACTTTGTGCTACAAGCAAGCACTCAGGTTAGAGAGAATTTATTCCTCTCATTTAAGCACACATGAAATGAATGAATGCTGTAGCAGAAGCTCACTGATAGATAGATATAGATATAGATATAGATATAGATATAGATATAGATATAGATATAGATATAGATATAGATATAGATATAGATATAGATATAGATATAGATATAGATATAGATATAGATATAGATATAGATATAGATATAGATATAGATATAGATATAGATATAGATATAGATATAGATATAGATATAGATATAGATATAGATATAGATATAGATATAGATATAGATATAGATATAGATATAGATATAGATATAGATATAGATATAGATATAGATATAGATATAGATATAGATATAGATATAGATATAGATATAGATATAGATATAGATATAGATATAGATATAGATATAGATATAGATATAGATATAGATATAGATATAGATATAGATATAGATATAGATATAGATATAGATATAGATATAGATATAGATATAGATATAGATATAGATATAGATATAGATATAGATATAGATATAGATATAGATATAGATATAGATATAGATATAGATATAGATATAGATATAGATATAGATATAGATATAGATATAGATATAGATATAGATATAGATATAGATATAGATATAGATATAGATAGATATATAGATATAGATATAGATGATATAGATATAGATATAGATAGATATAGATTAGATATATAGATTATAGCTACAGATAGCTACAAATATATAGACATAGATATAGATATAGATATAGATGACATAAATATATATAGATTATAGATACAGATATAAATATAGATATATATAGATTATATAGATATAGATATATAGATATAGATATAGATATAGATAGATATGGATGTAGATGTAAATATGTAGTGTTGCTCGCAGTATGGTTGTTGTTGGATGGCTACATGTAGTGGATCTTCAGATTCTTTGATTTGTCTTCTTAGTTATTTCCTATTTCTCTTGTGTCTTACAAAAAATGGCTGTGAAAAAACCAAAGTTTGGTGTGTATAAAAAAGTAGTGGAAGATTGTGGGAGCCATAAGAAAAGCTGATAGCCATTCTGTTCTTGTTTCACGAGTATTCCATAATCCCTGAGAAAACACTCTTAATTGTGTGTGATATATGTGTGTTTCCACATGAATACACATATTCTCACGTGCATGTCTTCACTCCTAACTGATCTGCACAGCTTTGATAAACATGTCTCTGATAATAAACTGTTTATTATCAGAGAAGGAGTTAAAGATGTGGTCTGTGTGAAAGAGACAATCTTGCCAGCAGTCTCTGTAAATACACACATACATTGTAGTGACATTGGTAGTAATAGCTCCCATAATCAATATATCAAACTGTTCTCTCTTCCCCCCTATTACGATGTACTTTCCAAACTTTCCAAAACCTATTCATTTAAGTAAGCTATACTGTCTGTGTTTTTATAAATGCAAAAATACACAGTATATTGATGCAAGAATGCAAGAATCAAAGTAGTGATCTGTTTGGTACATGGATACTGTCAAACTGGAAAAGTGAAAGATAATTTTTGGCCAGATACCATTGCAGGGTTGCCTTGCAGTAGTGGGGTGTCAGGAATATGGCACTCTGAAGAAAAGGTTTCCTCCTGGATGTAAAGCAGAGCTCTTAACAGGTATAGAGCTGGCAAGGTTGCCAAGTACAGATGAGCCAGTAATTCAAGGACCTCTGCAGTTGCCCTTGATAGGAAATGTGTCCTGTCAAAAAAAAAAATTAAAAAATGAAATAAAAGAGCCCTGCTGCAATATTTGCAGCATTAACTTACTTTAAAATGTTAGCCATCTAACACTTGGCTTTATTGAAAAACATGATCCATGACTTCTCTTATGATATTTGTTATAACTCTGCTGGATTCTATATGAAGATTTTCAATCCATATGAAACTATATTTTATGTTTGCTTCGACAGAGTAGTTTGATATGTTTAGAGGTACTAAAAAATTCAAGACAAATTAGCAATTCTTTGAGAGCTGAGGAAATGAAAAATTAATTATTATGACTCAGTTCTTTTGTAAGTAATTAGATATAGTCTCGACAATGAAATACAATTGGGGGTTTTTCATACTTGAATAGAGAAACAGAGCAGTTAAAAGCCAAGATCAAAAGCTTATATGAATCTGCATTTTGATGTTCACCTTGAACCATCTTTAATCTTCTGGACTTTCCATACACAGAATTCAGTAGCTTAGGGTGAAAAGTTTTGCTAGCACCATTGAAAATTATACCATGAGAACTTAGTTTCAGAATCATAAAGTCACTGTAAGAACTAGAAAGAAAATGTTGACTGCTAAACTAAATGGTTCACCTAACTCTCATTAGCACTGGCGATGGCAGATGGGAGCACTCCCTTCTCAAAAGACTGTACAGCAGAATCTCCTTGTTGGGGGATTTGGGAGTTTACCCTAACATTATCATCTAGCTTCTTTTTCCTTAAAAGCTGATTAATTGATCCTCCAAAACCTTGGAGCTTGGAACCTCAGCTCCATCTACATATGAAGTTTGAAAGTTTTGATCTTGATTATAATCCAAATTTGAATGATATGAGTGAGTATGAGATGCAATTATGGGACAATACTTGAATGCCATATACTGCATGTTGATGGTTTCTGAAAATATGCAAGTATAATTAGCATAACCTTATATCTGATTTTGCCACTGGATATATATTCCCATATTATCTCTAATGGTTTACTCCTGTGCATCAAGACAGAGCTTTCTGTCACATCTTTGGAGCATTTATGCTTTAATTCCTTTGGTGACAGTTCTTCTGATTCTTCAGATGGATCAAAAATGAGTGCAATTGGATCAATTTTTCACTTTGGGACATGGATACCATTTAGAGGTCCAAGGGAAATACACTCTCACGTAATTCAGTTTGTTCTCCTGAGCCTCCTATGGGCCTTTTAGGTCAGTACTACAGTCGTGCTTGCTGGAAACAAACTCTGATGCTTGATAAAAGCCTTTTAAAAAAGAGATGTAGAAAAACTCCATCTTTAACAATTTGTGATATGATTGTGCCTGCACCTTAATGGTGGAACAGATAATATTTATAAGCCTTACAAAGAGAGCTGGTCAGAAAACTTAAGGTAAGAAAATTTCCACTGCTAAATGCATTTATCACGAAATGGAAGACTTTCTTTGGAATCTAGCAATTCTATTTACATCTTTTGGATCTAAGAGTGTAAATGCATTATATAGACTAATGATTAATTAACTAGTGATATTTTTAAAAATTAAATATTTAAAACACTTGATGACATTGTGAAGGTAGTCTTTTGATGCTGAACTAGTTTTACTACATTGCCAATACAAAAACCTGCTTGGATTCCAAATAAAATAACATAGAAAAAAAAAGCCCCAAACCTGTCTGAGTTTGAACTATTGCTTTTTCATTCCAAGAAAAAAAATAAAGAAAAAGGAACATTTCTTCTGAGAAAAAAGGAATTTCACATGCCCAGTTTTCTTATGGCTGTCCTGAGCTGCCCCAAACATTCTATCAAATTAGTATTTTTAAAGGTTTCTCTGCTCAATGTCACAGGGTTTTTTACCATTTTTACACTGATAAGTCCATATAGTTTTTGCAGTTTCATTAAGAATGCCAGAGAAAACTCTGCAATTGGAAAGTTGTTTCTCAAACTATAATTTTAGAAGTCCAGGTGCACTTTACCTTCCCATTGCCTGAAGACTTGCATTAATTATGGCCTCAGGGATAACCGGAAACCAAATCTAGTTTCACTGAGCTAAGAAAATTACAACTATCTTTAGATGTAGCCAGTATTTTTCCATAGTTCATAGAGCACTATTTTGAAGCTCTGCCATCAATCACAATATTATATTTAGATTAGATTATAGATTTCGAAAGCTTCAGTAGAAATAGGTAATACAGTGTCAGAGAGCAAAAAAATTTTCCATGCTGAGATCTGGAAGCAGCTGGACTTACTATAAGTTCGAGACATTTATTTCATTGGAGACATCAATTATATTAGAGATGTAGGACCAATACCTTTCATATAAACTACTATTATTGATTTGATATGATTTGTTGAATTCTCTATTTAGTATATCTGGTCAACCATGCAATGGCTAAGGAGATCAAGGGACCTCCACCAGGATTTGTGCCATGTCTTTGTAAGAAGCAGCCGTATTTGGTTCAGGAGATCCCCTTCCATTTGCTGTTTTAAGGAAAGTGCCATCACATTTTCAGGAGAGGATATGGCACAGAGGAGCAGCTCCTTAACACATAAATGTTGGCTGGACATTGACAGAGGCTGATGCTGAAAGGGCAAAGTCATCCACAGACCATATTTGTTGTCAGGGCTGGTAAATGGTCAAAGTTTAGTCCTCAGCAAGAAGAATTAACTTTTTCAATTCTTTGTTTAACAATTATGTTTTCCTTCTAGTATTCTTTTCTAGTCATTAATGAACTACAGGGGATTAAGGATTAAGTTCCCCAAAATAATAGCAACAGACACCCATCATACACAATCCTAAAAAAAAATAAAAATAAGCCATATTAAATCAGTTATGCTGTAGTGGAAATAGGTTATAGGGGTTCTTCATGGGTTTTTAAACAATTTCGCTGTGTGGGATAGAGTGTTCATTTAGTCAGAGAAATAATCAATATGTTACACCTTACTGTTGGGAGTTTTATGTAATGAATTCCCAACATTTTATAAAACACTGAGATGAATGTCAGTTGTAGATAATAGTTTCAGCAGAATTTATTTCCTTGGAATCTTAAAAGCTTCTGCATAAAACCAACATGTGAAACAGATTAATTTTTGTTTCATTTTAAAATTGCATAGCATTATATTTGGGTTGCATTATTTTTCAGGATATTATACAGACTGAATGAGTAGGTGTGTGGCTTCTACAGGAAACATGCTCTCTCCAGATAAAGTACACTTAGGTACATTAAATCCATAGTAGATTTAACCAGATTTAAGAGTATGCATGCATGAAGAACACAGGCCAGCACAGGAGATGTTTGTAGGGCTGAGCCCCACAGCACTGAGGAGCTAAAGATTTCCCAGTGGTCCAGGTGGCTTCCCACACTCAAGTGTCACCCATCTAATACCTGACTCTGACACATAGTTCAGAATTAAACCATTTCTTATTTGTCCAGTGGTGAATTGCTACAGAACTAGTTGTCTGCCTCATTCTCTGACAGCAAAAAAAATCTAGTGGATATATGCTACCAGTTCAAGTAGTGTAAAAGCAAAAAAGTTGTTTTTTGTGTATATCCTACATTTGCTCAGATCTTGGCTTACCTATGATGTCAAATGTCACCCAAGCATATATAGATCATTGGTTTTTTCTGCATAGTGGAAAAAAAATATGGAAAATACAGCAAACCATTTTGGTACTTCATATGTTTTATGCAATTTTAATGCAGTTTAGTAATTACTTTTTAGAGTTCATTCTATAAGCTGCAGGTCTAAACTTGTAGGGAAACAAAGACTTCATTACAGACAAGCTGCAAGGAAATTGCTGCTTCCTGTTGAGAGCATTTTGAGTGAAAACGTAAATCCTGTCCATCATTTACTATGATCCAGACTTAATATTGTTTTTTTCAGAAAACAAATACTTGAAAAATATTCACTCTTTTATACTTTCTGAACTTATTTGCCTCTGTAAGTTATTAGAATAAATCATTAATAAGAACAGTAGGGCATTATTCCGGTTTTGCATGAATGGAAGTGAACTGAATGAAAAATAAGAGGTCAATAAAATTTTTTAGCACAGATATAAAGAAACTCTGACATTTGTGTGCATTTAGAAGAGGTTCAGGTGAAAAAATCTTACGGCAAACAGAAGAATAAAATAATGAAAAAGAAATCAGGATTGTTTGTTATTTAAAAGGCTACATCAAAATCTATTAAGAACACAGCAGCCTGGAAGTGAAGAATATGAGTGGTATAACAGAAGCCTCATAAGGAAAGAAAAGTCTTTCCAAGAGGCTTTTAGGCACATGGAGGAGGCTGCACCCAGAACCAGTGGGAGTCTCCAGTGAAACTCCCTTGAAGGTTACGTTTCAGGCTTTATTGGTTAGCAGGAGACACATACACAGAGGGAAATCTGCAAAGTCCAATGAAAAAAATGCAGGTTTATTAATCCAGTTGATGGCAATCTTCTGCAACACTGAACGATCTGAATTTCCCCTCTAGGCTGACTTGCAGTATCTCTGTGCACTACTGAAGATGGGCAAAGGGAGCAGAGTCAGTGTCCTGTTGAGTGGCTGTTCTAATTAGGTGTGATAACCTTGCTCAAGACCTGGGAAAGTATCATTATTCCGCCTGGATTTCTCAAATCAAATTTCATTTAGACATGCAAACTAGGGTTTGATATGTACCTGGCTTTAAGGAAAAGGTCAAATTAAATAGCTATTGGTTGTTGCCTATTAGCTTGGAGGGCTTTTCTTCCAAAGACATGAATGTGTAGTGCAGAATAATTCAGTTGGGGCTTGGATATAGTGATTATGTAAATGGATTTTATACCCAGTTAGCAAAATAAGGGATTAAAGTGGTTTGCAGAATGGCACACCAGTGATTCCTTTTGAGAACAGAGCTGAGTGTAACCTGTTGGCTTCTCTAACCATGTGATTATTCATGCAAAAGGACTCTGTGCTTAAGTATATACAGGGGAAGATGTTTGAATGGGTCTTTTTACTGGAAAGTATTGATTTATTAACTGGTTTTTACAACATCAAGGAAACAAAAATGTTGGTTGTTTGGAAAATTCTTTACATGTTAGAAGAAGAAAAAAAAAAAGATCTTTCTAAAGAAGGAAAAACCTCATTCACGTCCACTTTTAATATACAGGTCTTACAGAATTAAGTTGTCTGAATTTGCTTGCATTTCACTTCTGTAAATTCAAGTTAAGTATACATTACAGTGAAATTATTTAATGCAAAAATCTGCCTTGAAGTAACCTTCTATTAGAGAAATCATTCTTTTATAACTTCCCAGTTTTGCAAAAAGACATTCCTATTTAATACTGATTTAGATTTTTTTGAAAAATAGTTATGAGTTAGGTTATATTGATGTGTATCAGACTGTGGAAAGAAAAAGTACTTGATGCAGTCAGCAAAATGAATGAGAAATATATATATGTGTGTATATATATAGTAAAGTGAAAGCCTCATCAATTCCTTCCTAAATACCTACTAAATGAGATTTCTCAAAGTACTGCCCAGTGCCCTTGTGTATCAGTTATCCCCAAATATTTTGTTAGCAATGTCATTTTTCTCTCCACTTACATGTTTAAGTTATGACTGGTGCTCCCTGCCTCTGACTAGGCCAGAGGAAGGCACTGTAAGTGTAATCATCTACGATTTCTTTACTCAGGTACGTGGCTTCCATCTCTTGTTCTTCTGATTGGCTTGATTTCTGGACAGAAGTTTCAAGAAAAAATGAAAAAACCTAGCAAATACTGGCAGTCTCAAATGAACTCTGACCTGCTGTGTTGTGGGGGGTGTCAGTGGGAAGTTACATTATGATATTTCGTGCACGATCCCAACCCAGCAGTGCACCTGATAAAACTGCAGGTAGTGGAAAGCACATTGAAGTTAGCACTTGGGAGCCAGGCACTCAGGTCACAACACTGAGACCCTGCTGCACTGGCTTCCCATTCCTGCTGATTTTTTGGCACATACAGAGTAAAATCCCAGCTTTTAATCTCCTTGGGGTAACAAGGGTTTGCAAATGTGGTAATAGCTCTAGAGATTTTGTGTGCTGACTCTGACCATGAGCTTCCTGTAAGCCACTTCTCCATCATTCCCTAGAACTCTCCTGTTCTAGAGACTGTAATATAGCTGGAACTGTAAATGTCTTCCATTTCCCTCTTGTGAGACAAGTATTTCTCTTTCTTTTTCCATTATAGGTTAGGGCCCCTCATTTCCAGTTGACCTTCTCAATGCCCATGCCAGCAAATCTGCATATTCATGGCTCCAGTTAACCTTCTAATGGCCAAATATTTTAGTTCTAATAGTAAGGCTTGGTTTATACTGGTTTTCTTTCTTTCTTTCTTTCTTTCTTTCTTTCTTTCTTTCTTTCTTTCTTTCTTTCTTTCTTTCTTTCTTTCTTTCTTTCTTTCTTTCTTTCTTTCTCTCTCTCTCTCTCTCTTTCTCTCTTTCTCTCTTTCTCTCTTTCTTTCTTTCTCTCTCTCTTTCTCTCTTTCTCTCTCTCTCTCTTTCTCTCTCTCTTTCTCTCTTTCTCTCTTTCTCTCTCTCTTTATTTCTCTTTCTCTCTCTCTTTATTTCTCTCTTTCTCTCTCTCTCTCTTCCTTCCTTCCTTCCTTCCTTCCTTTCCTTACTAACTAAGAGAAATTAGAAGCTTTGCAAATGTGCTTAAATTACTCAAATAGACAAGAATTTTAAATTGCAAACAGAGTATGTTGAAATAAACTCAGTGGAATTAGGGACAATATTCCCAATTACACTGTCATTTATTATTTCCCAGCTCTAAGATTTTTACAACTGAAGCACACATTTTTATTTCAATTTCTCAGAAAAGCTTTTCCTCATTTTTGTGAAAGAAAAAACAAGGATTTCTAATTAGAGACACTAGTGAAACATTGATTCATCCAGATACTGTCATTAGAAAATTATTTCTAGTAGCAAAAAATAGATGGTATATTATGCCTTTTTGAATAAGGTTACTGGAATGCAATAGTATGAATTAATTTCTGCTGACACTTTGTATCTCAGAAATTGTTTCCTCTGGTTCACTATTTTTTTTTTTTTAATTTACCTTTGTCTGACACATTTTACCTCTACCTTGGCAGGAAAAGTCATTTCCTCCTTGTGCTGGTTTTGACCTTGGTTAGTATT
>VWYI01040532.1:0-38145 GCA_013399455.1 Anthoscopus minutus
AGTAGCCTGAAGTCTGCTCTCCTCACATCCAGAGCTGAGGTTTTGCTGGCGCTTTTCCTTCTGTCAGCAGATTTTATGCCTGATTACTTTTTGGGCATTGAGACCAAGTACACCACCAATTGCCCTGTCACTCATGACCCCCTCTCTGTTAACAAGCACGAAATCAAGGGGAGCATCTTTCCTAGTCAGCTCTCTTAGTACTTGAAATGTGGAGTAGCTTCCAGGTGTTTTAAAATCTCCTGGTCTTGATTGTGCCAGCTGTGTGGTATCCCCAATTAACATCTGGCAGGTTGAATTACCCCATAAGGAGAAATTTGAAGGTGTCCCTTGGTAACTTGAGGAATTGGTGTCATTGTGCCTGTAAGATTTATAGCAGCCTCCCATGATGACATCATCATCATTTGTTTATATCTTAATCTTAACCCGGAGGATCTCAATCCTGCTGTTGCCAGTTGAAAAGCTCCATACATTCCTGACTCTCTGTTATAAACTCTGCTATATCCCTGCCCTGCCTATCCTTCCTGAGGAGTCTGTAAGCATCCAGTCACAGGGCTCATACCACTGAGTTTTGTTTATGCCACTGATATATTTCTGGCGCTGGGCCAAAGCCTCCCTTTGGTCCTTTCTCATGCTGTGTAGTTAATTGTAGTCTACACCTCATGAGGCAAATTGAGTAATCTCAGTTCCTCAAGTTTTGGTGTGCCATCTCAATGCTTATCACTGGCAAGCATCCCTTTCTGCCTTCTAATCTAGTTTAAAGCTCTATCAATGAGCCCTGCTATTATGAGCTCTTGTGGTAGAACCCTTTTTCCTGTCTGCAAAAGGTACATCCCTTCAGCTATCTACACAACACCAACTGTTGTGTAGACCATGCCATGATGAAAAAAAAGCAGATTCTGCAGATGACACCCAATTTTGGAACCACATGCCTCTGGCAAGCAGCAGACTTTGCTGTGGCTTGGATTTGGTCTGCATAGCAGAACTTTGGTTCTCTTAAGAAGGGAGTCACCTGTATCAGCTACCCTTCCCTTTTAATTAGCAGGGCAATCTTGATGAAGGTGGCAGGTTTTCTTGCCCCAGATGCTTCCCCTATCCCTTTGTGTACCTCATCAGTTAACTATCCTGCCTATTCCACGGCAACATGCTGCTTGTAAATGCCACCAGTCCTATTTGCTGTCTTCAGGTTTTCGGGAGAAACAATATTTTGTCTAGTGTGGCCCGTGACCACCTTCACGTGTTTGTGTTCAAGAGATTTCTGCCTTACTGCTTGGTAGGGTTCTGAGTCTGCCTGCATCTTCTCTTCAGGGGAGGTTTGAGACTTCTGAGACTCCTGTCAGTCTCTCACTCATTCTTGTGAGTACTGCACAGGGTGTTCACTTAATCCCATGGCTCCTTAACCTGGCAGCTCACTTAAAATAACTCAGTTTCTGTGTCAGGAGTGACGGTCAGCCCCAGCCTTACGGAGAGGTATCAGCCACTCCTGGCAGACTGAGTCTGGAAGAGTTACATCTACCGTTGGATAGTCTAGCTGGCTGGAGGCTTTTGACATGGCTGGTGCAGTGACTTCAGGAGGAGTGAGCTCTGTGGCTTGTCTAAACTGTACCTGAGGAGCATACGCTAATAAGATTATGCCCTTCTTCTCCAACTGCTTTGTTCACTGCCTCTGTCAGCTGCTCCCAAATGATCATAGGGCAATGCTGCCAGTGTGCCCTGGTCACATTTACCAGGACTCCATTTGAGAGACTGGGAGCAGGTGCCATCCTTGCTGGCTGCACTCATGCTTGGTCAGCAGCTCTAGGGCAAGCTGCCTGTTCCTGGTGGGTGTCAGCACTCCCTCGTTGTTCTTGCTCCAGCCCTGCTCGCTGCACTCCGTGGCTCCACACTGGAGCTGTTTGTGTCAGCAAGAGGTGATTGGGGGCAGTTAGGATATGTTCCAATCTGTCATGGTCACTACTGGCTCTGGCCATGTCCAGTCAGCCACTCCAGGCCAGGCTGGTGTCTCCATGAGTGTCTCAGTGCTCTAGGGCAAATGAAAAAAAAAGTTCTGAAAATAGTCTTAATAATCCTTTTAGTGCTTGTTTCACTGCACTACCATGAATTTTATAAGTACAAATTTCAGACTTGTCACACGTGTTTAGGGAAAGATTTTTTAACATGTAGGTTACAGAGATGGCCAACTCTCCTGCTTTTAGTACTACTGTGCTGTGCTTGGCACACATGACACATCTGGTGATAGCAAGTCAGTTCAACTGTTGTTTCTGGTAGATGTTTATCATAGCACACCAGCTGCTTGGTTCTGTGATTACCATACAGATGTCCAGAAATGGACAGAATTATCAGGATCCTTATCTTTCTAGTGGACTTTTAGAAGGATGATCAAGCTAATGGGCAACGTTAAGGATCTTGTAAGCATTTTCTGCTGGTGACAGCTCGTATGTATAGGTACATGTGTGTGTGTGTATGTGTGTGTAACAACTGCCAGTAGATTTTAGTACATTTCTTTCCATGTCTGTAGTCACATAGAAATTGTGGTTTTGTTTTTGATTTTTTGTTTGTTTGTTTTGTTTTTGTTATTAGAGCTATTCTGCTAATTGAAAAGGAGTCAGAAAATAGATGTCCACGCCTACAGATCCTGGCGCCATGCCTCATCCTGGTCCTTCCCCTGGACCAGGTCCTTCACCTGGACCAATTCTGGGACCTAGCCCAGGACCAGGGCCGTCTCCTGGCTCCGTTCACAGCATGATGGGGCCAAGTCCTGGTCCACCCAGTGTCCCACATCCAATGCCGACAATGGGGCCTACTGATTATCCACAGGAAGGCATGCATCAAATGCATAAGGTAATAGTTTATTACAAGTGAAACTTTTTTCTCTAGAGTTCCCTCCACTGATAAAGAGCTGCTTAAAATACGTTTAGACATGCTTAACTGCTATTGCACATCATCTGCAAAACTTTAGCTACACTCTTACTTCTTTATTACTAAAGATTATTTGTGTATCAGATTAAACACAACAGCTTCCTTGTTTTTAGTAGACTGCTTTGAACTATAGTTAATAGTTTGGAATGTTCGTTTATAAACTGTAATTTTCAGTCAGACAAATATTACAAGGGTGAAAAAAGATGAATAATAGTATTAAAACCTTAAGGCACATCATTCTAACCACCTTTTTTCTCTTTTTCCTCTTCTTGTCTATTTGGATGTAGCATGTGTTTTTTTCTGGGGTGGTTTTTAATTTTGCATGAAATTGTTCATCATTTTCTTAAAAAAAAACAAAAGAAACTTAACCCACCTTAAAGGATGTGTTTTACAAATTTGTTTACTCTTCCATACTGAAAATATGGTGGAAAAAGTGGCTTTCAAGTTATTTTATAAGAATTCTGTCTTTCATAGGAATATAAAACTATGTCATGTAGAACATGTCAATAATTGCACTTCAGTGTAATTAACAATTAACAATCAGTTCTTGTTATCCCGTTAAAATTAGAGTATATGTGCTTAGACTATCAGGAATGTGTTTTGCTTTGAGGAAATACTTGCCTGTATAGATATTCCTTTGTGAGAACAGTCTCTTTATGTATTTTTATTTTTGTTTGGTTGTATACAAGAGATTTAGAACTCAGAATAATTTTGATTGCACTGATGTTTTACTCAGAAATATGTAGCAGCAGCTTACAGACCCAAGATACTGAAGACATTTTGGCAGCTGTTGTTGATTCCACTTGAAATTGTTTATTGCACATCGAGACAAAAATTACAATAAAAAACTGTTTTGAAATAATTAAAACATGTTTTAATTTTCCTCTTGAAGTGACATCTTCATTTTGCCACTGACATGTGAATCAGTTTCATTAATTAAAACAATATCCAGTCAGGGAGATAACATTACTATCTTTTACATGAGGAACAAAAAAAATTTTAATAACACAAAGACTAGGTGAAGTGAAGTAGGCTGTGATCCAGCTTTCCATTTCTACTGACCTGTTCTAATCTCTGAGAGGCAGTATGTGCAGTAACTATAACCTTTATGTTTGAATCCTGAGGTATCTGATTAATCTGTTAGCCAGATTAGGCATTTGCAGTTGGCTTTTTTTTGTTTGTAGGGTCAATTACAGCCCAGCTTTTCAGAACTCTGTCCCCAGTCTTCATAGGCAGGGTTCTAATGTCCTTCATTCCTTTGGACTTTTCTCGTACCTCTAGGATAAGAAGGTGGCACCAGCTTACAAATGATAATGCAGTGCAGAAAGCTTTAAAAAATCCAAAGGATCAATCAATAGCTAAAACACTGATTGAAATGAATTTATATTAATGAATCATTATTCCTAAAGTATGTTTACTTAAGAACTGTTATTAGAAAAATCAGAGATTGTATGTTCACTTAGTAACCAGAAGACCTTTCCACAGGAAAATTTACTGTTAGTTTATACAGCGCAGTTTTGAAGAAACAATACATGAACTATGTTTCTTGCTAGTTCCTTAAGGACTATCAACCAAATTTTCAGGAAAATACAGGTCCAAATTTTACTGAAGTGTATCTTGGATGCAACACAGCTATGTTTAAGAAGGGATACTGCTAAATGGACAAACTGTAACAGCCTCAGAGAATCTTGTGAGAAAAAATACTTGGAGGCTGAAAGATACTAAAAGAAAGCATTGCTACCTTCCTTGCCATATGCTTATTTTCTTTCTGCCTCCACATAGAAGCTGCTCTGGAGGCAGAACAAGGTTATGTGGTTTTATTCTGAATTGATAAAGCCTTTGATACAGTCCCCCACAGCCCTCCTCTTTAGACTGGATTGATTAGTGGACTGTTAGATGGATAGGATAGTGGTTGAAAAGTCACATCTGGAGGGTAATGGTCAGTGGCTCAGAGTCTTGATGGACGCCACTGCCAACTGGTGTCCCTCTGGAGTTTGTTTTGGGACCAGTGTTATTTAATGCATTCATTAATTTCATAGGCAAAGGGACTGAGTGAGTTAGGAGATGACACCAACCTGAGTGGTGCAGGCATGTCTGAAGGATGAAATGCCATCCAGAGAGACCTGGACAAGCTTCAGAAGTGGGTCTGTAGAAATACTCTGTGTTTTAACAAGGCTATGTGCAAGGTGCTGCATCTAGGTTGGGGCAGCTTCTGGTATCAGCCCAGGCTGTGGTGAACAGAACAAAAGAGCAGCCCTGCCCAGTGGGACTTGGGGGTGCTGGTGGGTGAGGGGCTGGAGTGAGTGCCCAGCCATGGGCACTGACAGCCCAGAGAGCCAAACGTGTCCTGGGCTGCATCCAGAGCAGCGTGGGCAGCAGGGCCAGGGAGGGGATTCTGCCCCTCTGCTCTGCTCTGCTGAGACCCCACCTGCAGCGCTGCATCAGCTCTGGGGGCCCTGCACAGGAGAGACATGGAGCTGCTGGAGGGAGTGCAGAGGAGGCCACCAAGATGGTGGAGGGATGGAGCACCTCTCCTATTAGGAAGGGCTGGGAGAATTGGGTTTGTTTAGCTTGGAGAAGCCTTTGAAGTAACCTCATTACAGCCCTTCCAGTACCTGAAGGGAGCCTGCAAGAAAGCTGGCAAGAGACTGTACAAGGACAGGTAGTTACAGGTAAGGGAGAATGGTAAGGGAGATTTAGATTAGAAGCTAGGAAGAAATTCTTTCTTGTGAGGGCAGTGAGGCATTAGAAGAGGTTGTCCTCAGTAGTTGTCGATTTTCTATCCATGGAAGTGTTGCAGGCAAGTTTGGATGGCACTTGGAGCATCCTGGTCTAGAGACTGCCGCTGCAAGGGGTATGGAACTTGATGATCTCTGAGGTTCTTTCCTTCCCAGGACATTCTGTGATGCTATGATACAGCCTTCTGTATCTTCTTGAGCTCTAGCTGGCCCGCATGATTTTAACTGCTTAACTTTTGGTTATAACAACATTGTAGCTTGTTAATTTGCATGGTGCTCGCTTGGGGGATAGATGGAGTACTGTGAGCTCTTGGTTTATTTTCTCTATCATTTAATTGTAACCTGATGTATAATAATTTCTTTTGTGAATTTGTAATGGAGTGTACTGTTAATGGTTGCTGACTGTGGAATAATTACAATGATGTCATGGGCAATATTACTGGTTTTGGTGAGTGAGCTAAAATGTCAGGGAGAGAAAAAATTCTTCAGAAGTACAGTAGTTTTTACTAAATGTGATAGTTGTTCACTCAGTTGTTCCATTAAAAAAGAAGGCAAATGATTTCCCATTTCAGACATTATAGGATAGCAAATCTGAAAATCAAAGTAGTTCTGTCATGGTCCTAGAAGTAGCAGCACACAATGTCAGCTGGCTTGTTCCCTGCATTATTCTTGTTGTTTGTGTCTTCGTTAGTAAAAAGAGAAAGTATTAGGACCCTTGAAAAACTCACAGGGATCCTAATGTAAAATGGTGATTTAGTGATTTTTTTAGACATTAACGGAATTTGTAGCCAATTTCCTGTGGCAAACAACATAGACTTGTAGTTCGTCAGGGATACATTCAGTTATGCTGTGTAGTTATGTGGCAGTTACATGACAACATGTTGCTGTTTGGTCTGTGTCATTCTGTTGTTTTAGAGGATGTATGGTCTACAAGAAAACTAGTCTGGTACTCAGTCTTTGATTTTAAGGCTGGAGTAGCTTGATTCTTTTTTTAAGAAGGTGGATTAAAACAAAACAAAAACCCAACCAGATACTGTAATGTCACAGTTTACCTGAAAATAGGTCAAACTGTGATGTATCTCTTAGAAGACAGTGCTAAATTCGGAGTAAAAGCACTGTAGGCAAAATGTTCCTTACGCATTAGACATTATGTAAGTCTGTAAGTCTGCCAAGTCTATAGGCATGTGCTAGCCTACAGCTGAAGTTCATCTCTCATTCTGTTTCTAGAAGCATGGTTTATTTGGCCTGTTCAGCGCTCATTTCCTTACTCATGGGGACCAATCAAAATTGTAATTTCTACTCGAAGTTGAGTATGTTTCAGCTTCCTGTTACCCTTCTGTTCTGTTTTTATTTTAGAAGACTAAAATAAAAAAAGTACTTCAGTGTGATAGTAATGCTTTTATGGGTAATAAAGGTTACTTACCCCAACAATGTCTTTGTGGAAGATAGCTTTAATAACTTACAGAGGACTGAAGAATTTACAGTAATTACATTGTGTGTAAGATGCCTTCTGTAATTTTTAACCTGTTGCATATATTTAGAGTTATCCCCTAGCTCTGTAACTATACAGTGATTTAGAGAAGTTACCAAAAATAACTATTCCTTAGTTCTTGTAGTTCACAGCTGTCCTCTGCTGAATTGCCTTCCCTATTTTACATGTTTTTTTCATAGCCAGTAGAGGTGCTTTTAGATGAAGCATATTCTTAGAAGTACCAGTCTTTGCATGCATTAGCAATTCAGAAATCATTAAAACTAATTTTGGCTTCACAGAAGTTTATGTCACCTTTGTCTTCTGTATTTTTTTAGTAAAAAGCTTATTTATGAGTTCTAATGAATTTAGTTCTGTTTTTTCATCACATAAATTTTACAAACAGACAAATGCAAACCCCTTTCTTGCTATATATTTAGTCTCCCTTCCATTAGACTTGAAGTATTTCAGTTTGCAACAGTTATTTTTGTCTGTGTTTTTTTAATAATACTTTTTTTACAAAAATCTTTTCTTTTGATCAATTCTCGCTACAGAAGCATGCCTTGAATTGAGGTTTTCTTGTATGGTCATGTCACTACCTCTTTGTTCCTCTTTGATTTTTTAAAAAAAATTCCCTCTATCAAAGGTCACATACTTGCTTTTCTCTTTTCTGCTGCTCTTTTTAAACTGACAAGTCCTTTCTCCACCTTATTAATACTGGCACTTCTGATGTACACATGCTGTGTGTCTTCTCACTTCCATCCAAGCTGTTGATGTTCCCACAGGTTTCATGGTCGCCGCCTGTTAGTGCAGTGAAACCCATCCCTGCAGTTACATACACCACAAATGTGTACAGTGTTCTGTTCCGGAAATCAGATCAAGTTACCAGCAAGTCTCCTCCTCTCGGCAGCCATAAAGATACCGTGGCAGCCAGCGCATACCATGACAAAATAAGAATGAGTCCAGCTTTATAGGTGTTTTGATTTTTGTAGTACACAGCTCATGCAGACAGAATGTGGAGCTGTGTTCCTTTCTGGGTTGGCTATCTTTGTAAGAAGGGATGAAGAGAGAGGGAGGGATCTTCATCCCACGGAAAAGGGCACTGGGATTTACTTGGTTAGCAAACTGGAACTATTTTTACTGTGTCAGTCATCTGTGTCTGTATTTCTACTCCATATCCCAAGTTCTTGTAATCAAAAATAACTTCTTGAGTAGTGTGTATTTTTCTATATAAAATTTCACAAATACTTTTATACTGTCATGACAATTAAATGATTCGGTGAAACATGAAAAATCCATTTTATTTTTCCTATTCTATGACTTTGGTCCTTTTAACCCAAACTTTTGATAAGGAAAAATGATAGTGAAATGCTTCAAAAATGCTGCACAACAACAAATTCTATGTGTTCAAATCTGATTATTGCAATGGAAAGTAGAAATTTTATATGAAGGGTTTGTGGATTGAAATTTAGAATTAGGTTTTTATTTGTAGAATGGGTGATCTTTGTTTAATTCTGTTGAAATTGAGTCATGTGCAACAAATTACTTAAAAACAAGATATGTGACACTTCTTTTCTGTGAGCTGATGTAGCTTCTTGCACACTCAGTTAACTCCTTACATTTTCTACTGGAGTAAGTTATCTTAAATCTCCTTTTAAAAAGAATTCTCAATACATAGATGTGCATTTAGATAAAACAGACCACAAGTTTCCATTCACAGTAGGGTTTGCAAGAGCAGCATTTAGTGTTCATGCATGTGTTAGAGTGGGGCAGAGCCATGTGTTTCTGTAGAGAGAGGCTAAGTAAGTGATGCCAGTCTCTTCCTATATAAAGCCTTACAGATCTCTAAGTTAGAAGTTAATTAGCTTAATCCCTTCCATAGTTTGGAATATAAGTTTTGCTTTCATGGAGAGGTTCATTGCTTCTTAAGACATCTTTCTTCCAATGTTACTTTTCCATTATTTTCACTCTTAGAGCCCTTCAGTTTCTATTATGGACCCTTTTCAGTACCCAGAATGCTTTCAGTGTGTTTTTCTGACTCCAAGCTATCTTTTCTTCACCCTCTAAAGAGAGCCCTAGGAGCTATTCTGCGTTTGAAGTACCATTGGGACTGTAGTTTTTGAGGAGTGTGTGAGATGACAGGAGCTGTAGGGAGCCACAAGTATTGTTTTCCTTGACTATTTATCCTCCTCGATGAAGAGGAGGTTACCTCCTGCAATGTCACCCTTGTTTTTGAGGAGAAGCAATGTTTGGGACATTCCAGTAGAGCAGTGACTGAAAGGGCAAAGTTTGAGCTAAAAATAACTCAAGCGCAGGCAGTACTTTCCTAAGTTAATGTGTGTTACACTGCTTTGTAACATGAGGCCAGTACAGGTTGTGTGTTCGTATGTGGACAGTTTGCCTCCCTGCCACTGCCAAACAGCTCATAAAGAAAAAAAAAGGCAAAAAGGAAACAGGGCACAAGCAGTCTCATGGTGTTCTATGCTTCCCTAAACGTGTGATTTCAGGGCAGAACTTCCTGGTTGTTTTATTTTGAATGACTGCTGAAGGAAGTTTTTCTTCTTCATGTATTTGTTTAGATTTTGAGTTAGTTGTTCATAGTTTTATTTTAGATTTATATAATATCTCTCTAAATTCTTTTTTTGTTTTCACAGTCTATTGATGGCTTGCATGAAAAAGGAATGGTTGAAGATGTTCACTGTGGCTCCATGAAGAGTATGCGACCTCCCCATCCTGGAATGGGTCCACCTCAGAGTCCAATGGACCAGCATAGCCAAGGTTTATCCATACTGTGCAATCTCTATGATTTTGGGGCCTCTTGTTCCACAAAGAATCTATAGTTCCATGTAACAGATTGCAGTTTCCAAGCAGCTTTGTTTGGAAAAGCTGAACAGGGCAAGGCAAATAACTGAATCCCTTTGCTTTCTGGCATATCTATTAGGCATGTATTGTAAAAATTCCAAGATTCAAGTCTGTGGCTAGAGCAAGTCTATCACAGATTTCAGTTTGCAGCTCTAAAGAAAAAAATCCCATGAACTTCTTGTATGCCTACTGTAAATATAAATGCATTTTAATGTGATTTATTGTCATCAAGTGCTGATCAAAATTCTTTCCAATGTTTTTTATGGCAGAAGATAGAAACTATTTTTCATTGCTTCATGCCTTCTTTGTGTCCTGTAGGTTGGAACATAAAAGGACATGCATTCTAAGAGCAGCTTGTTATTTTCAAGATTTAACTGGAACTAGTATTAATAAGTTCAACAGCAGATAAATATTTCTGTGTTGCATCCTTAATTATTTTACAACAATACCTGAAGAATCCCAAATGATATTAGGCTCTTGGTATGACACTGTACAAATCTATTAGGAGGTGGTCCTGAACTTCTTTGTGCTTTTCAGTGGTGTGCAAATGAAACTCTACCCTGTAACTTGCCAGTTGAATCCCAGTCTGGAACCCAGATAATTAGAAAGTAGTATTTTTCCATTAAACCTTTCAATATCAATTTAGTAAAATAGAGCTTTGCAGAGATGAGTTCTTCATCATGTAAAACTTTGTCTTTTGTTGATTTCAACAAAATGGAGGCATGATCATCTGAAAGACAAATTTTGTTTGTCTTTGCATTTCGGGACACTTTTTCTTGGGATGAAATGAATAGAGTGTTTAGTGTAAAAATGAAGATGGGACAATTAATACATTACATACTGAAAATAGAGGAGCATGGGTTGCTTCAAATAGCAGTAGCTCTTGAGTTGTTTTCTTCTTTTCTGTGCTGCCTCAGGTCATATTTCCAGGTTATTTTGTGCTGTAAAAAGATGATTGATTGTATTAGTAGCAGCTTTGTAAGGCTTGAGACTACAGATCCCTACTCTCTTTTTTGTGTATGCCAGCAACTGTGAAAACGTAAACAGAGATTACTAGAGTTCTGATGTGGGGCAGGCTTTTAAAGGAAGTGGTCAAAAAATCCCCAGATGTTCTAATCTTCTGGAAGAAGGTTACTTCTTTTGATATCATAGAGCACTGTTTTAGCATTCACTGCCTCTATGTCTCTTTTTTTTTTTTTGTTCTCACACAATAGTCTTTTCCATAAAAAAGTGATGATGGCATTTGATGTTGTGATATGAGCTGGGCGCAAAGTCCTATCTACTAGTCTTGTGGGTTTTTGCCATTAGTGTAAAAGTCCAGGGTAGAAAACTATGTTCCTTAATAGCCTGTCAGGCAATATTGGATATTTTCTGTCTGATTTCCCACTACCTTAGAGCAAATTGGGTGCTTGTGTTTTTACAAATTATGTGGAAATAAGCAGTGTGGTGAAAGAGAATTTGCCCATGCTCACAGTTGTGGCAAAAGGACGGTGTGATTTCCCTGAGAATCCATGGAAAGATGCCTGGTAACTCTTGAAGTCCTGACAAAATCTTCTATTGGGTATGGTAGGCTTACTGTAAAGTTCACTTCCTCATAGATGGCCGATAGTTGAACTTACAGTAAACAGTTTTGTACAATTTTTTACAATAAAAGTGTCAAATAGAAATTACATCCATTAGTTCAAGATCTGTTTTTTTCATGGTTTATTGTTTGTAGTTATCAAGTTGAAGTAGATAAATATGCACTAATTAATATTTTTGAGGGGCATTTGAGGGAAAGTAACTGAATAAGTCCAGAACCCCAGGAAATGGATCACCCTAAATTTTCCTGTTAATTTGGAAGCTTAGGGAGAATGGCCATGTGTCACTAAATATTGCTGTAGGTAAAATAAAAATTATCTATCTTGTAATTCTTTGTGAGGTTGACTATAAATCAGACCATCAAAAATAGTTTTCTGGAAGAATCATAGAAACATAGTATTGTTCGGATTGGATGAGGACCTTTAGAACTCATTCTGTCCAACCCTTTGGCAGTGAAGAGGGGCATGTTCAACTAGATTAGAGCCATGTTGGAGTTGTTCGGTGCCCCATTGAAACTGACTGGGAATGTCCAGGGATGAGGTGTCTACAAACTCTCCTGAGCAACCTAGAAGGAATTTCACCACGTCTATAAAAGGAAAAGTCTTCCATACATCTAGTCTCAATTTATTGTTTAAAACCATTTCCCCTTGTGCTGTGACTATTGTCCTATGAAGAAGTCTCTTGCCAGCTTTCTTTTAAGCTACCTTCAAGTATTGAAAGGCCACAGTAAGGTCTTCCTAGAACCTTTCCTTTTTCAGGGGGAACAACCCCTGCTCTCTCAGCCTGTCCTAGCAGGAGAGGTGCTCCATCCCTCCATAATCTTGGTGGCCTCCTGTGAATTTTCTCCAGCAGCTCCATGTCCTTCCTGTGCAGGGCCCCCAGAGCTGATGCAGCGCTGCAGGTGGGGTCTCAGCAGAGCAGAGCAGAGGAGCAGAATCCCCTCCCTGGCCCTGCTGCCCACACTGCTCTGGATGCAGCCCAGGACACGTTTGGCTCTTTGGGCTGTGACCATACAATGGCAGGTCATGTCAAGCTTCTTGTTCATCTTTATCCCCAAGTCCTTAGCAGGGCTGCTCTCAACTCCTTAATTCCCCAGTATGTATTGATACTGGGGTTTGCATCACCCCTTGTGCAGAATCTTGCACTTGGACTTGTTAAACCTCATGACGTTCACATAGTCACACTTCTTGAGCTTGTCCAAGTCCTTCTGAATTGCATAAAGTCAGACTTTAGTCTGAAAAATGTACTATTTATAATTATATATTATGTAAATATGATACTATTATATTTCTATATAGTAGTCAAACAAGTCTGTCATTTTTTGTAGAGATCATAAAGTAAATTCCTGTATTAAAATGCCAGCAGGTGTGATACAGTGTTTGTACAGTTGTCGGTAAAAATGATCTTAGCCTGTGTATGGGGCTTCTCTGTGCATTGTAAAGCCATTAGCATAATGATAGACACAAACTTGTCTGCCTGATACAGTTATAAAAATTCCTTGGCTTGTTACTGTATGATACTGTGATTTAAGAGAAATATATCAGTAAGTAAAATCAATATAATCTGCACTGAAGATATGTATGCATAAGATAATCAAATGACATTATAAACTTAACTATAACTACAAGATGACTATCCAAATGTGGATTTTTCTAGTCTTTTAAAAGTATGTTTTGGTTCAGTGCTGTTCAAGATATTTGTGATAAGGAAAAAAGTTTGAAGTCAGTACAGATTAAAATTATATATAGCACAGAGGATTAGCAGTGAATAATAAACAAGTTTGTTATAAAGGCTGATCAGAGTCTGAAAAGAATGTGCTTATTTTTTTAACATAGATTTTAGCACAGCCAACAACAGTGCATGTCTAGGAGCAAAATACTTTGCTGTATAGTAGTATAAACTGTATCATAAAAAGCAGTCTATACTGCTGATAAGAGTATGTTTGTTTTATCCTGAAGAATGTTAAGCTCCATTTTTTAATTTATCTGACAAGAAAATTAAAGGAATACTTCATCAGTCTGCACATTCCCCAATGGTAAAAGGTTTGTAATAGATAAAGCCATTAAAGGGGAGGGGTGCGAAAGGAAGCAGTGTATTTTGGTACCTGCAAATTTTTTGAGTTCAGAATGTGTCAAATAGCTGTATTTAATTAAGATACTGAACCTTTGGAAGAAAGATTACGAAGTATTTATGGTAGGTTTTGTGTTGTACAAAAGCTGAGTCAGCACTGGATGTCTTTCTTACCAGTTCTATAGACCAAAGGGAGAAGTTTGTTTAGAGGTCTCGAGCCGCTAATCTGTTTTGGAAAAGTTAGGTAAACTATTGTACCTGTAATGATCCCTTATTGACAGAAATTTGCCTGTTCACAGGATCTTGTGAAAAGGACTGGTAAGCTAGAGTGGGAAACAATGTCCTGAAGTTTCTTGACAATGGCAGGGTGGATTGTCTTCATAAAATGCCTCAGTTCTTAGAAATCTGAGTGGAATTCCTGAGTTGTGATGAATCCATAGGCTGCAGTCCTTCTGTATGCAGTTTACAATGGAATGTGATCACAAAATGAAATTTCATTTAAATGTCAGATGTTCCAATAACAGTCTTTTTAGTTCTTTTTAGTAATTTTGTAAGAGAATAAAGTCTTACAAATGACTGTATCTAAGTACAAAAGAAAGATTTTTTTTAATAAAATAATAAATAAAATGCTTACAAATGTGGATGATAAATTAGAGGTAAATTGGCAACTGCACATGCATTTGTAGATATGGTTATATAAATCAAGCATACAGCTGTGAATGAACAAGAGAAGTTGATATAGAATTTTGGAGGTAATAATTCTTACAGCCTATCCTAAGAGGTAATTAACTATCCTTTTCTGAGGTGAAATGAATGATGAGCAAGTCAGAAACATTTAAATGCTAAATTGAAAAGCTGCAAGAACTGTGTAATTTTACTTAAGTGCCTGTTCACTGGTTGAATGGCAATTACTGTTCTGAGATTTTTGCATTTTTTTGGCCAACAGTAATTACTAAGTTAAGGTATGCAACTTTATTAGTTTCTGGGTTTATTTTTTATTGGTGCTCAGTGAGATGCGAGTCATGCAGAAGGAATGTTTTACTAGCTCAGACAGATCATCACATTTCTATTGCATACTGCAATAGGATGATTTTCAGAAGCCTGACATTAATTTATGAGGGAAAATACTATGAGTTGGTATCTTTCTCCTCAGCAGTTACTTCTTTCAGCCTTACTGCCAAATTGGAGAAGGGGTAACGTTCCTGACTAGTTTTGGTGAGAGATTCTCTTTTCTTGAACTTAGTTACAATGATGACCCTATTTAGTCTTAATACCTTTGTTTTGGTGCTTGTAGGTTAAATGAATGGAAAATACATTGCTCCAACTTCATATTTAGCAATTTAAATAGTAAGCTTGCTACATGTTACTGATTTTGAATTCAGTTAAGAGCTATCTTCTGGCTCTGTGAGTAGACTGTGGTGAATTCTGCAGTATTTATATGAGGAATTGACTGTAACTTGTTAAGCTTTTAAGCAGTTATCCAACAGATTAAAATAATGGTTAGAATTGACTTTGAAGGGGATTGGGGAGAAACTGGAAAGACAAGCCACATATATATAAAAAATAAAATATTTGTATTATAAAGACTCCATAAATTATATAAATCGACTGGAATAAACAATATATGTATTTTTCTGGGATTTGTAAAAATTTAATTAAGTTACTGTGAGACAGCAGTGAAATACAGGCCAGTTTGAATTGTTTGTGGTTGTCTATTCTTGCTGGTTTTAAGTGGAAATACAAGGGCTGAAGGAATTTAGAATTCTAGGACTTGATCTGTATTAATTTTTATTAATCATGTAGTATTTGTTGAACTTTAAAAGGCATGCTATTTTTTAACTTCTAGAATTCACTAATATATTGCTGCTTCACAGGCAGTGTTCACTGTCCCCACTGTTACTAAATTAGTTTCACTTCCTTTTCTGAATTCTTTCAGACTTTTAAAGATGAGAAAAGACTTTCCACCTTATCCATCTGCCTGCTAGTGTAAGACCTCTCAACAATTTTATTTCTGCAGTCCTAGTTTTAAATTACTTGAATACATGTGACCTCTCTTTCTTCTTTGTACAGTTTCACAAGAACTGGTGTTAACCCTGGCCGCACTACTGAAATTCTGTTTTGCTTGCTTTAGGAAAGTTTGTAGCCTCAGTCTGGTATGAAAATACTTTCCACTGTGTTCCAAGACACCGCGCTTTTGTGCTGTGTGTTGTGGACATGAACTTGATTCCTTTTCTTTGTTTTTAGACTAACTTGGCTAACTTTAGACTAACTTCTAGATTTCAGTCAGTTGGTGATTGAAATGATAGTTCAGTGAGTTACACAGATATGTTTCTTCAAACCTGTCTGTATCATCCAAATCCAAACATTTTCTTACAGTCACATTCTCGAGTACAAATATACTCTTGCTGTTTGTTTTAGACGTGTATGTTCCTCAGACATTTCCATTATTTAAGACTTAATAAATTTTAGTGGCAGCTCAAAACCTCTGTTGAACATTCCAGTGTTTGGACTGCTAAAATGTTGATTCTTTCTGTATCATTACTAGGTTCTTGAATTCATTTGCAGGTGTTCTTTCCGTTTCATAATGACATTAAAAGTGGAGAAAAAAGTGTCTCAATTTTTAATGCTCTGATTTTTCAGCTTTAAAGCAGCAAAGAAAGATGTTATTATTTCTGCTAACTGAAGTGAAACAAAAAGCAATTAAAGCAGAGACTTTGTGTACACACTGCCCTCCAGTAGTACTTGGAGAAGTGTTAGAACTAGGATTTCTTCCAATGTTAATACTGTAAAGAATATACATTGTTTACAGCATACTGTGTTGTATTTTGCTGAACAAGTTGATACCAAAGTGGGATTAAATATGTTTCTGATTATGCATATGATTAGAAAAACTTGAGAAGGATTTCTGATGCAGCCTCTTGTATGACCCATTGAAGGGAAAGATTGACAAGACTCTCTTCAAAGATGCACAGTAAAAGCAGAGAAGTAATGTTTACAAATTTTGTAAGTGAAATTCTGATGGCACTTAAAGGAAACAAAATTCACCATGGGAGTCATAAAGAATCACTGTCATTCGAGGTTTTCAGAATTCAGACAAGATCTGGGGAAACCTAATAAAGCTTCAAAATTACCACAGTTTTAAATTATAAACAAGGTTGTTTGGCCTCCCTTTCCTTTTAGTGGATGACTTCTATTCTTTGTGTTCAGAACTGTAGAGTATTGTCCTTTTATGGTGGTGAAACTCAGTTTTAGGGGATCTTCTCATATGCATGCTTATCTGTGTTAGAATAAGTGTAATAAGTACTAGGACAAGCTTGTGGCTGTATCTTTTGTCCCTGTCAACATATGAAAGTTTCCAGACTTTAAATGAAAATTTTCATATAGCATCGCAAAATTTATGTTGTGTAAATGCCACATTTTAGCACCTTTACAAGAAATTTGGAAGGATTCTCTTCTTTGCTGACTTTATAGGAATTTTGTTTTCATTCTTTCTCTTGTCAAACAGTTTTTCATTGTTACGAATGGTAATGCAGAGGACTTGGAGGAAGAGAGAAAGTGCAAGTAATAAATACATACCTGGAAATACCAAAAAATGTCTGCTTCTGAAAACTCCTCTTTGCAAAACTTAGTCACAGACTTTGCAGCTTGAACTGTCAGGATGAAAACAATTACTCAGTATCTTAGAGTGCTGTTGTAAACTTTTGTAGTCCAGATGCATTTCAAGATCTTGGGTCTGAAATCTATCAGTCATTAAGGAGTTTGTAAATTGAACAGTATAACTTGAGGAGAGACAGAAATAATTTTCTCAAAAGCAGTTCAAGCAATGTCATTCCAGTTAGGTACCATTTAAAGTAAATCCTATGATTTCAAAATGTAATAGTGGATAAACATTGCAACAAACCCCATTTTATAGTATAAACAAGTAATTCAGTTGCGGTTTTTTTGTTTTGTTATGGTATGATGGGTGTTTCTTTAAGCAATATGCTCAGCAAGAGGGATTTGTAGGTTCCCCTTTTCTCTTAAAATAATAAAGAGATAAAAGTAAGTCAGTGGAAGAAGTGGGATAAATGGAGTAACTTGAGTTATTTAACTTACCTTTTATCACCAACAAGGGATGTATAGACAATTTTTATATTGATCTAGTATATAGCTCCAGTAGTTCGTAGTTTTTAATGTCTCTTTCTTCCTTTTCTGTGAACTTCTCCGCTCATTTTTCTCTTGAACTGTGTAACTTCTCTTACTCTTGCCAAAATCATCTTCATCTCCCATCATCATCATCTTTAGTTTGAACTTGGTCTGTTTCTGTCTTGTTCGGTCTTTTCCTGTCCCAAGTCTCCTTTCTCCTCCCACTGCATTTCTGTCTCATTTTCCTTTTTTTTTTAGGAGAACTGAAATCCTTTCTACTTTTTCTTCTATCTCATATGTTTACGACCTTTATTTAAGTTGCGCACAAATTTCAGTTCTTGGGAAGTCTATTCTCTTCAATTGTTTCAGTTCTAGTGACTTACAGCTGCTGTCATCCCAGAAAAGTTGAGACTACTTTGAGCTTTTTGCCGATGTTGCCTTTACTGAGGGATTAGTAAGAACAGTGAATCTAAAGAGAAAGCAAAATTTCTTCTGTGATCTGTACTCCATATAGATGAAATTGATGTAGTTTCACTTTAAAGTGACAGGTAAATTGGGAGGAGAGTAGATTGTGTCTCACAGAATCGTGAACTGTACCATAATCTTTGGAGTTACGATCTGTGGCTTATGAATATAGAATATGGAAATGAACCAGAAGATTTTTAGATTTTTACGAATTTTTTTAGACTTGTCCAATTTGTGAGAAGATTATTTGTGTCCCACAGTACCATAGCAGAGTAAATACTGGTACCTCTTTTTCATTCTTGATGGGCAAAATCCCCAAAAACTGTCTGTCGTGTTTTGTGGAGCTCAAAAAAATATGTAGTAGGTGTAATCAATATTCAGAATTAAAACCACTGCATTTTCAAGTGCTGTAATAAGATAAAAGCACTTTTCATTTCAGAACTGATTGCTCTTGACGTAGTCTTCAGCAGCTTCTTCAGAGGGTGGTTTTGTTGCTTGCAGTTGATGTTCCAAGTTTTAAAGCACCTAGGTGGCAAAAGGTATTGAACATACTTTGTCTGGCTCAAACCTTTGATCTTTATAAATTTAAGAGTAATTGCATAGAAAGTGAATACCATTTATTTCTATTTCTATCGAAAGTGAGTGTTGACAAAGAGGACCTCTAGAAGTGAATGGATGTTCCTTGATCTGTGTGCCTCAAAATAAACTTGGACTATTAAGCTATAAACTAGGCAAACTTCTCTGCATGTGTTCCACAAAGAAACATTTTCCCATTGTTCTAGCAAACAACACTATATTCTCAGGCTTCAGTATTGTATATCATGTTTTAGATCGTCTTACTCCAAATATGTGTGTACTTGTTATGTTTAAGAATTGTTGGACTAAATAACAGTAGTTCTTCTCAAAGAAGGGTTCCTGAGGCTGTCTTTGTATCTCAGGGAACTTTGGATTGCACTTTTGTCATTGCAGAAAATGCCACAGCTATCCTGTCCTGAGAGAGACGCTTTTATACTTTATGTTCTGTTAAAAATTGGATGAAATTCAGGTTTAACTAGCTGAGTGGTAAGTTTATGATTCTTCTACCTGTTCTAGGTTACATGTCTCCGCACCCATCTCCACTAGGAGCGCCAGAGCATGTGTCCAGTCCAATGTCTGGAGGAGGCCCAACACCACCTCAGATGACTCCCAGTCAGCCAGGACCCATTATAGCAGGAGACCCACAGGCTATGAATCAGCCTAACAGAGGGCCTTCCCCTTTCAGCCCTGCACAGCTGCATCAGCTACGGGCTCAGATTCTGGCATACAAAATGCTGGCTAGGGGTCAGCCCTTACCAGAAAACCTCCAGCTCGCTGTCCAGGGCAAGAGAACTCTGCCTGGCATTCAGCAGCAGCAGCCTCCCAGTGCCTTCAACAGACAGTCTGGTAAGTGAGTCTTTGGTATGCGTCACTGCTTAGGTAATTCTCAAAGTTCTACCTGTGATAGGTTAAGAAATGGGTGCTGTGCAGGGCTGTAATTTGGGACTGCATTAAGTCTGAGCAAGTGCACAAGACACATCTGTTATTAACAGGATGTTGTCAAAATAGAATACTAATAACTGAAATAGTTACTTCAATGTGCAAGTAGTGTGTCTGTCCTGATACGCTTAAGAGTTTTTGTATGTTAATTGTACTTCACTGATAGCAATTCCCCTTGTTTTTCTTACGGTGAATTTTCAGTCTCCCGTTGCTATGTAGGAAAGTAGATAATAATCTGGACTGAGTTGGCAGACTATTTAGGTTGCTGAAAATAAACCATATATAGTGTGCTGTTAAGTGCAAAACATAAGGAAAAGGAAGTGTACTTACTTTTTTCTCGCAATGATAATAGATGTTGCAGTGAGGTACAAGCACATTTTGGGCCTAAGAAAACTATTAAACACCCTGCGCTGGTTAGTTTCTGAACACTTCCATTGCTGGGTTTGCATTAGAATCAAGGGTTAAGATAATATGGTTTTCCTAGGTTTTAGTAATGTCACCGTTTCATTCATTTTGGTGAATATGGCTTTACTAGCAAGTAAGTTGGGTTTTTTCATGAAACATAATTTTAGGTGTATGTATTAACTTCATTAGGTATATGTGTTGACAGTAAAAATCACTTAAATCCTTACTTAATGAAGAAAAGGCTGCTTGCCTGAATAGATTAGCATGCTAGAAAACAAGATTTTTGAATCTTGGAAATGCTTTGTATTTTAACAGTTTTTTTTTTTCCTCTGTTGAATTGCAGGTATTGGATTACATGCAATGAGTGGTGCTGCAACTGGACCAGGATCTGCACCAGGGATGCCTGGACATACAGCTGCCATTACCCCTAAAACTTGGACTGAAGGTATAGTGGGAAAAAATGTGGGGAAAAGTAAAAAGGAAAGGTAAAAAGCTCTGCAGGAAAAATAGTGTAACCTTTACTGTGTCTAAGATTTTAATCAAAGAAAGTCCAACATTTTATTCATTTGGAAAAGACTTCCATGAAATTACTGCAATTTTTAGACAGACTGAACATGAAGCACCTTTTTGCAATCAGAGTAAGTTTTCTGAGGGATGTGCAGAAAACGTAAAATGTTATGTTCTGAGCACACTTAATTGTGACAAGCTTATCTTTCACCTTTGCTGCTGTGAACAAAAGTTTTCAAATCATGGTAGGATTATACTATTTCCTTCTGTATGTTTTGTTCTTTTGGAATCAAATTGCTTTGAAAGATCTTTGAGATCAAATGAATGCTGTAACTTTTTCCCCCATGTCTTCAAATTTATTTGCCATTCATTATGCAGTCATTCAACTTCCCAGATTCCCTGAGAACTGAGGTTGCACAGAGGCTTTTGATGGGCTTGCTTTTTTTCTTTTTATAAGCTGAAATGCAGTGTCGCTAAATACGGAATCTAGAGCTTGTGCTCAAGTTCCTTTTCTGGAGTTTGATGCAGATGTGTGAGTGACAAATGGTGTTCTCTGTAGTTCCCAGGATGCTGGTTTTGAATCAAGGTTGATTACGAGATTGCAGATGTACTTTGTAGCTGTTTTCCCTAGCTTAAGTGACTATGAGTCTTCAGACGATTAAGTGGCATCTTCTGTCAGTGTCTGTTAGTGAATTCGTTAACATGTGAATGCATGAGTTACTTGTTATAATGAGATACTGAAGTCTATGACTGTTAGTGACTGTAAATCACAGGTACTAACTATTTTCATGTTAACTGAGGTGTTGCTTTTCAAGGTAATTAGAATAATTGAGTTCCTGATACTTGAAATAAATACCATCAATAGCTTTTGTTTCACTATGATCTCCTATTTATATCTGGTATTTCTAAATACAAATGTAAATGTAAAATGTAAAAATTTTCACATGGTTATCAAGTTCTGATAGAGGTCAAAAAAACCTAGTTCTTGTCAGGTTGTGGTTAAATGCTTTCTTCTACCTGGTGCAAAAATAGTGAGCAAGAGGCAGAACGAGGTCTTGTGTTTGTAGGAAGTCAGTTCTACAGCTGTTTTATTTCTTGTAACACTAGAATTAAAAATCCACTGGAATAGCAAAAGAAATGGCATTCATCATAAAGTTTCATGTGTTTAGTTTTTCTTTTGACCATTTCTTGCAATGTATGATATACTTGCATTTTAGTATGTCTGTTTAAAAAAACAGAGTGTAGTCTCAGTGTGCCTTTTCTGGTGATTCTGAATATTAACCTTACATTCATGATTTGTCTTCAGAAAGCTATCTTGATTTTTTTCCCACTTTCCATATTTCATGTTATGAATCAGTACTGTTTATGTTTCAGGCCAAGCCCCAGATATGAGCGTCTCCAATGCACAGCAAAAGCTTCCAGCACCAGCTCCTAGTGGGAGGCCTTCTCCTGCCCCCGCTGCTGCCCAGCCTGCTGCCACCATGGCTGGGCCCTCTGTACCACAGCCCCCACCTGGACAGCCTTCACCCATTGTCCAGCTGCAGCAAAAGCAGAACCGCATCAGCCCTATCCAGAAGCCACAAGGATTGGATCCTGTTGAAATACTCCAAGAACGTGAATATAGGTAAAAGTGAATAACAAGATTGAAGTGATTCTTGGTTTTCACATACTTAACTGGAACTCCTTGCAATCAGCTACTCTAGGGTGATGGCGTAAACAAGAGTTTCCAGAGGAGTACACAACTTACTAAATTATTAAATTTATTGTTAATATTATATAATTAATATTATTATGTTATTAAAATATTGGAGAAGTACACAGACATCAAGCCAAGCAATTACTTAATTCTGCCCCAAATTATGTATATAATAGTAAAGCATACTGGCAGTATCACTGAAAACCATTTAAGTTTAAAATAGGCTCAGGGGCCCTACTGAGTTAGTGTGTTACTTAGATCCTACAAACACTGAAAGTTAGTAAATCAAAGTCCTTGTAGTTTCTACAGAAATGAGTTTAGTGCCTAAGGTTTTCAGTATTATAAACAAAGGGAAGTTACAAGAGAAGAGAGAGGGTTAAAAGGCTGAAGAGTTAGTAGCCACAGCAAAACCAGATTTTATTAATATGATAGGTTTCTCTGGAAAACCAGTGGAGAGAATAAGAAAGTCACAGGCAAGATTAAAAAGAAGTGTACCAGGAGCCATAATTTTTCAAAAATTGCTTTCTGAGTGTTCCGTTTAGATGATGAAGTATATTTGTTACAAAGTCTAGAGTAGACCATTTCTTTTGGAGTTAGGGACTTCATCCCTCTTCACATCATTGACGCTATTTAATAGCTGACCTTGAGAGTCTGCAAGGAAGAAGGATTCTGACCTGCATCTCACATACGTTCCTGATGATGTTCAGTCAGAGGAAAGTAATTGCTCTCAAAGTACTACCCGTTTCAGATTAATGATGCACCTTGCATTGTTAGTTGGAGTTTGTAGAGGAAGGTAGCCAAGAGGGATGGTGATTTCACAAAAAGACTGGTAGAACAACTCTTGCTTTATGAAGGTAAAACATCATGGAGCACTTTTGGGCGTGATGCCATGCCCAGAATTCAGGCATTTGCTACAGAAAAACTCTTTATATTTTGTGTCAGGTATTGCCTAAGTAATTCTATCAGTGCACTCTTGTCGTTGTTTTACAGGTCTTAACCCATATGCTCTAGGACTAAATGGCTGTAACTGTTTCAGCATGAGCAATAGCTATTTTCCATGTCTTTTTCAGAAAGCTTGTAGAACATACCATTTTATGGTTTCACAGTTATTCTGACGTAGGAATTGTAGCACTAATTTCAACCAAGAATCATATGGCCAGTAAGACATAACATTTTCTGCATCAATTAACCTCAAATTGTTAGTCTTCCTGTGTTTTCTGCCCTTCTGTATTGCACTACTTGTGCCAAGTTATTATGTCTTAGTGTTCACAGAGAGAGGAAAGTGAGGACTGACAAAAAATAAAGCTGATGCTTTTACTTAGAGAACCAGTTACAGATACAGCATATCTGTTAGGTTCTAAATACACTGATGTTCTTGGCAAAGTGAGATATATGTTTATAGGGGTTCTCCAGCAGAAGGATTTTATATTTTATGATTTTTTTAAACCCTAGAACATAGATGTAAAATCCAAACTTTCTTAATGTTGAACATACCTGGTATTTAATTTTGTTTTGAGTTCTAGAATATGTAGAACTCCTGGAAATCTTTTTATTAGTTAAAACTGTGTAAGTAACATCAGACAAAAGTTTTGAAAAGAGCAGTTTGACAGCTTCTGTAGTTTGAATGGTGCTGGATTTAGCTTTAATATAGGCAAGTTTGATTCAGAAATATGCCTTCACAATTACTTAGTAAAAGCAGAGCAGAAAAAAGTCAAAATAAAGGTCCTTATCCTGAAAACACTGAGGTGAGTGAAAGCTTTATGAAACAGTTGTCTCTTGAGATCTCACACTAAACTCTTCTAATAAGGGGGCATTATATTTTGAAAACCTTTCAAATTCCAAGTGGATCTCTGCATCCATGTGGTTCTCCAGGGGAATAGCTGTCTTACCATGGCCTGTACCATGGGCTGCAGAGGAATCTCAGCTCTGCTGCCTGTAGCACCTCCTGCCCCTCCTCCACTGAACTTCTTGTCTGCAGAGTTGTTGTTCCTCTCATATGTTCCCACCCTGGTAGTCTGTAGCCACAATTACATCTTCCCAGTAACTTTTATTTCCCCCTTCTTGAATCTGCTAGCACAGAGGCATTACCACCATTTTTGATTGGCTCAGCCGTGACAAGTGGAGGGTCTACCCTGATGCCAGCTGGCTTTGGCTCTGCTGGGCATAGGGAAAACTTCGAGAAGCTTCTCATAGAAGCAAGTACTGTAGCCCCCCTGCTAGCAGCATCTAATACACATTTTTGTAAAACTCTCCTTAATGCTTTCTACAAAATAAAATGCTGCTTTTTAATCTCATTGAGTAGATGTCTTAAAGATTATAATGCATATAATTTAAAGTTGGTCTATTATGTTGAAAAGCTTTTTCTGCCTTCTCATTCTCATTGCACAGTAGAAAATAATACACTTGGTAATGTCTTCTAGATTGTACATGGTTTCTTTCTGTTACCTGCAGAGAATCTTCTTAGGTGTCTTCTTTACTGCGTGGCATCCATGCCAGACAGGTTTGATTGTACAACCATAACGTTTCCCATTGTTGATCCAAGTTAAAGAGGAATGGATGTGCATCACTTATTTTGCAAAGAGATCCCTGTATACGTACAGTAGCCATATTCTGCATGGCAGTAAATTGATGAACTGCAAAGATTAATTGATTACATTCTTTAAGTTGTGAAACTTAAATATTTCAAATGATAGTAAAAAGATCTAGGAAACTTTTTCCTTTGGATTGTCTTTACCTAACAGTTGTTAGCATTGTTCCATGAAAATAGGAACAGTACCTAGCAAACTAGGTCACTTCCTTTGAAGACTAGAAAGTGGCTGTGGTGAGAGATAGCTCAAGCAGTTCTTCCTTTCATTTGAGTTGGAATTCTTTAAGAAATCCTACTGACTACTGAAGAAAACACTATTACCGTTAACTCTGTTAGTACCGCAGACAATACATATCAGTAGTACCTCTAGGAGGATATGAAATTAAACTGCAAAATATGTTCTTGGGGGGCTTTTTTGTTTGTATTTTTGGTTCATATGAAATTCATCTGGTTGTCACTTTATTCTTCCATATGGGTACTGTAGATTTTCATTACTATTTCAACATTTTTTGTTCTGGAATTTCTTTAAACAGACACCTGATCTGAGTTACAGTAAGGCTTTTCTGAGGTAATATCTCTACTGACTTAGAAATACTGATTTTTTTTTATTCCTATTCTTTCCCTCTGACTGGGTTATTAAAGGAAGGGCAACCACCCACCAAAGCATTGAACTGTCATTGTTTATAGCTCAGTGCATTTAAGCATATGAGGAAGATAGTTGAAGTTATGGATATACTAATGATATACTGCCATATAATTTAATGTTAAAATTCTATGCACACTTATTTATGATCTGCTTTTTTTTATTAACTGAAGTTGAAAAAAAATTATTAGCAGTGAAATGGGTTTTATATGGGAGTGGATTGCATAATATGATGATGGGATATAATAAGCACACTGTGTGAGCTTTGATTATGTTCAGACCTATCTCAAGAAGCATGTGTATTTGGATTTTTTTTACAAATTTTGATGATAGAAGTGTAGATATCAATCTGCCTTTGATGATTGCTTAAACTTCTGTTGTGTAAACTTTTATGACTGCAATCATTTCTATATGTTTTATAACTGAAGTTAAAGAAAATAAATAAATTCTGACAGAGCTAAGAAGTCAGCATTTCACTTCATGTTTGTTTGGAACTGACTCTTACAGTTAGTTATCTAAAACTAATATGTGTCAGGGAGAACCTAGATTAACTCATCTTCATGTATAGTAAAAGAAGAAACACTCATTGTTAGCATGAATGTAAAAAGAAATTGAAAATATGTTCAATATTTAGTTGCTTTAATGAGTTCACAACTCAAAATAATGGTTTGGAAAGGTTGTGACTTCCTTAAGGGCTCATTAAAGTCTGAGAAACTGGGTTTTGGTTGTAACTGTTCTGTGGGTGATAGTTTCAGGAGACACACTGCAGCTATTTAGGAAGGGAAAAAGAGTAATAAATAATCGTGATGCAGAATTGCATCCATGTGTGGATAAGCGACAGGTAGAACATGTGATTTGCTACAGCTTGGCTGTTTTTTTGTATGAATGTCCACTAGCTGGTACATCTTTCCAAGAAACCAAGTAATTCTCAAGATTTTACGCCCTTAGGTGAACTAAAATATCTTCTAAGTGGAATGCCCAGTTGTGCAAAATGTGCACATATTTGTGTAGTTTATAGACTGGAAATAGCAAAATAAGGCAGTGTCATTTTCTGAATGAGGGCTGTTTCTGCAGGAATAGTGAACTTTTCTGGTCTGAGATGAATATTTTAATTTAATGTTAACTAGAGAGAGTTTAATGTAACTCTCTCCAGTGAAGAAATAACTCTCCTTGATTTGCTCTTCAGTCTGTGTAACAACAATTGCTTATCTAATTCTGCTTCAATTTTTTATTCTCTTAGAGACACCAGTATAGTCTTTTGCAGTAATGCAGCATTACATCCTATTTTTTTCCAGGAACTTCAGAATTCTTCTAGTAATATTAAAATTGGAAAAAATAAAGTTCTATCTGTCTTGTCTATTACTCCCTCTTTCTCTCCCTCTTGAATTTGCAAATGAATGCAAAATGAGCTTCTAAAGAAAGCGTGAAGTAGAAGTTGATTTACAGTAATAGCTATAGAGCTGTGAATACTTTATGAATAAACTTACTTTGTCAATAAAATAATGAAGTAGAATTCCAGATATTAAGGCAGGTATGGTCTATGTCATCACTGACTACACTGCGTAAGAGTAACACCCATCAAAGAAGCTTGAAAGCAAAATCATGAATAATATGTGTAAAATAGAATTCCCAAGTTTATTTTCACATATATAGTTTTTAGTTTAAAAGAAAGGCCAAGGGGGGCATTTTGTTCACTTGACAATTTGTTTTCGAAGTGCAAGAAGATACCCAGTGTCATCTCCACAAAAGCATATTAGTTCAGAAAGAAACAGAAAAAGACATGTAAATGCCTTAGTTAGAGTGACTATTTTTACTATATAATTTCATTAATGCCTTACAGATTTCTTACCCAGTTTTCTGGTTTTGTAGACTTCAGGCTCGAATTGCTCACAGAATCCAGGAACTGGAGAACTTGCCTGGTTCTCTGCCCCCTGATCTGCGAACCAAAGCTACAGTGGAGCTGAAGGCACTTAGGTTACTGAATTTCCAACGCCAGGTAATGCACTGGTACAAAGACAGAAAAAAGTGCTGGACAGACTGTGAGCTAATTTTCAACATATTTTTTTTGACAGATACCTCCTTCTGGACATAATTAGTATTTCCATGAGTCCCCTTGTTTTTAATAAAAACTGTGTGTTGGTGTTTTATATGTTTTTTCTCCGTGATTTGTTTTTGGGATTTCTGCTATGGCACAGTCTTTGAAAATGAATCATAAGAGGATCACACATAATATTTAAGTCAAATGTTGAGTGCCTGTATCAGCAAATTAATTTCAGGAAAGGAATCACACTGCCAGATTTGTTATGGGCCTCTTGCCATTGGCTTTTGCAGCTAGTTTGGAAGAACAAAGATGTGGTTTGGCAGGTCAAGCAAAATACTTCCTGACAAAAAAAGCCTTGGCAGGGGTTGTGCCGTGGTGTCCAAGTCTTCCTTCCTTTCTACCCTTGGCACTCCTTTGTAATGAAGTTTTGTCAGAGGTCAGATGAAAAGCAGCAGGCTCTCCCTGCTCTGCTGCTGAGACTATGACAATACTGTTCCAAGCTCTATACATTTACCTCTCCCACCTGTCTTCTGTACAGCTGGCAATAAAACAAGTTGTCAGTTATGTTCAGGTCCAGCACTAGAAAATGCATTATGTGTGTGGTTCATTTGTGTTTTATTTTGATGGTGTAACATCTTGGCTTGCCCCATTTACTGCAGTAGGACAGTTGTTACCAGCATCTTAAAATGAGGGAAGAAATTATTAAAAGTAATTAACACTTTTGACCATTCTATGCTGGTTTAATATTTGTTTAGGGTAACAGATGTAGCTGTAGCTACTGTATCAGTGTTATATCTTTTTGGGATTATAATGAGGAGCCTGGGATATGTTTCGAACTGTTTCCTTTCCTACTTTGCTGTGACAGTGTCTAAAGTTGTTTTATTAAGAGCTATTCTATGTTTTTGAGTGTTTGTCTTTTCCCTCCTCCCTCCGCTGGCAGTTAAGACAGGAGGTAGTAGCCTGCATGCGTCGTGACACAACACTGGAGACAGCATTGAACTCCAAAGCCTACAAACGAAGCAAGCGCCAGACTTTGAGAGAGGCTCGTATGACAGAAAAGCTTGAAAAACAGCAGAAGATAGAACAGGAGAGGAAGCGTAGGCAGAAGCACCAGGTATTTTAACTTCCTAGGTGTTTTCCCCATGACAGAAATGCATCATGCTTTGCTGTGCAGATCTTCTCTTTTACATGTTTTATTTACCTTTGAAGTTTTTCTGATTAAAAAACTCCAAGTGGTGTGATAAGTAATTGGAAGACTTTAAGACTTAAGAACTCTTACATTCCTGATTTCAAATCCTTGCTTTGTCAGAGTGCCTGTACTAACTTGATTCTCTTTCTAGGAATACCTGAATAGCATATTGCAGCATGCTAAAGATTTCAAAGAGTACCACCGGTCAGTTGCTGGGAAAATTCAGAAACTTTCTAAAGCTGTGGCAACTTGGCATGCCAACACTGAACGTGAGCAGAAAAAAGAAACTGAGAGAATTGAGAAAGAAAGAATGAGGAGACTAATGGTAAGGAGTAGAGGAAGGAATATGGTTATTTTAGTTAAAGTTATGTACTGTATCTTTTAATATGTTTCTATACTATCTCAGCCACTCCTATAACTTTCATTTATGAAGTACTCAGTAATGAAAAAGTATAAATTCAAAATGTTTCTGTTAATGATAATGTGATACTATTGAATTTAACCTGTACCTCCTTCTTTTTTAAGGTTTTTGTATAGAAATATTTTGAGGTTTTTTTATTAGCATGAAAACTTAGCACAGCCACTTCTGAATAACAGCAAGTTATTACTATTTTATGAAATGAATCTTATTAACTTCGTATATTGACACTTTTGTATAATTGCAGGGCTATTGGTCCATTTTACAAATAATGGACTTCCATTTATTTCTAGGTTTCTAGTTTTGAAGATTCCAGATGGTTAACTTGTTAATGGCATTACTTCACAATTTTTACATACAGTTGATTCCACATATGAAAGTACCTAACCAATAGCAGTAATGCATGTATTTTGAGAATGAATAGCAGTCAGTTCTACCCATTTAATGCTTCAGATCATATTCCTTACCATAAACCTTACCATGGTTTTTCATTTCCTATACCCTCACAATATCAGCTGTATCATTCTAAGAACAGAGTAAAATGGGTTTATGTATAATCATGTCTCTTCAGAACTCTGTGGAGTTAGTCAAAGGGCTGCTTACACGTCAGGAGTTAAAATAATTCTGGAATTCAAAGCATAGACAGATGAGTGCATATGAATGTCAATGACTTGGGATAGAAAATTCTTCTAGACATTGGTTAGCTCTATCTGAACATTTTATAATGTATTATTAACATTTCACCAACACAGAATAAAAGGAAATTGACAAGCTTGCTTTGTAACTTGCTGGCAAAAAGCTGTAAGTATCTAAGAGATGTGCAGATGTAAGTGCTAGTTCCTGTCCAGAATCTATCCCCACTGTGAAAATGTGCTGAACAATTTGATTTTAAAAATCACAATACGAAATGCAGAAAAAATTAAATATTACAGTGGTAGAAACTTGAAAATGAAAGGTTGTGTAAAGTGTAAATTAAGAACTTTCATAAGAGAATGACAAATATGTAGGCCCTAGGGCATTTCTTAAAATTACTTTGTAATCAGTATTGTAGAGCTTTTTTATAATTGGAAGTAATCATTAAAAGTTTGTCTAACCTAGCTTGTAAAAATGTTAATTATTTGCAAAAAATGAGCTGATTTTAAATAAAAGCAATATTGACATTTGGGAAATACTTTTGTATATTGTGAGGTTCAGCTCATGTCAAATTGAAACCGCAGTGTTCAATAAGTAATGAAGATGTCCACTGCTGAAAATGTGAATGATTTGAATGTCCAGAAATGGTACAGGATGTCAGTGCTTCCAGATTATCAATGCTTTCTCCTAAAATAACTCACCAAGAGTGGTTAGTCTCTTACCATACATACAGAATTTCATAGGCATTTTTAGTTTAGAGTTTTTCACCCACTGCTCAATTAAATCCTTCTGCAAAACCAATCTCTGTGTTTTGTTAATGGGGTTAGTTTGCCTATTTCGTTTTAGTCCAGTTGTGGTTAATTTGGAATTCACAGATGTGTACTAGTGGGTTTTTTTTTAAATATCATCTCCCTTCAGATGTTTGCCATGGTCTATGAAAATGTGCTGTGTCGAAAACCTTTTGCATATCTTTCCAGGAATGCTGAATTCATTCCACAAAATTATCTTCATTTACTGTGATTAGAAATGGTGATTGTGTCACACCTCATTAGTACTATATATATATAATGAAAAAATGAACATTGATGTGATTTAAAAAGACACTCTCAAGACAAACTTAAATGTATAAAAGAAGTACCTTGGCTAAGTTACACAGACTGTATTCAGTAGCATTAGAAGCAATAAAAACAGCAATCATAATGATAATTTATTTTTCCTGAAAACTTGGCACTTGAGCAAAGTAATTTTGATGGGTTGAATGTAACAATGGAATCTTGCAAGCAGTTTGGCAAGCTCAATTTGAACATTATAGCTATTCTTTCTAACTGTATGCCGTTCTGGTGTCTCTTAAGTGCAGTATTTTAAAGTAATAATCTTTAAAGTATTTCTGACTCATGTTTGGTTTTTATAAGGCACTGTATACTTCATTAAAGTGTTGTTTCAGCCGAAATTGAGACAGGCATCTCTGCTGCTTTTTTGTATTCTCCTGACATTACATTGTCGCAGCACATGAAAATAATATTCGTTGTATGTGCAACATTCTTACACAGTATGACAAGGATGCATAAGTTGCCAGGATAATTCAGAGATTGGTTTTATCTGGTGAATCCTGTTTCTGATAGTGAATTCTATCAGAGATGAAATAAAACCAGAGTAGAACAGTGATATATGAATCTAATAAAAAAAATTTTCACATGACATCCAGAAAAAAAAAGGATCTGTATTCTGACTGGAAAAAGGACTAAATGCAATTTTCTGTCCAGCTCCTATGTTCTTTCTCTGGTGAACTCCCTGTGCTTCATGTCTTCGAAAAGTCAACTCTGTAGGAGACTTACCATCTGTGTTTCAGGACATTCAATCTGCCTAATGTAGCGTTGATTTTCTTTTTTTCCTCCATTGCTGGGCATTACTACTGCAGATTTTTCCAGTTGTTGGTCCGTGAGAGTATGAAATGTGTACAGTCATGGAATCTCTGTCTCAAATCTCTGTCTCAGGATCACTCAGCCTGTCAGGGAGCTCTCTAGTTGAACAACTTTCCAGAAGTGTTAAACATTGAGTTCAAAACAGGTTGCTCAAAACTTTTTCCACTCCTGTCTTGAAAACCTCTAACATCAGAAATGGCACAGCTTCTCTGCCTGTTCAGGTCCTTCTGAATGCAGCCTAGCCCTTGAGCATAATGACAGATATACCCTGGTTTCATGTCCTCTGCAAACTTGAATGAGGTGCCCTCCATACCATCTTCTTTGTCATTGACAGACATGTTATACACAGCATGATGCAGGATAGACTCCTGTGGTAGGGCTTGTCATACTGTCTTCAGATAAGGCATGACTCTCTGCCACCTTGCAGTGAAGGGTTTTGTGTGTATTGGGGAATGACAAGGTGAGCGGGACCCAGCAATTTGCACTTGCAGACCAAAAAGTGACCTGTGCCTTGGACTGCATCAAAAGCCAGTGATACAGAAAAGTGCCATTATAAAAAGGCAAAGTGCTAGGCCCTGCCCTTGAGTCGCAACCACCCCACCGCAGGCTGGGGCAGAGTGGCTGGAAAGCTGGCAGAGCAGAAAAGGACCTGAAGGTGCTGGTGGCAGCAGCTGAACATGAGCCAGCAGTGCCCAGGTGGCCAAGCAGGCCAATGGCATCCTGGCCTGTACCAGCAACAGTGTGTCCAGCAGGAGCAGGGCAGGGGTTGTCCCCTGAACTGGGCACTGGTGAGGTCACACCTCACATCCTGTATTCAGTTCTGTGACCCTAGTCCAAGAAGGATACTGAGTTGCTGGAGCATGCCCAGAGAAGGGCAGTGGAGCTAGGGTAGGGTCTGGAGTAAAAGTCCTGTGAGGAGCGGCTGAAGGACCTGGAGTTGTTCATCCTGGAAAATAGGAGGCTCAGGGGAGCCCTCATTGCTCTGTACAGCCTTCTGAAAGGGGATTGTAGCAAGATGGGGGTTGGTTTCTTTTCCCAGGTAGCAGGTTATAGGACAAGCAGAAATGGTCTCAGGTTATGCTGGGGAAGGTTTAGATTGGATTTTACATCCAAGAAAGTACTTCACTGAAGAGATTGTGAAGCGTTGAAACAGGCAGACTTAGGAAGTTCAGAAAATACGTGGATGTGGTACTTGATGACATAGTTTACTGGCACCTGGTGCTGTCGAGTTGATGGTTGGACTTGATATCATCGGTGTCTTCCAACCTTAATAACGATTCTGGGTTCTGTGGAAGTATGGTTAGAGTAGGACTTAGGAAGAAATACTTCACTGTGAGAGTGGTGAGGCACTAATTGGGTTGCTCCAAAAAGTTGTGGATGCCAGTGTTAAAGTCCAGGTTGGATGTGGTTTTAAGCAGTGTGGTCTAGTGGAAGGTATCCCTGCCCATGAGAGGGGAATTTGAACTAGATGATCTTTAAGGTCGCTGCCAACCCCTGTGATGCTGTGACATATTGATACAAATATATGACTCTCTGGGGCTGGTCATCCAATGAGCTCTTTACCCATGTAGCTACCTCTCTGTGCAGGTCGTAACTACCTAGGATAACACTTAGTGCGCGTTCACCATCATTTCTGTCACGACTGACATCTCTTCTGTGTCACTAGGCTGAAGATGAAGAAGGCTACCGTAAGCTGATTGATCAAAAGAAAGACAGACGTCTGGCCTACCTGTTGCAGCAGACAGATGAGTATGTGGCTAATTTGACTAACCTGGTATGGGAGCATAAACAGGCACAAGCAGCCAAAGAGAAGAAGAAACGAAGGAGAAGAAAGAAGGCAAGTAGTTACAGCTTATATTTTTAAGCCATTTTTTCTTCAAATCCACTTTTAATGTTGATAAATGTGGTGATGCCCAGTTGTCATACATATACCAGGGTGTCTAAAAACATCTATGCCACCAAATTCACAATGCCAAGGGAGCTCATCTCTCTGTGTATTGAAATACATACATTCATTTATTTATTCAAAAGAAGGTGATAAGGAGGTAAGATTATAAAATTCCCAGCTGTTAATATCCTCATGACACTTATTTGGTCATAAACTTCATACAGATAAAATTGAGACAGGTGTGTAAATTAGGATTATTATATCCTAATCAGGATATAATATCAGTGTATCAAAAATACGTTCTGTGAAGAAGACAGCAAACAGTCTGGGTTGTGTAACTGTCTCATACAGGACACCTAATTGATACACTTTGCTCAGTCCATTTTATTACAACCATTGAAAATGGCTAAGAAACTTCTCTAGATTTATTACAGTAAATGGATATTTTTCCAGTAATATTGTTCATTATACATATTTAACCTGGAATTGAAACTTTCCAAGACTACTTTTCTTCACATGAAATGTTTTACCTTGCAAGAGAAAGTTGTTGGAATTGCACAGTGCAATTTTCAAAAAAATCCATGTGTGAAGTAGTGATGAAGGAATGATATGGCATTTTTTACAACTTCAGAGTAACTTTCATCTCTTGTAGAATATAAGAGGATTTTTATAACCTATTTCCATGCTTGGTTTGCTACTAATTACTGCTAAAAATACAAGCCTTATGTTTACAAGGGTTTACTAACAGTATTGGAAATATGCTAAAAACAACCAGCATAGAAAAAATACTGGTCTTGGACATTAATGGCCTAAAAAACAGTGCGTGTTTTCTCCTGCTCTCAAAAAAGCTCAGTTCCTGAGAGTATGTTCTTAACATAGGAACAGTAATCTGTCTACAGCATGAGGATGTAATTTGGGGGGGTTCTTGGCCTGTATTATAAGTAAGAACAGGCCTGATTTAATGAATATGATGCACAGTAGAGATAGTAATTATTGAGACAGCATGTGGAGTAACTGCACCACTTTAAGTAAATACATATTTCTTTAACTGTCCACATATATGATGTTTCTCTTTCTATGTCAGTTTAGCTGAAGTATTTGTGAGAAACAGGGTTATCTTCTGGCATGTCAGTAAATGCATAGTCTTCTGTCCCTGGAGTTGAAAGGAAATATGTCCTGTGAATGTTCAGTGTTCGTATGTATCCCACCTTAAAACCGAAGGGAAGATTAACGAAAAAAAATGTAAAAAATTTTTGCAGTGTCTTGATCATGTGCATCTTTTTGTTTGTAATTAACTGCTTTCCAGCATTCCTTTGCTCATTTGTGAAGGAAGTAGGAGTTGCTTTGGTAATTAAATATTACCCTTTATTTTAATCTAGAATTCTATGAATTTGTCATTGCATGGCTGTGGGATGCATTGCAATTAGTGGGCACTGTGTCTTTTTTCCAAGTCATACACTTCTAATTTCTTAGGCTTTTGTGTTTTGTAATACATATTAAATACTAATACCTGTGTTTCGTACTTACAGAAAAAATAAGAAAAGAGATTTCTTAGGATTTGCTCCTAGAAGGAGCAGTGAGGAAGTAAATGGTGAAGAAATAATCTTTGCCAGACTCATTATAGAATATGCAAGTGAACCTTACATTCTTAGTGGAATAAAAGTTGAGATTAGCCCATTTTTTCTTTTGGATGCAGTTTGTGTAATCTTCATAATAGATTTTCTGTTTGTTTTTTTCACATTCTTCTCTTTGTGTTTTAGCTCCCTACTGTAGGCATGGATAAGAAAAAATATTCCATATGAAATTTCCATCTGATGGGCTAGTTCAGCTTGCTATGAAGCTTTTCACTTTATTGTAATTTTCCCTGTCATTATGCAGAGAATTAACAAAATGTGCCTTCCTGCTTTTTAATACTGAGATTTCCCCAATTCAAGGATTAAATTGTCAGCAATAAAGATCTGTTTGTCTATATATCTTCCATTTTCTCTCATACTATGCTGACATTTTTAAGTAAGGTAAATGAAGATAAGACTTGAGGAAGATACTGCTCATTTCTTGGGTTGGTGCCTGGAGAGAAAAAAATCTACCTTTCCCCAGTGAAGAACTCCAAGGTTCCATTTGTTTCTAATTTGAGTAAAGTCTTCACGTGATTGAAATATAGTACAAAGAACTCCAAAAATGCTCCTTTTACTTCGCTGTCAGACCAAAAAACCCAAAATATATCCCCAAGATAAAAGTGCCTTGCATGAATATGCAATCTGTGATGCCTGCTGACACCTTAAAAATTAAAGCAGTTTAGAGGAGATTAATAGTAAGTAATGTAAAAATAATTTACTGTTTTATTTGCATTGGAATAGTCTATAGGCAACTGAGCTTCAGGGCAGAACCAGAAATGAAGCGGGTGAGCTGCTTCTTACATGCAGATTTATATCATTGAGTGAGGTGACTAGGTACCCTCCTTATTACATTAGTAAATTCTTTCTGTGTCTTAATTGCTCTACACCGGTCTCTGTCTATATCTATGCACACCTTCAATAGCCTGAATCCCAGGCTTTCAGAAATAAGTGAAACATATTCAAGATCCATAATATTTACATCATATAAAGTATTCTTACTGTATTTATAATGTAACCATAGTATTTATCACTTCTTCATTTGATGTAGAAAGCTGAAGAAAATGCAGAAGGAATGGCATCTGGTCTTGGTCCTGATGGAGAGGTATGAATTTTTACAAGGTGTTGGGTTTGTTCTTCTTGTTGGTTTTTGGTTTTAAAAAAACAGCTCTCAAGTGATTGTTGTGGAAATATGTGTCATGCCTGTAACTTTGGAAAGAATTATAATGACAACTGTTCTAGGAGCTGTTGCTTATAAACAGAAATAATAATCTAGGTTAACATTTATACTAGCCTCTCACTATTCCTAAAATCAAAGACTAAAATTAAAAGTGTATCAAATCTATTGCTGAGTGTGATAAAGTCTTCCTCTCAGTTTCTTAATGTGCTTACAAGAAGTATTTTTCTTGCAGTCTGTATATAGACAACTTACCTTCTAGTTTGAGCTCCTGAGCACCATATAGTCCATCATCTCATCTTTGTAAAAAATACATTGTTGACATTGCATGTAATTATCTTCCAGTCACAGAACAGAGTACAGTGTTATGATGGATTAAGACATCTGAAAGTTCTTTCTTCAGAAGAAGAAAATGGAAATGAGTAATTTTTCTGTGTCATTCTTCATATATTTTTCATTCAGTAGCACAGCATATGCTGCCTCATTCAGAGCTCTTCCATTAGTGCAATTTTTCGACTCCATTTTTATATAAAGACTTTAGAATTGTATTTATTGTTTTACTACTTCTCTCTTTTTGTACTTGAAAGTGGTAGTTCTGCTAATGTAGTTAGTTATAGTGAAGTACTTTAATATATTTGTATTTGCATGAGAAAAATGCACATAACATTCCTGTAACTTCAGTATTTAATGGAAGTTGGCTAAGTTTTGTACTTCATCAGTCACTGTATTTAGAACTGTTCTGAATTAGTTTTTCTTGCTCATATATATCTATTTGGAAAATATTCTTGGGTAGAAACCATATTAGATGGCAAACCGTTTTTGAAGTAAAAAAGTCTGTGATTAAACAGGGCAAAAAAATAACATAAGGAGTGCTTATACTATTCTAGTTTTGTTACAACACAGATAAGTAAGAGATTTTGTTCTTACAGGTGCTTCATCAGCTTAGTTCAAAAAGTTAGGACAGTAAACCTTTAAAAGAGGCCTTTACTTAGATAATTGAATTTTTTGATCATTGTTTCTCAAAAAAATGAAAAGGCTGTAAGGTCACTGTATGTTTTTTGTTACAGATGTCTGTTGGTATAAATAACAGGATTAAATGCCTATAAGAATACATACCTTGAGTCTTGATTCACAAAAACCAATAGTGTATTATTTCCCATGCATCTTGTTAATTTACTTGGGATACTGGGAAGTATTTGTGGATGTCACATATGTTACACACAGAATATGTTACATACAGAAATACTGTGACTCTGTTTGCTTAGTGGGAAGATGTGGTATCTAGTAACAAAACTTTACTGTTTGTTCAGAACTGGAATTTTGACAGTGCTGTTAGGTCTCTTTATTTTGTAAGAGAAGCATGAAGTTCAGTTGCCCTGTGGTGTAAAATGTCACTTGAATTTTTAGCCCATAGACGAGAGCAGTCAGATGAGTGACCTTCCAGTCAAAGTGACTCACACTGAAACAGGCAAAGTTCTTCTTGGACCAGAAGCGCCCAAAGCAAGTCAGCTGGATGCTTGGCTGGAAATGAATCCTGGGTAAGTAGTTAGTATACCAAGTAGACCGTTTTTTATATTTGCATTGTTATTTTTCATGTTATACTTTCTTGTTTACCAGTTCTGTTCTTGTTTTAATTTATTGTATGTAAGCTGAGTAGGAGATGTATTGAACCTATTTCCTCGTCCT
>VWYI01040538.1:0-13523 GCA_013399455.1 Anthoscopus minutus
GGATGGATGGATGGATGATGGATGGATGTCAAGTCTGAAGAATTTCAGCAGCATCGTTAATAACAATCTTTAACCACTACATATCTTCAGTGAAATCCAGACCCTGTCTGGCTCTGCAATAAGGGATCTCTGTCCATGATGTGCCATAGGGAGGGGAAGCATTTTTCCATGACATAACTAGTTTCTGCAGTCATTCCTATCTGCCTTCAGAGTCCTGACCAACAGGTACTCTCTGCCATGCTGGTAAGGATATGACAGGATGAGGGATCTGAAGGGAAGGATTGTCACTACTGGGCAGAACTGTTAATTTAGCCTTGCCAGCAGGGTTCTGAACTATACATGTGGACAAGGTAGCATAAGGATTTTTTGTAGAAAGAAGCAGCATTCAGGACATCCAGAATATATTTGCCTGAAATTTGCATATATCAAAACCAAAGCAAACCAGCGATATTTAAAATCAATAAATGGTTTTTTCCATTTTCAAACAAATTCAAATTAAACTGGTACCTACAAAACCCAATATATTGCAAATTAAAACCTCTATAAGCAAAACCTATGTCAGTGCTTTTTTTTTTTTTTTTAATTGGTATGTATTAAGTGCAGCCAGCTCTGGTTCATGACTGTTCTATGCTGATACTGGAACAGACATAAATAAAATCAAATCCAGTTTTTTTTTTATTTCCCCATCATTTCCATTCTGACCAACACATTTCAATACAGTCCATATGAATTAAGTTCAGCCATTAATTTTATATAACCTGATCTGTGCCACAGAATAAATAATACAGTACTTGCTACCAAATTAGAACACTCTAACTGAAATAGATATGTGCATTTAGTAAAGCCAAGCCATAATTTGCTTGAACCAATATTAGTAAGGCGGCCAACATATGGGATTTTAAACCCAAAGTACATTTGTAGATGAGCTTTTATAATGCAAATGGATATATATTTTTTCAAAGCAGTGTATATTCAATGAAAACCACCGACTTCCTGAGTGTCAGCTGACACAGCAGTGGATAATACACTATCTTTCCTCTTTTCAATTTCATCTTTATTGAACATCTTTCTATATTTGTTTAGTTTGATTTATTTTGTTTCTGATAGAAACACTGTCAAAAGCAGAATTCTTGCTTGTGATTCCGGGATCATTCTACAATTTCTCAGTAGCAATCCAATGTTATAAATTAATATGGAAGGGAAGGCAACTTTCCAATATATACCTGTAATTATTTTGCAGTCCTCTCCATCCTTGACATCTGTATATTCTGAAATAGTCGTGGAATGGAACTACCCAAAGGAAAAGCTTTTAGAAAAGAGGTGCTGAGACATTTCCGCCTGGTTGGTCTGAATTTAGTAACTTATTTTGAGCACTGATATGCACAAGCAAAACTGTTATTATATTTGTTGAATATACTAATCCAGAAAAGTGCTTCTATCACTCACATTTTCAGCTGCTGAAAAGAGAGTTGTATTTATCCACCCCTTGCAGGTTCTGCTACTAGATGAAAAAAATCTGAGCTGCTTTGGTGTGGTTCACCAGCACCAGAAATCTGTAGCTGATGGTAATTTTGGAGGAGGTGAGAATTAAAGTCAGTTATAATAAACTGTGTAATTGCGCGGCTGCACAGTGAAATTGCTTCCTAGCCCCAGGTGTGTTTCACTTACATGCCTGGTGAGAATAAACAGCCAGCCCTCCCTGCATACCTTTTACTGAGTCTGTAAAACCTGATCAGATGCATTGTGCTCAAACAGACCTCTTGAGTTTCAGGTTTCTGAATGTATAATATCAGACTAAAATAAATGCAGAGGGTTTACCACCAAAACCTTCGGAGACTTGTATTTCAGGGCATTCCCAAAAAGTTCAGTGATGGAAAATGTGAAGCCTCTAAATTACTCCAACCAGCCTTGGCTCTGCCTTCTCAGATTATGATGTCTGGCACGTGTTACAGCAGAGGTGGCTTATGGATAGAAGAGACCCAACTAAGCTGAGTAAACAGAGATGTGTTCCAGCTAAACTACATTACAGTTTCCCCTCACTTTTGAATGATGTGAATATTTAGTTTCATTTCTAGAGTGTAAGACCTGCTGGTATCTCTCATTGCTTTTGCTATGCAGAAATTTTGAGGTTTTTAACCTTAATTTTGACATAACAAAACTAGAAATTTGTTGTGAGTGACGTGAGTGTGTGTGCAAGATTACTGCCTCCCTTTGCAGAGTGTGTTTGGAGGTATCTGCTGCTTTGACATTAAATAAATCAGTGCAACTATAGAAACAGAAAGGTGGAGACAGACTGTTGCAATAGGACAAGGAGTAATGGCTTCAACCTAAAGGAGAATAGAGTTAGGTTAGATTTTTACAATAAGGGTGGTGAAACGCTGGCAGTGGTTGCCAAGAGAGAGATAGGGGATGTCCCACATCCCTGGAAGCGCAGAAGGCCATTTTGGGCAGGGCTCTGAACAACCTGATCTAGTTGAAAATGTCCCTGCTTATTGCAGGGGGACTAAATGATCTCTAAAGTCCCTTTCAATCCCACCTGTGATTCCATTATTCTATGAAGCTCCATCATGAATCTCTTTACCTATGTTCTCAAAGGATATTTATGTGCTTCTACCACACGGATTTTCCCATTACAACAATTGTTTTTACCTAAAACAACTATGTACTTAGAGTACTGAGAGTTCTAATTACAGCCATCACAAGCTTAAACTGAGCACTGAACTGGAAACAACACAGATCACTCCTTTATCTTTCATCTATCTCTCATGGAAACCAGGCTAGATACCAAACCTTATATGTTTGAACTGAAGATCATCTGACCTACTTTCATATTTCTGCTCTGCCAATGACTACATCTAAACTTAAATGTCTTAATTCTTACTGTAACGAGTGGAGTCAGTCAATATGGGTAATATGGCCTAGAGATGCAGAATCAAAGGACTTCCCTCAGTGCAGGTGATCTTATCTTGTTTTAGGATGAGAGAAGTCACACTTCCTGACCACTAAGTTTCTGTTACACAGTGTTACTGAGACCTGAAGCAAGTAAGGCAGGATAACCAATATACACGATTGGAAAGATTAGGGTGAAATCCAGACCTCATGGAAGATTCAGGTGAAATTCATGCTGATTTTAGCTTCCAGACATTCTTTAGTTCTCAGGGAGAATGAGTTTTCTAATTGTTCTTGCTTAACAATACTACTGTGATACTGCTGGGACTATGCCAGTATCCTCACATGAGGGCTTGGCCCTGAATTATCCATTTATGGCACGAGGACAAGAAGTAATAGTGCAGACCCACATTAAAGAAGGACGTTTGTTTCTTATGAAATCAGTTAACAGACACAAAACCCACTTGAAATTAATAGAAACTAATTGAAAGTAATGGAGAATTACCTGAAAATGTAGCTCAAGATGAAATTAATTGAAGATAATTGATAGTGACTGGAATTAATAAAAAATTGAAACAAATTAGGCTTAATTGAAATTTATTGAAAATGAATTAAACTCAATAACTCAAAACCTATTAAATTTAATAGAATCTAATTCATATTAAATTTATGCAATGTTTAATAGTAACATAACATTCTTAAAAGGGATTTTTATTGGATGTTTTATTTGTATAATACTTTTCTAATATAAGAGTAAGAATAAATTTTAATGGAAAAAAAAAATGATGCGGAGCATAGAAACTTAAGACTCTTTTTGAAATAGTATGGGAATAGTGTGTGATCCTGATAACAAAAGTTCCTGACAGGATTTAGTAGGATTAAAATAAAGTCTTATGGATTTTATCTCATGGTTGAGAATTTTGTTAGACTTTAATGAGAACATTCTACCTATTAAGATGTTGGCTTTTATTTGATAAATAACTTTTTGATTAGATATGGAATCCAGCATCTGTCCTCTGTGTGAGTGTACTGTGAGAACCCTTATTTGTTTTCTTTAATGATGAAACATTTTAAGTCTTATGAGCTTGCTTACAGATTTCCTTCTGTTCTATCACCAGTGTTTTTTGCCAGCTATTTCCAAGTCCCTCAATGTTTGTCAGCTGAGAGAACTAAATACTTTCTCACATAAGTCCATTAATAGATATATTCAGCTTAGTATTTGAATTATACTCTTTGGGGATGTGTGTTCTTACTGCACTTTCAGGAAGCTGAAGAAAAATACAAAATGTTTTTTTTTACTGAATCCCATTATTGGGCACTGAGATACCATTATTTCAAGAATGCAAAAGATAATGAAACTAGAAAAAGTAAAACAAAAACCACAACAGAATATAATGTATGCTGACTATATCTCAAACTAATAAAAATACTTAAAGTATCTCTAAAGATTCAATTTCTAATTAGGAAATAACATATAAGTATACATGGAAGACCAACACCTCTTAGGAAAGCTGGAAAAGCAGATGCTGCTTTTGAAAAACAAATATGTCCATGTTATAGTAAAAAAATAAATATATATAGTGATAGGTATTTTATAAATATTTATAAATGCTTAACAGAGGCTTGGAAGTATTGGTGGTGGGAAATAAATCCAGATTTCCTATTTACACCTGTGCAAATCCCTACTGTTTGTACATATCTGCCAATTTGCTGGAAAAGTCAGGGAAAAGTAGCAGAAGGCCTTTACTTCATTCAGCTTTCTTTGTGCCGTGTACAGAACTCACGACGTTCAATCCTAAGGTTTAGGAGGAAAACAAGCTGGGATTCATCTGAAAGAGTGGCATACAAAAAGGCCGAATATAGGTTTTCACTTCCACTGTGGCATCACTCCCACTGTAGCCACTGGAGGTCTGGTCAGTACAGTCAGTGGAGACATTCAGCTCCCTAAATGAAGATTATTGTCTTCTTTACATCAGGGTGATTGGATCTCTGCAACCACTGAACATCTTGGGGCTTGATCCTGTCCTACACATAGCACTGACTGCCATTCAAAACCTGTGGGCTCCAAGGTACCCATGGCACACGTCACTCAGGAGCTACAGGGTACTTTTGGTCATCTGGAGATTACTCAGGATGCCTTAGGAATCTCAAAGAGTGTTCAGTTTTTGTGCCAAAGCTGCTGACTCATATCCCTGTCTGCAATGACAATGCACACACTGAGGTCACATGTAGTTATCTACATGCCAATCTCTAAATTTATGTACTTTAACCAACAGATTGAGTCATACCACTAGTTGAACATGGTCATTAGAATCAGATTAGAGAGTACTCTCTGCACTCCAGAAAGAATTTTGTTTTGTGAAATATGTTTGTTTATACTGAAGCGTAGGATGCTTTCTGACAAGGGGGACAAATAAGAAAAGAAAAGGTAAAAGTTGTGAGAACTGAGAAAGAAAAGAATGGGCAGGGGAAAAAAAGGAGCAAAGAAAAATTGTAGACAGAAGGATAAACAAAAGAAGATAAAAGGAGTGAGAACTGAATGAACACTCTACCCTTGCCACCCTGTCTTTACAAAAGAGGTTTCATCTGCTCTCAGACAAATTCCCAAGAACTTGCAGTCACATCTCTCGCTGGTTGTGTATTGTCATAGGGGTCATATGCTAGCAGGAACCTGGCAAAACTGCCTCCACCTTAAAGCTCCCAAAGCATAAATAGCCTTAGTAGCAGTTGTCAGGAAAGTTCTGATGGGAAACAAAGCACATTGTGAAGCTGTGGAGAGCACCGTGAAATGCACCTCAGGAATGAAACCTGAAACTAAAATCCATCTATCCCCATTTGTCACTGTGAGTAAGTTAATGGCCTGCACTGCCCTATGCAGAGAGACAAAGCTTCTTTGATTTACTGATTATTTGGGTAATGTTTGAGCCACATGCACTGCTAGGTAACACTATGTATTCTCCCTGCCCCCTACAGCCTATTTACCGACTTCTGGCTTCCTGCTGAGACATGATTTTATTTGATTAAGCACTTCAGTTTAATTGTAAAATGGAAACAGCAACATAAGACATGTAATCCTTTTGAGCCAAGAAAAAAAGCACCAAGTAACTTTTGGGTGGGAAAGGGCGCATAAATTTATTTCCATGTCCTGTGTTCAACTAGAAGCATGTGGGATGGTAGAGGAAAGGAAAATAAATGGAATCCTTTGAGTATTTAAATTAGTCTCTGTAACCTCTTGCAGCACTGCACTGCCTTCCCACACCACAGTCTGTGTTTATCTTCTGATCTGTTCCTCCTGGAAAGAGTTTAGGAACATCATCTTGTTAATTCCCGTCAGCAGATGTTGGATCCTCTCTCAATATACATAGAAGTTGCCTATCTTGTTGCCCATCAGATTAGTCACTGGCTTAATTTTTTTCAAACCTTCTATGAAATGAAGAAGTCTTAAAAGCAGTGAATGAAGTTTATCATTCAACTTTATAGGAAGTTTATCAGATCACAGAATCACAGGTTTGGGTTGGAAGAGACCTTAAAGTTCATCTCATTCCAATGCCTTGCCATGGGAAAACGTCACGTTCCACTCTCCTAGGTTGCTCCAAGCCCCATCCAAAATGGCCAACCTGCCCACAAGGATGGAGCAGCCACAGCTTCTCTGGGCAAACTGGGTACCAGGGCCAGTGACCACACTCACAGCCAAGAGTTTCTTCCAAATACCTCATGTAAACCAGTCTCTCCCTCAGGTTAAGACCACTGCCCCTTGTCCTGTCCCTCCATGGCCTGTCCCCAGTCCCTGTGCAGCTCTCCTGGAGCCCCTGCAGGCCCTGCCAGGGGCTCTGAGCTCTCCCTGGAGCCTTCTCTTGTGCAGCTGAGCAACCCCAGCTGTCCCAGGCTGGCTCCAGAGCAGAGGGGCTCCAGCCCTCAGAGCAACTTTTAGATTTCCTCTGGACTTGCTCCACCAGCTCCACATCCTTCTTTTTTGGGGGCCCCAGAACTGGAGATGGGAGTCTCAGGAGAGTGGAGCAGAGGAGCAGAATCCTCTCCCTTTAACTGCTTCCCACACTCCTGTGGGTGCAGCTCAGGACATGGTTGGTTTCTAGGATTCCATGAACAGACCTATAAGTACATTTGGGAGGAGGGAAAAACCTTGATGTAAGAATCATGAATGTGCTAAATCACCTAGAAACATGTATGCAACAGTTTTGTGAGCAGTAAAAGCACGTTGCATATTTAATGTATTTCTCAGTTCAGTCTGATTTTGTACCGAATAGCTTTGATTGGCCAAGGAGTTTTCCAAGGAGATGGATCAACTTCTGTGATTAGCTCTGCTCATTCAAAATTGCTGTTTAGATATTCTGAACTGTCACATTGCATCCTAGCATGAAAATACACTTTTGCCCTTTCCCATAAATCTTGAATTGCATTATAAGACAGCTCAACATTATTCAGTATCAGCTTCTTCCTCCTAGTTGTTCTTTTCCTTGTATTTATTTATTTATATCCTGGTAATAAATTCCTTGGGGGCATTGTATAGGCAAGACATGTATTTTGACCTCCTCCTTTCCCCAGGAGTGCAATTGCCTTGTGTTAATTATAAGACGTTGTCTGTTATTATGAAGGTGCCTTATTGCCCAAACACATCAGGGATATCTGATAATGTAATTACTTCACCTTATAAAGCTGTTATAAATCATGCATGGGGAACACTTTTTTCATACTAAAGCTGTCTGAAGAATTATCATGTTGCATGGAATGGGCATATCACAGTATGGCTAGCACTGTGTTTTGTAGGCCCATGGTAGGCAATGGCAATATTAAAATATGTAACATGAAAAATTAAAGAAAATGCATTCAGAAAACATGGCTTCTTTATAAAGGTTTTGGAGAAAAGATTATCATCTAAGTGGGCATATTCTAACTTGTGCCTTCTGAGGCATGAATAACTGCTGTGGATTTGTATTTTTCTTTTTTTCTTTTTCCTTGACTTTTCTCCTTCCTCCTCTAACTTCCCAGCTACCCTGAGTGCAGTATAATTGTTATAAAAGCAAATCAATAAGCACTTGAAACATTGCCCATTGTACAAAGAATTGTGCTTCTATTGGCCATCACTTTAATAACATCTAATGATTATTTCTCCCTCTTTCAGCTTCTGAGGTTTCCCGGCACTTTATTGATTAGAGTCCATGACAGAGTTCAGATTATAATTAAAAATCATCAATGAGCAAACAGAATGCAGTTCTACTTAGCAATCAACTGAACAGATAATCATTAGGTAAAGAGATGTGACCACAAAATATTTTCAATAGATCCAGGTAGAGAATAATTGAAAGTCACTTGATGGGTCAGAATTCAGTAGGGCTTCAGTGAATCTCAGATAAAGGCTTTTGTATCCTAAGTAAATATAAAGAGTTAAATAAGCAGGTATCCTAAGTAAATAGGTAGCTCTAAATAAACTCTCTTACAACAAGATATCTTGACTAGTAAAATCATGGAATGGTTTGGATTGGTAGGTACTTTAAAACTTATCCCATTCCACCCCCTGCCATGGGCAGGGACATTACACTGTCCTAGGTTGCTCCAAACCCTGTCCAGCCTGGCCTTGGACAACTTCAGGGATTGGGCAGTCACAGCTTCTCTGGGGAACCTGTGCCAGGGCCTCGCCACCCTCACAGTGAAGACTTTTTTCCTAATATTTAAGCTATATTTCTCCTCTTCCAGTTTAACCCCTTTAGTCCTTGTCCTGTCATTACAGCTCCTGACGAAGAATCCCTGTCCAGCTTCCCTGCAGGCCCCTTCCAGATACTGGAAGGTGCTGTGAGGTCTCCATGTTCCTTCTCTTCTCCAGGCTGAACAGCTCCACCTTCTTCATCCTGTCTTCGCAGGGAAGGTGTTGTCCTCTTATCAGATTCATGACCTCCTCATCAGGGCTTGCTCCAACAATTCCATGTTCTTCTTCCATTGGGGACACCAAATCTGAAAGCAATATTCCAGGTGGGGTCTCAGAGGAGCAAAGCAGGGATATCATCTCCTCATACCAGCTGTCCACACTCCTTTGGATGCAGCCCAGGATGCATCTGGATTTCTGGGCTGCAAGTTCACTCAGCTAGCTCATGGTTTTTTCACCAACAATTACCCACGAGTTTTCCTCTTCAGGGCTGTGCTTAATAAAATATTGTCACAGTGGACCAAATTTTGATGTTTTTGGCTTGAGGGTGGCATTATACTCCTCCAGAATTTGGTAAAAAATGCAAGACTAGATCTCTTAATGTGAGAAGAAAGGATATAAAACAGTAAAAGCAGGGAGAGAATCTCCTTTGGATGCTCCTGGCAGTGTGTGTATGCTTCTGGATGTCTGACCTTGAAGGCAGCCCAGCATTCATTTATTAACTGTACCCAGTTTGCATATTACAGAAGCAGGAGCAATTTTCAAGAAGGGACAAAGTGAAATGTCTGTTGTGACATTCTCCTGTGGAGCTAGGACAGAGTAAGGGGAAACCAGGAAGAAAACTTAGCAAGCCTGAGGTTTGATAGGGAGGACAAGAATAAGCATCAGTTCAAGTACTTGGGTTTGGAGCATAAACACCTCAGAAAGGTTCTGGCCAAATTCAGCTACAAATTTAGTTGGAATACTGACATTTACACCACTAAGTATATAGAAGCAATCTAATTTAATGAGGAGGAGCAGATAAAGAGTCTAGAGACATGAACTCTTTCACACCTGCTGCTTTATGATCTTTTTTCTCTACCCATTACCTTTTTCCATAATCTTTCCACACATCTGAAAGTTAAATCCTGGGTACCGCAATGTGTACTAGATCTTTTATACCAAACAATTATTTTTCTTACCTGCATTTCAAAGGCTGCATTTTAAGAGCTGGAAGTCCTAAGTATTGTCCACCCTTTTATCCAGCATTCCATACAAACTGATCCATGAAACACACTGGGAATTGTTGAATGGCTTTAGCTTTGTCATAGTATGCCAAAAATCTCATCTATAACTCCTTCTGGTTGTTAAACTTGCATCAAGTTAAATTGTTAAGCAAATATGAGGGAAAATAGTGGTTTTAATTTTATGGCCTGCCTGTGGTACTCTATGTCCTCTCCAGCTCAGAGGATGCTTTAGGTAAATCTGTGGAATGGGGCTGAGAGAATTCCATCTTTCTTGCAATAATTCCAACCCCTCTGGGAAATCATGTTGGGTACCTTTCTGTGAATCACTCTTCAAACCAGTCACTTTTCTGTGACTCTACTTTGTACTTAATCTTAAAAATTGAAAAAAGATATTTTCTTAAAAGGTAGGATAGTTATCTTTTATTGTGAGGAAATTAAATATATGTGACCCACTCAGTCTTCATCTACCCTTTTTTGAGCTTGCATGAATTATTTACACACTTGCTTTCAGGCACATTAAAAGAAGTCAGTAGCCCACTTAATTTTAACCTACTTTATCCTTGCTGTTTAGTATTCATCGTCTGGAATCAGTGGCTTGATAAGATTTTAAACATCTTTTTTTGTTTCTACCTTTGGTGTGTCCATTGTGGAATGCCATGGGCAGGAGGCATCCTGTACCATAATCCCAGCAGCAGAGCCTCCCTGACCTTCTAGGAGTCTCTGCATGTTCAGACTGTGAAAGGTTGCTCTCCATCATTATCCTGATCATCAATAAATGGATGAAAAATGTCCATGTAATGCAGACCTCACAGTAGGATACTTAGACCTTTAATTGCTACTTATATATAAAAAAGTACATTTAGTGTCTCTTCTCTTTCCTCAGTTTCTGCATGAACATCTGTTCACTTTTTTTTTTTTCTGGCTTAGGCTGATTAACACAGAATTAGGCATGAAGAACAATTTTTGTCTTTTCTACAGCAGCCTTCTGGAAGTGCTTCACTGAGGAATTTCTACTCCTGGTAACTGGCATGTGTGCACATCTGGGCTTGAAATCTGCCTTCAGGGCACTCTTCCTTTGTCCAGGCACATGCTAAAAAGAGTAACTTGCAAGATCTCCTTCTCAAATGGCTGCTGCACTCTGCTGGTCGTCCTGGATGTGCCAAAAAAACCTTGTGTTTATTTGGAAAGTCAGACAATAAGGATATATGTGCAAATGCAAATGTAGGAATAAACAGCACCTGCTCTTCCCTATATATATTATCATGAACCATTCAGGCTCAAGTGATAATTTGCTGTGAGGGTGTGGGGCTGAATCTGTGAGTCCATCTGAATAAGGCTTACACTTTCTGTCCCACGGGGATAGAAGGTGAAGAATGCCTCAGACAGAGCACCCCACTTGCATCTATTCAAGATGAAATCGCAAGCAGTGTTGGGAGAGGAGCACTCAATGCATGACCACTTGGGTAGCTGATCACAGAATCACTATATCAATTAATATTTGCTCTGTCTATAGGCTCCTGCTGAGCTTAACATGTTGGCTTCTATGTTTGTTATGGAGCTGCTTGTATCCAATTAGAGGAAAAGATTTGAGTGTAATGGGTCAGCAGTTGGTTTTCCTTAACAGACTTCAAAATGCTGAGTAGATTTAAGGCTGTACCACTGAACTATCCCTTGTCAATACTGTGTAGCCTTACACAGTGATAATAAGCAACTGTGGTCCACTGTCTTCACTGCTGGCTTTTCCAAAGCGGGGATTTTTCATCTATCTGTTCTTCCTGTGCTCTGAGAAGGTCAGGTGTCATCCTGGTCCAGTCCAAAATTAACAAAGCTACACTAGTCCTGCAGTAAAACTGAAGTGATGAGAAAAGCTAGACAGACACCAAGGAGGACAGTTGATTGCTGATATCTTCTCATTTCCTTGAGACTAGGTTTGTGCCCACATTTCCACTGCCAAAATTCTGCTGCACACACATCTGAATAGTACTTTACCTTTTTATCTAGAAACAGTGTTTTTCATGTTCCAGACCAGAGCAGATGATGTTATTCATAACTTTACTAACACTGAGAGTGATCTTTATGAGACACAGCACAAAGTTGCAATTGTAAAGTCAAAGGAGACATACAAAATATTGCTAAATGTGAGTGCCTTGTGCAACCCTTTGGGCTACCAGACGCCTCAAGAGATCCTTGTAATACATAGTCCTGTGTTTTCAGAGTTTTCACTTGAGGACAAATCAAAGGGATTCTTAGGTGTGCCATTGGGGTAAAGCAGTTTTATTTACTCCTTTAACAACATAACACACTTCCTTTGCATGTATGGTCTCACTGATGACTCCAGAATGCCTCTCAAGTGTGGCTCTTGCTGAAACATGCATAGACCAACAGAACCATAGAAAGGTTTGGGTTGGAACAATCCATCCTCCAGGGAAAAGGGACATCTTCAACACTGGTTTCTCACGTGTCATGGCCAGGCTCTGATCAGTTTGTTGTCTCTTGGCTTGTTCTAGTCAGCAGCATGATCCTTCCCAGATCACTCCTCGGAAGGAGTGAAGATTTTCACTATTACCTGCATTGTTCACTAAATGTTCATGAGAGTGACAATATTCTCTGTTAAAAGCTCAATCAATAGCTGAAAGTGAAGGACAAAAAGAGTACACAGAGAAAGGAGTCAGGACAGAGTCTACAGATTTCATGCTGAAAATGTGTTGGTGCCATGCCTAGCCTAGCCTGCAGTCAGCAGGACTCAACAAGAATTTACACACACACAAAATTATGCGTGGCAAGAAACAAGAGGGACAAGAACATCCTGACCACACAGCTTAATTATAAAATCTGCAGTGCACCTTCTTTAGAGGTTGTTTTTCTGTTCTTATTTTTTGGATGTTGGANTAGATACAAGACTTTACGTTCTAAGTGTATTTTTTTTCTCACATCCTTATCACATCTAAGCCCTTGTGCAAACTTGGTGAATACAAATGGCATTTGAAACCCAGGATTCGTCCAACTGGAAACTAACAGAACTGCAACTCATGTGAGATTGGGAAGATTCTATTTTCCAGAAAGCAGACAAATATTCAGAAGAGCAAAGCACATTTTTGCTATCAAAGCAAGGTAGTTTGTTCTATATGCGTGTGTGTGTATGTCACTTGAAATTATAGGTGAGCCAAATTACCCATAAATTATCTGGCTGGACAGTGAACCACAGGGGCTGGAATTTCCCAGATGCCATCAACGTGTTCCCATTCATTTCACTTTCATTTCGTTTAAAAAAAACTACTTGACATCTAAAATGGCTGAGATTATTGCAGATGAAAAAAAAAATACACTTAGAACGTAAAGTCTTGTATCTATTCTTGCTATTCATATCAGCCTGTAAAGGGATGTGCTCTGATTGATATAAACTCTTATGACATACAGAAAAAAAAAGGGTTAGGCATTTAACAAGGTGCATTGTTGCTGATTGTTCACCCGTTGCTCTAATATATCAAGCAAGCACGTATTCTTGCAGTAATACTTTTAAGCCTGATATAATTCTACTGATATCCGTGTGAAATTTTTTATTTCCATGGCTGCTGGATCAGACCTTAATGAAATTGTAAAAGCTCCCCATTTGTTTAAGATATGCTCAGAAGCAAATCAAAGCAAGAGGCTTCCCTAAACCCTTTACAAAAGGCCTTATAAGCAGCATAGATGAAGTCAAAACTCTGCACAGCCACTTCCCTTTGTGGTCTCTAATAATAATATATTTG
>VWYI01040542.1:0-14112 GCA_013399455.1 Anthoscopus minutus
GCCTGCCCGCATGGGGAGCCGGTGCCGCCGCCGCTCTGGTCGGGGGAGGCTGCCTGGCGGCGTGTTACAGCGGGCGGCCGCGCGTGTTGCCCGCGGTCCTGGCTCAGGTAAGGCGGCAGCATCTCCGCTCCCGGCGGCGGGCAGGGCTGGGCGGGGAGCCGGGGCCCGGGGGCGGCTGTCGGCGGCCCCCGGACGGGTCGGGGTCCGCCATGGTCAGACCCCGTCGTGAGGTGGGACGTGGCTGCGGGAGCCCTCCTGGCCTCGGTGGTCTGGCAGGTAGTGCGCGTCCCCGGCCCCCTTGGCATCAGCATCGTGTCACTTAGGCTGAGCAGCCTCGCCTCACCGACGGGGATTCCGCCGTTTTCTACAGCGGGAGAAGGCAGGGTTTGCCTTAGAAGGGAGAGTTTCCCCACTCCCCTTGACAGCCTGGTGGTGCAGGGCGATGGACCTGTGTGCTTTGCACAGACGTACGGCCTGTGTTGAGCTCCGCGTTTTGATGGTAACTTTTCAAGGTAAACTTCCACGATGCCCGGTCTGCACGTCAGGTGCTGTTAGACAGTCATGCGCGGTTTTGTCTCTTAAAAAAATATGTATATTTCACGGAAGTAGTAGTACTTGCGTAGTTCATACTTTGTATGAAATGCATCACACAGAATTATTTCCTCTTACTGTGTTCAAATTGTGTGCCCTGGATGCTAAAATGTGGTTTTGCCTTGGAGCATCAGGGCACACTCAGAAGGGTGCTCAAGGACAGATCGTTATTGTTTAAAAATAATCTTTGTACATGGTTTCCCAGCTTTATCTTTTTCATGGAGGCAGTGAGCTTTTTCCTGTTCTTTCTTCAGATAACAAGTTACTGTCAATTAGAGTTGGTTTGTTATTTCAAAGCTGGAAGACTTAAACGCTTTGTAGGCCAGAGGGTTTAGGTGTGATGAGGGAAGAGGTCAATCTATGCTTGCAGTGCCATTGATCTACTTGTATCTAAGAATTTTTGGAAGTATTCAACATTTTGTATGCTTTGATGTCTTATCTCTTAACAGTGATTAAACAGGCTGAACTATAAGTAGACAAATAGCAGCCTTTATTCATAAGGACAGTCTTTATTCCTGGGTCGAGAACAAAGAATTACTTTTTTAATACTTTTTTTTTATACTGTGGTCTTCATTCTAGAAAATATCTAAGCTACAAAACTTCTTAGAAAACTCAGTTTTTATTAGATAAGCATTTTTCTCAATAGAAATCTAGTAGTCCTAATTCCTTGGACAGCATGCGTTTAACTTCAATTTTCTGTATCTAATTCCTAGCAAGGAAAGCATCAATTACTCAGCAGATATCCTACTGAAAATGTACCTCCTTCTTGTTCTTACATTTAATTATATGAAATTTTTAAGCAGCATTGCGTTATATTTTAAAAGTCTTGTCATTGAGACCAATTTCATTTATGCATGGAACTCTTGCATAAGAAGATGTGTATGTAGGTACATATAAAAAGTGTTAAATGTGGGAAGTAATCATTTTAAAAGGATGCTGAGTGAAGGGGTCTCGGGTGCTGCTGTGTTCTCATGGAGTAGCTTCCATGTAATGCATGGACAATCTTACAAATACACTTTTAAAAGTCTCAAGAGGCAGTCCAAAAGTCTAGGACTTATTTAACTGATTTGGTTTTGGAGATGGTAAATTGCTGGACTCTTCAAAAGTTTATTCAATTTGAGCTGTTCAGTTTTCCAGTAAAATGATGGAGAAGCTAATTCTCCGTAAGTATTTTACTCCATGTTGCTGCAGATAGTGCACTGAGTATTTTAAAACTACCTAAGAAATGACCATAGAAAGCATATGCTGCAAGTGGATTGTGAAAGCTATGAGCAGCAGTAATAGAGCCAAAGAGACACACCACAAATCTTTGAAGCGGTTTAGATGCTACTTGTGGCTTCTGATGAATAGAAAATAGTCCAAAGTGAAACAGTGTTGAAACCTGTAGTCACCTTTCGTACATGTTTTGAAGCCGTTTTTTTCTCAGTTCAGAAAATGTGGTATCCTGAGAAATGAAAATTCTTTATACATTCTCATAGTTGATAAACTGATTTTCTATTATTATTCCTTTTCATTGTAACTAATCTTAACCAGCCTTGGTTGAGCTTGTGCTGACAAACAATATTGAACTGTTTGTTCCTGTCATAGTATGCTATGTAGTGGGAATGTTGGCAGCATGGTACGTGAAATATTACAGGTTAAGACAAGTATTTGGAATTAAACAGGGTAATTTTCATTACCATTTTATAAAGGAATATGTAGTGGAAACATTTATACTTTTGTATCATCAACAAGGCTACTGGTTGCTCATGTGAATACAGCGAGATTATTTTACAGTTCTTCCCAATTTTCCTTGGTAATATAGTCTTGACTGTTGAATTGCTGTAAAATAGGCCATAATTATTTAAAATATTGGACAAAGTGAAGCTGACAAAGTGACAATGTATCTCCATGCTGTAAAGAACCAATATAATAAGATTTTATGCTTTTCAGCAGCATTACATTATGTCTAAAAAGTTCTGTCATTAAGACCAGTGTCATGTCTGTGTGTGACTCTGGTGTAAGCATAATTCAAGCCACTGAGTAATTTTCATTCTTGTCCTAAGTTACCATTAGTCACTTCCTTGCACAAAGACTTCGCTGTAAGTACTTCCTGATTGTTTAGGTTAAGTAGTTGAAGTTGATAACACTATTTAGATTTTCTGGTTTTCTCACTAAAACTAGCCTCTCTCAAAGTAGTCATACATTTTTCAGTTTTTCCTTCTTCTAGGCAATTTCAGATGTACAATTTCTATTGAGGGTGGAAAACAGCACGCCAAAGGTAAAGTTCTATAAATTTGGTACTTACTTTTTTTTTCTTCTAAAGCTTTTGAATATTCTAAAATCAAAGACTTATACCTTTGAAACCTAGTTTCTTAAATCTATTTCTAATTCCTGTCCCTTTTTTCCTGCTGGAGCAGGTTTAATCCTGCTTATATTGGTTAGAGACATGTTTGACTTCTGCTCAGATTAAATGAAATCCACACTTTGTATGAGTCTTTGCAGAATCAAAGGTCCTGCAGGGTCAGATAATCTGTTTCCTTTTTTTTTAATTGTTTGGATAGTTTCTTGTTTTATTTTGTAGTGGTGTATGTGTTGGTTACTGTGTTTTAATGTATTTGTTTATTCTGACAATGAGTTTTCAATTCAGGGTTTGTTTTTTTTAAATTTTGGCCCAGTTTCTTTGTCACCATTTTCACTGCCACTTACCTGTTCTTACAATGTACATTAATTGGTTAACATCTCAGTAATAAAATGTTTCATATTTAATGTAATAATACCTCAGATGTAATCTTTCATGATTTATGAAGTTGTTTTTATTGTCTTCATTTGTTGACCTACTGTTTAGAAACATATAATTAATGTATGTTTTAGTAAATCCTTAGTGTTAATTGTAAAACTCTACAAAGATTATTACTGTGAAATGAACACAATATTTTTGAAACTTTTTCCTTATAGATACCAGGTTTTGATTCTATCTACACTTGTTTATTACCAATGAGGCTACCCTGGCAATACCAGATAATAGCCTTTGTTGAAAAAAAATAGATCAATTTTTGTTTTTTAATAAAATGAGCTAATCAGCTTGTATCAAGTGGAAAGAGAAAGAAGGGAGAGGATAAGGGCTTTTGGTTTACTATTATGACTCAGAATGGGGATTTATGTTGAATTTACTAAAAGTGTTTCTTCTGTTATCCTAGCCAACACAGCCAGGTCAAAAATGTTCACACTGCTCTGCATGCTGCATTGATGTTATACAGGCTGCTTTTCTTTCTTTAGTAGTGGAATTCAAATGGCACAATGGTATATGGTTTGTAGCCTTGATCAGACTTGAAGTATTGTTTCTTGTGCCTTTATTCTCTCAGAGCATGCAGTTTGCAATACTAACACGGCCCACTCCAACCAAATTAAGAGCTTTCCAACAGACTGCAGGTTCGATCTTGGGTGCGTGCAAACTGCAAATGATAAGAAAATTCTGAGGAGCAGCAGGCTGCCAGAGGCAGTATATCCTGTCCCTGCTGAGTTTTTTATGGCCATGTTTAGGTCACCAGCTTCAGAAAGATTGAAATTTGATTTGCCCTTGAAAAGTTGTGATCCCTGCTACGTGTCACAATTTGTACTGAGTCTAAGTCACTGTTTTCTAAATGAGAAGGAATTTCTTACTAGCACGTATAAGAAGCTTTATGTGTGCAAAGTCTTGCCTGCTGATAAACATTACCGTGTTTCAGGATTCTCTTTTTAGGGTTGTGGGAGCATTAGCTGGTGCTTAAATATTTGTCTCTGCTTACTTGAGGTAAAGAGGAAAACATAACTTACTAACAGCATTTTTTTGGAGTCTGTTATTGTTAATACTTTGTTACATGATTGTAGTCTAAATGGTTCTCTTCATCTCACTTTTTCTACTACTGCTGTCTTGCATTACCAGTCTTCTTTAATTATTCCAGATCAGAGACAACACAATTTGTGTTCTAGAGGTCTTAAATATATATTATGTGTTTATACATATGCTTATACTTAAATATAAATGTATATGTATATATAAATATATATATATACATATACTTAAATATATATGTTGTATTTGGTCGTACTGAAACTATTAAGGTAGTGCTTATAACAATAAATAAACTGTTTGGGATAATTTGTAAAATATTTTTAAGTGTCTGAAATTCTAATTTTATTTCGAATACATTTATTGAAACAATTCTATTTGGAACTGCATTAATTTTTTTATTTCACTTAAAACTGCATTGAATGTTTCATCGTTTTTTCAAGTGTCGTGATACTTAAGCAAAGACGGGGATGGTGGCTTTGTATGTCACGCTTCATGGGAGTGGTGGCCCCCTATGTCACACTTCATGGGAGTGGCAACTTTGTGTGTCACAATATGAAAACTGCCATTCTGAGAAACTGGGAGTAAAAACTTTTGAGTTATTAAAACTAGAGCTTAGATTTGTTTTCCAGGTATATATGTGTACCCATCACAGAAATTTCTTTTGGAATCATTGCCATACACTGTTTAAAGGAACCAGAATACAGTAAAAGATTCTCCAAACACTAGTTTGTTCACTCCCTTGGTTTTGCCACTGTGAAAAGGCAAATGTAATAAACAAATCCTAGGGCTATGGAGAACTCAGTACCACAGCTCATAGTATAATCTAGGTAGAGTGTATATATTAAATATAATGTACGTTTATCAGGGCTTTAGTAAAAGCCTCTGGACTCCCAGACATGGAAGCTGATAAAAAAAAATATTTTAAAAGTTTTGTAATCCTATGTGTGTTTTTTTGGTGACACTTTGAGACATGTGCTCTGTCTCCAAAGAGATTGAGTGCTGAAATATAGTTGGTTCTGATATTTTGGGTATGATTTTTTTCCTAGGGTAAAATTTCCAACCCAGAAAATTTTCAAAATAATATCTGCTATAAGCATGTTACCTGTCTAGTGTATATTTGCTTGATTGGTAACTTCTGGCAAAAATGTGTAAACTAAATGTGCTTCCAAAACAGTTGTAGTCAGTTGCATGCAGGTCAAAGCAGCATTTTGTTTAAATCATCTGAAATAGTTTCTACAGCACAGTGGAAGGAAGAAGTGCATAGCTCAGGGATTTTAATTGTTTTTTACGCATCCTTAGTAACCAAGATCACTTTGTGACTTAAGTTATGCTTACGCTTTCTTATTCACTATATTTATGATTGGTTGGGGTTTTTTTTGGTAACAGTGTTATCTAGGAAGCTGTGCATAATAAGTGCATGTGAAGGATTTTTGGCCACATAAAATATACATGTGGCATTTGAATTCAGTCACCAAATGGAAAAAAAGTGTATTTCTTTTACATTACTAATGATTCCTACAAAGTTACAGGTTAGTGCTTTGAATTGTGAGGCACTGATGAATCGTGTTAGAATGGGAATTTTTGTGAGGGTCTTTGCCTGGTTCATGCTGAGGAAAGAACATTGCTGTTTAGATGAGGTGTCTTGATAAATATAGAACCTAGGATAAAATTGCATAAGGATTTTTAATGATGTATAGAATTGCTTGGAGGAAAGAATGTGGTTCTAAAATAAAACCAGAAAGGATATGTGCAGTCTAATCTAAGAAACATACAAGAAGATGCTTGTGTTTACTCTGTCATCAAAAGAAAAAGATTGCCTGGTTTTGTTAGAGGAAAAATCCCAGATAGGTTCTTTTCTCCTAAGTAATATTTTGAGGTGTTTATCTTCAAGTCTTTATTCTATTAGAAATTAATTGAGAATGCAGATGCACATAGACGATTACTGGGATGCTCACTAAGTAAAATTAAGCATGTATAAAATAAGTATGCATCACAATTTTAATATACTTTTGAAACTTAATGCAAATGTTTGTAATCCACATCAAACAAGCTGCTCAGTGATGGCTTGCAGGCTTCAGAGAAGCCTCACAGTGGAATTCAGTTTGTGTGAACCCGACCACATGGTTACGTTATTAATTCTTAAAATCTAGTAAAATGTAGTAAAATAATGCTATGTAAAAATAATGAAAATTGACATTGCTTTTATGGGTTGGAACATCTTTAACCAAGGATTCTTTGTTATTTAGTTGGATTTTTTTAATCTCCTGCTTTACAACTTCCTTAAAGGGAGGGACAGCTTCCTCAAAATGTTTTTGGTCTTTTTGCATCTTAACTTGCTGCTGGTTATTATTCTCCTTGCTGTCTTACGCTGTTCTGAGTGGCAGTACACAGCCAGGCAGTGGTTCCCTGCACAGCCTTAGATTTCTATTCTGCTTTTAGCATAGTTGGAAAGGTCTTAGAGTATTTTTACTGCATCTTCAGTTTGTGTCCTTGAACTATCTACAAGATGGTACCTTTAAATCTTCCTAATGAAGGACCATGCGAGACCTGACAGCCTTTGGAGGAGGCCCCAGCTGGGTTCAAGGTGCTTTGGGCCCCTGGTGTTCCTTTCCAGCAGTGCCCAGCACTGGAGAGGTTCCTTATTAAGCTGTGACAAGCTGCAGGGGATGCTCTTGTTGGCACGTGGTAGCATCCATCCCTCTGCCAGCTTCATGGTTGATTTTCCACTATGACTTGTTGTATCTGACTGCTGTATGTACTATCTCAATAAATATCACCAAGGAAAAAGTTGTCATCAGTCATGACAAGACAGTCAGCTCGGTAGGTAAATGCATTCAATAGTGCCTATTACTGAACAGGAAATGGGTAGTAATTTTTTTTATTAAATGATTCAGATACCTGTAGTCTATGGCTATGAAAGAGACAGTTTAACATAATTGATGCATGTGCCTTCTAAATCAGGTATATCATGTGAATATATTTTTACTAATTTTTTTCTTCTACTGTGCACCTAGAAGTAGACTGAAGTACTGCAATTAGTTTGATTCTGAGTTTAAATGACTTGTAACATTGTTGCCTCCAAATTAATCTTCAAAGAATTAGTTTCGGGTGCTAGTCTCAAAATACTTTGAAAATAGGGTTTGCTCAAAACATTTTTAAACAGCATTCCTCCATTTTTTAAGCATTGATTAATAGGCATATCCCCTGCAATTAGGTTGCTAGCTCACCCTATCCCAATCTTTTTTCTTTTCCTTAAATATGCTTCAGGATGTCTGAAGCTATACCTTGTTGCAGCCAGTGAGGGTAACCTTAGCTACCTCTTGTTTAATTCTGTATTTCACTGTGTTATGGAAATACTGTATGTATCAGATATCCATCAAGCAGTCTAAATTAATAACTGGGATATTAAATATATCACAAACATCATTCTCAGCATTAGTGACATGCAGACATTGTCATGTTACGTGCCTAAAATAGAATGTGGTATAGGGAGTGTGGAATCTCTGGGACTATGATTTTATTATTAATTATACCCTTAAGTATTACTTATGTATGTGCATTTGTTTTACAACTTAAAATATATGGTATCTTTTCCAGCTTTTTGAATGTGCAATATTTATATCCTTAAGTTCCTGGCTTTGAAAATATTTACATTTATTGCCTTCTCTTTGTGCATGGAGATTCCTTGTACAGGTGTCTTCATTGATACTAAAACAACATGATGTCAAACATAATCCTAGAGGTCAAAGTTAAAATTTAACTATATATCTTTCATCTGATCTGTCACCTTTTCCTTGAATTCACTCTTGCTATATGACTTCAGTGATTAAATAAAATCTAACTAACATTCTTTCTAGGCACTTTGATACATGTGGACAGATGGGGTGAGTTAAGCTGCATGGTTTTGTGCTTTTAGCTAATGTAGTAAAAGGTTAATGCTTGAGAGTCTTTGACTGTTTATGGATAAACATAAACAGATAAGGAAATAGCTTGCCTGAAAACAAAAAACAGATTGATTAGAAAGAATTGCACAAAATAATATTCTGATTTTTAACAAAGAACCTCAAGAAGAAACTAGCATTTATTTACTGGTGATACAAGACTTTTTCTCCAGTAAATACACTAGATAGTTTCAACCTAAATACTACAAAGTTTCTTTTTTATTTGTTTTCTTACATGGAAGCTGTTTTCCTTTTTTTTCCTAGAAACTTTGAGCTTATTGATAATTACTCTTTTTTTTTTTTTGTAAGAAGTGGTCTGTTCTGTACAAGCAGTAGTGACTGTTCTCCCATTGCTGCTGTTCTGTACTGTTTTCCAGATGCATTTGTGGGTTAGCATGACAGTTCTGTACTACACTGACTTGTAGACTTTTGTGTGACATTGTGGCTGACTGAATACGGCTATTCCTGGCAAGTGGCTCAGCATTTTGAAACATAATCTAGCCAGAAAGAACAAATAACTCAGAATCTAGTTTAAATAATCATCCAGGATAAATGACAGATGGAACTATGTGAAATGCTCATTCAGAACATGTGTAGTAGGCTATAGCTTGCTGCTACTCACTGAGCTTTTTACTACACATACAGCTGAAAGACCAGAGAAGGCAGTCTTATCAGCTTTAAACACCAGATGTCATTTCAAGTAGTTCCTCAAGGTTTGTGTCCCCTTCAGGGTAGGAGAAATTTCAAGAATGACTGTCTTGCACTCACGTAGTCTATAAAAAGCACTTATAGCAGATGTCACTAATAAATATTATCGGTACGGATACCTTCCCTGCTCCTTTGCCAAATCATCAGGGAAACTCCTTCATCTGCCTCCAAAAACTGAACAAACTCTAGCACAGATGGAAAAGTTACATGAAATGAAGAAAATTGGCTTTTCCAAATATTTTTGCTTAATCTTTCTTGTTTTTTAAAAGTAGGCATTTTCTTTGATAATGCCTTTTATTGGCAGTACTTCCATATTGCAATAATCTATTAACAAATAATGCTGTAATAAAACAACAAACAAAAAAAATATACCAAGCTGCATATAAAGCTATATACATATATATTTGAAATTTAAATACTTTTATACTTTATATATTTATACTTTATATATGTCAGTAAGGATATGTATGCATATGTATAAAATATACTTAAAATACTGATTGTGTGGACAATAATAAAAATAAATATAAGAATGTGTTAATAGAGAAATTATGGGATTTATTTTGAAAGTTTCTTGTCTAAATGGCCAGTCATGCTCAGAGTTTAAAGAACAAAATCTGCCTGAAGTTCTACCAAAAGCTTCTTCTGGTGGCCCTGTAAGAAGCAGACAGTGTGCTGACAGATCAGACTGGGCTTTCAACTTGGCTGCATGGGCTCGCTGATGTGAATTCTTGCCAAGGAGAAAAGCACAAAGTTCTGTCATGTTGTATTGCTCACTGTGGTGAAATGGACTTTGTAATTATATTTTATGATCTCACAAATTTGCCAAAATTAGCTTTATTTTTCGGTGGAGAAAAGTCTTAATGGTTACATATTGACGACATTATCTTACAGTCTGCTTCTCCTTTTATAAAACATTGAAAATCAGAAGATAACAAACCTTAATAGCGTAGCTGACAGAATAATTGGTTTGGAGATATAGTACAGCTTCTGTACCAGTCCTCTCTAGGCTTGTTTTTGAAGCAATTGCGGACTTGTCTAATAATTTGGTGTTTTTAATGGCAATGCAAAATCAAAATTATACTTGGCATGGAGACTAAGAAAGTGCTCTTTGCTTTATAGCCTTATATTGTTTAAATGCTTAGAGACAGGGGTCTCAGTAGTCTTGGATTGTCACAATGAAATGTTTTCCCTTGCTCATTACACTCTAATAACTTCCCCTCGGGTTATAGTTCTTACTTGAAAATGCAGTAAAGCTCATGGATAAAACATCTGGCACCTTTTTTACTGAAAATTTGACTTGATGGTCACAGGCGACAGGGAACACAGTAGTGTTGCTGTTGTGAAGATGTGAAACAGCGGGAATAAACACTGTAATCTCCAAAAGATGAAAATACACAACATGCATCAATGTAAAACCAGTATTTCCCAGATCAATTTAGATTATTTTATCTAATGTAAAGCATTGATATTTAATCTGTACTCTACTATTGCACTGTACTGTTCACTGTAGAACAGATGAGGACAATTGATGCTTGACTTAGTTGTTCACATTACAGAATCACAGAATAAGCTTAGTTGAAAGTGACCCTGAAGGGTCATCAAACTTCTGGCCCTGCACAAGACCGTCCCCAAGAGTCACACCATGTGCCTGAAATGTCATCCGAATACTTCTTGAACTCATTCAGGCTGGTGCTACCATTCTTAAATGTTCTTCATGAGAGTCATCTCCGCTTAAGAGAAGCTTTTCTTCTTTCTTTTTCATTTTTTGTTGTTATGGTTTAACCCTCGTTGGTAGCTATGCATCTCAGAGCCTCTCATTCCCTCTCTCCATGAGGGAGAGAGTCAAAAGAGTGAAGAGGAGAAAACTTGTAAGTTAGAAGACAGAGAGTGTCACAGGTAAAGCGAAAGCTGTGTGTGCAAACAAAGCCAAATGGGATGTTTTTCATCACAGCTCTGCAATGTGTTGATGCTTTTTCTGTGCTTTGACTTGTCTGTCATTATTTTCTTCTAACCCTCCACCAGATATCTGCAGTGCATGCTGCTATTTTTTCTTTACTTAAGTGAGAATTTTTAAGCTCAGTGAACTATTTTATTTGAACTAGATGTAGTCAGACATTCCCATTTGGAAACTTCTCAACAAAATCTTAAAATATATTTGGATTAATTTATAATAGTAAAACATGCTCTATTTTATCATATAAATGCGTATTGTAATTTGTCATTCTAATTAAGTCAGCTTCTTTATTGTATCAGTTCTTGTTTGCTTGAAGTGTTTGTTTTTATAGTTTGGTTGTTATTGTATATATGCGTTACTGTTGCAGTATTTCTCCTTCTGGGGAAATATCCAATTTTTAATTTTTTTCACATAGAGCTGTAGTTAAGCACTTCTGTAAAGAAATTTGTGCTTGTCTTTTTGAGCTCTTTCCAGAAAATGTCTTGAAAAAGAGTATTGAAGATCTAAAAAGTCATAAGTAGCAGTATTTAGGCTGTGACCTATGGAAGGGACTCAACGTGGAAAACAAAAAAGGCAAAACTAAAGTAAGTCTTCTGTTTCTGGATTAAGAAACAATGCATTAAAACTTTAGATTTTAATTTAGCTGAAGAACCATCATGAATGATAAACAGTGTAAAGGGTATAAAATTACTTTCCCTAGAACACAGTGTTTTTTCTGACTATACAGATTGTATGTAATGTTCCTACTCAATCTTCCAGAAAAATACATTGGGAAACTGCTGACATATTTTTTCTGGCAATATCATATTGCCAAATTGTGTGGCATTGTTGTTATTCTTTAAGATTTGTGTTCTCGTTTATCTTCAGGCTCAAAAATGAAAAAAATAAAGAAAAATCTAAATATTTAGGTGCACTAGAAGTGTTGGATGTCTTAATTGAGTAGACTTTCTGTAACAATAAATACTGGAATCTTTATATTAACAGCCTTATGAAAAATAACGCACTTGCACTGATAATACACTATTTGTTTACTGAATGTTTTTCATGAGTGCCTCACTTTATTATCTGCAGTGCTGAGACCTTCGACAATACTACTCCTTGAAATGACAGCAATGCAATCAAGATGCATTGTCAGAAGTCAAGGAATCGTGGTCAGATTCCTCGGTGTAAAACTTTTAAAGGACTATATGCTGTTCCAGTTCAGATGATTTTTCCTTGCAGTGTACTTGCATTCTCTCTGGCAGTGGTAGGTGATACCAATTTCAGTATTATAGGGTACTGGCACTGACGGCAAACAAGGAGTGATTATCCCAGAAGTCATCACATGGCTGAGTCCTTTGTGGGCAGGATTTGTGAGACTGTAGTTGTGGGAGTAATGGAGCATCTTCATCCCTGTGGATTAGATTACTCTCCCTCCATAACTTCCAGGAGCAGCAGACTCCATAAGAGGGGCTGCTCTGCCAGCAAGAAGCAAGACTGCTTCCATTACTGAAGCAAATGGACTGCTCTGGGCTCTGAATGCAGAGCTAGAAGGTGATGAGTAATGGAAAGCAGACACAGTGGCTCTGGGCCAGGCTATGTGAGGATTAAATTCTGGATGTGGTATTAATAGGATGGAATGAAACCCTTCCATCAGTAGAGAATGTGTGTGTGTGACTGTGCATCACCTCAATGAATTCATGTTACGTACATCTGGTTCTGGCCATTGGAAATACCCAGCTGATTTGACTAGACCACTGTAAGTGGATTTAAAAGTTGCTTGCAATTCTTCAAAATGTAGAAAACTTCATGCATACAGTGTTCCTTGCCGCTCTTGAGGCCACAATTGGGCTGCTACTCTGCTGCATCAGACCTGGAGATTGTGAGTTTCAGCATCACTGTGTGCTCGTGGGATGTTTGTGGCCCATTGAGTGTCCCTGTGAGTGTGTTTGCCAAAACAAACTCGATGGACCCAACATCCTTTATTTGAGCAGCCTCTGTAACTGGGAAGATTGCACAAGCTTTTGATCACCACACCAAGCAGTATGTACACACCAATATGTCTTTTCTGTTGGTAAACTTTGAGTAGACATGAGTGATGGTAATCAGGTTATGTGGACATAGCCACATGAGACAATAAATGATGCACCTTTAATTCTGGGTAGGGTATTGGTGCTTCAGGCCATAATTTGCAAAGAGCAGAGACCATTAATAGTTTTCATAAGAGTTTGAAGATAACATGCTAGCAACAGTATGCATATTATATTGAATAATTTTTATTTTGCTGAATGTGTGAAACTTCTCCTATAGGCAGTTCATAAAAGCAGTTGTTGTGCTTTTGCAGCAAAAAATTTTTTTTTCCTTTATAATATTGGTCCTGCAATATTCCTATTTAGTATAATACTTTTATAGTAGATGAAGCAGAGAATGAGAAAGTGGATCTTTTCTTCTCCAGGGGCTTCTCTACTGTATTTTTGGAACTTATATATGCATAAGGCACTGAGGAATGCACTCTGTGTTGTTGACATTGTCTCAAAAAATATTATTTTATGCAATAAATGTATAAAATCACACAATCAATTTTCTGTTATTCATAAAATAGGTATCTATGAAATGTCTGATATTAAAAGAAATTATAATGCTGTTGTATATATTCATAAGCAATTTGTGTACCACATAGCAGTGGTAAAACAGTGCTTTGACAAGAGAGTGAAACTTCATGGTAGGGTGATTTAGTTGTCATTAGTGTTCAGAGATCATAAATCAAACCTTAAAATTTAACTGAATGAAAATGTAATGTCTTTATTTAAGGTCATATGGATTCTTTTTACTGGTTTTGAACCTGAGCTATGAAACTATGAATCTATTAATTGAAATTATGCTCTGGGAAAAAAAGCTTCCCCTTGGTTTTTTTGTAGTGGTGTGGGAGAGTAGTGTTGCAATTTGTCTTTTTTCTAATTCTTCTTATTAGCATAGGAATGAACAGCTGAGTTCATGCCAGGCTTGAGCCGTGTTAAAAGCAACCAGGCAGCACCTCAGCATAATGATAACTGTCACAGTAAGTCCTGGGCATCTGCATTTTTGTACAGAAAGCCTCACACTCTTCTGTAGCAGTAAGTTTG
>VWYI01040544.1:0-26916 GCA_013399455.1 Anthoscopus minutus
GAGCATGCATGGTCTGGTCACCAGACATATTAATCATATCTGGAGGCAGCCATTTTATTTGCTTTTTAAATAAGACAGTTGATCACAGATGGATTATCTTTATCCTTGTTCATAATAGCATGACCTTTCTGGACTGCTATCTAAATATTTAGTCCTTTTTTTTTTTTTTTGGCACTCAGTCATTTCCTGTGCTTCAAACAAAGAGATTATTAAACACAAACATATTTGAGATGAGTGGTCAAGTAAAAGTAAACTCATCATTCTCTTCAGTGAACAAACACAGTGGAAACCTGACAAGAGAAAAAACTGTTGTAGTCTGAAATGCATTCATTGCTGACTGAACATATGCTGCCTGGTGGCAAAGCAAGATCCATGACTAAGCAGTGTTGGTGATCTCATAGTGCCCATCTCTTTTCACAGCCTTCTTACAGCTGTCAAAATTTCAAGCTCTAACACCATATAGGTTTGAAAACCTGGAGTGTACTTGGAAAGTTAAAAAGTCTGGAGATATTTGCAGGCCTTCTCAGGTCCTATGAGCCCACTCTGTCCAGTGGATGTTCCTTCCATAGTCCTGTTTGATAACACTGTTAATAAATGTAGCAAATGCACAACAGTAATGAACAGCCCATTCTGGCACTGAAGTAAAGTATCATTTCAAGAATATTCTTCAAAGATACCTTAGCTCCAGATTTCTTTGGACTGAAGAGATGTTAAGAGATATTGTTGGTTCTGCAGCCGTGAGCCCCTTGCAAATGCATCATTTAATAAGAAACTTTTCCATTTCATTCTAAGACAGATGGTATGCTGAAAGGGATTGTGTCAGTCTAGCCTAATGACACAAAATGGTAATTATTTTCTTCTGTGCTTTTCCACTGTTTCAATGTATTTGAAGCTGTTACTGTATTTGCTGGTTCTCTTTAGAATATGAATGAAATCCCTCAGAAATGCAGGGTAATTTAGGCTGCATACAGTAGTGTCAAAAAAACTAAGACACATTGAGAAACTGGAAATGAAAGAAGTGTTCCATTTATTTTCATGAAAGTTTAGCAGGTGAAAAAACCCAGACATTTTCAGAGGATATGGGACACTGCTTTTCAATCTGTTCTTTACCAAGCAAAGACTGAAAAATGTTTGCTTTCACTAAGGTTGTTATTGTTTAGACCATGAAGCAGGGCACAAGCAGAAGAGCTTCAATAGTAAAGAGAAGAAAAAGTCAAATCACTCAGAGAAGCAAAAGCAAAGCAAAACCTGGAGTCTGGGAAACTTTAGACAAAACCAGATTCAAACAAAAAAAAGGGAAAAGTCTTATGATGTACAGTAATGTAACTAAGAAATACTTTTGTGAATAATGGCTTATAGCTTAGGGGTAAGATGGGATGATACAATATACACCGTACAGTTCACTCTTAGACTGGTAAAAGTGGGATCAGTTATCTTGAGATTTCTTCCATTTCATAAAACTTTGAATCACGTCAGAAAATTTAATAAAACTTTTATGTTGACAAGAAAGCAACATTCCAGTTGCAGTATCAAGAGAAGATCTGTTTCCTAGAGGTGTACTGGATAAGTCAGGAACATGTAAAAGATAGCAAGTAAAACATAACAAGATAACATGTAGAAGATACAAGTGAGGAGGAGACTGCACCTCCACAGCAGTGTTAGAGAGCGAGGAAAGGAGCAGATTATGCCTGGTGCTGCCTCCTTAGGCATGTAGCAAACACACAGCCAGGCTGAAGAGGAGAGCGCAGATGGGGAAGAGGGGAGGTTTGCAGACATGTGAGTGTAGCTATGGATATGGGGAAAGGTGAGAAAGCTGCAAAGATCAAGATAAGGTGAGCAGAGATTATATTCTGAATAAGAAAAGAACTTGGTTCTGTTGATTTCCTTGGGGTGACAAAAGATATTTATCTGTCCCCACATGACCTTTGTAACTTATCCCTAACCAGAAGTTACCTTTATGTTAGAAGTTACAATGAAATTAGAACCATGACAGTCATTCTTATAGGAGCAATACTGCCCACCTATTATTATAATGCCTAAATACATCCTAAAACTGCATTTCTTCAGAATGTAGAATTAAACGCTTCTTTAAAAAATGCAACATACCATTTTTTCCCACATTAACAAAACCTCCCATCTCATTGTTTTTGTTTCTAGTATAATTTGTCATCCTTTTTTTGCTATCATCATATAACAGCACACTTTCTGGTACAGCATCATTTTGTGTGCAAATGTTCTATGTCAACATCCCCTGAAAGCAGCATTTTTTAATTTCAGCATGAATGTTACTTCAAAGTTATCACAATGTCACATCAACAGACCACTGAAGATCCAGAAAAAATTATAATACCACACAATTTAGCTCTGCTTTCTTATTTAAACTACCACCCTATTGCAATCACAAAGAAAATGTGTGCTAAATAATAGCAGAATAAAGAAATATGAAAAATTTCTGAAGTAAAATAATTTATCAAGACATTAATTTAGAGCAGACACTACATGTAAGAACAATATATAGCAAACACTATGAAAGCTGGGCTTTTTCAGGGCCTTGCAAAACCTTAGGAGGGAACAGCTTTCAAAAACAGAAAGCAGGATGTGCAAAAAGGAATTTTTATTCTTTAATAAATATTTCTCAATAAATATTTATATAAGACAATGAAATCAGACAAAACACAATGCAGAGGGTTTTCATCATTAGAGAGGTGCAAATCTTTCTAGCAAGGTAAGATGCCATTTGAATATGGTATCGTTACTTTATATATGGAGCATGGGCTTAATATTAACTGACTTCAACTGGAGCCAAACTAGAGCAGCACTGATACCATGGCATTTTCCAAAGACAGAAGACAACATTACCAATTTAAAGACAGCACTGGCAGTCACAAAACCTGGCTGCAGCTCTCAGCTTTGCCTTGAAATCAGTCATGGCCACAAGAAAGTTACTTAACTGCTTTGTGCTGGAATTTATTCCACTAGCTGACAGTGCACTGCTGGCCTCCCAGGGTTCTTGGTGACTCGGTAGTAGACCAAGTGCTCTTTCAATAAAGCATTTTTCTTGATGCACTCAGGTTCTACTGAGAAATTGATATAATTTTTTATTTGCTTCACCCAGATTTGTTCATAAGTCTCTGTGTTATAAATTATTAGTTCCCTTCTCCTCTCTTCCTTCTCTTTAAATCAGTATAAAACTAATTTTAGTGATACTGCCTTCAGTAGAACTAGGATTAGCAACTCTCATGGAAATTGCTGGTGGTATTGTGGAAACATTGGAAACTACCATGAAAAATCATTCTTGGAAGACATAGGAAGCAGGAAGTGTTGCTTATTTTAAAAGTCGTGCAGTTTGTAAGCTGGTTAGTTCTGACAGCAAGAAGAGAGATTCTTTAAGGGACCTAATGGATGCTGTCAAATTCTGTGTTTAAATATTTAATATAATTTAACTGCCTGAGAGTATCCCACTCCAGATTGTCTGGATTTCAAGGCACATGAAATCTGATCAGACATAGACTGCATATAACAGTAGGTTCCTAACAGAGCAGTCAATATGTGACACAGATGTCAGCATTCTCTCAAGGTGTCTCTCTTCAGGAATAATTAGCTGGTGGTGTTACTGGTCAGAAAGAAGAGAAACCTTCAGTGATTTCAGCTTTTCCAATGAGCTAACACACACAAAGAGCTTGAACTTAAGAAAGACTATTAATATTGTGACCATTACTTTAAACAGCAAGTTGCTTAAACCGAGAAGTCTGGTGGTTTGGTTTACAAGACAGGGAAAAAATCCTCAAGAGATATAAACTGCTACTACTGTAAGAAGATGGTAATTTATAGTACCTGAAGGTCTGTAGAAGGGTTGAGATATTTTCCCAATAATATTCTATAATTTTCAGGGACTCTAAAGGCTGGAAATTTTGACAGTACCATTTTAAGTATGTGAGTGGGTTTACAAGACTTTTTTGCACTGTCTCCTGCTTTCAAGAGCATTTAGCAAGTTTAATATCATGATGTACCACTTGAAAAATAACTATAAAACTAATCGCACTTGCCTGCAGCACTAGGCAGCCACATCTCTTCTATCTCACCATTTTCCCCCAGAAATTTACACGGAGACATAGGAAAAGCAAAAGGTTATTTTTTTTTAAAGGATGATGATTATTGAAGCAATAAATTCTCCCTTTGCAAAAATCACCAGAATTTCAGACTCAGATGTGTTAATCAGTAAAGGAAAACTCATCTTGCATCATGCTGAAACTAATGAAACCAAACTATCCCTGACTTCATCTTCATTGATTTTTGCTTTGTTATCAAAGGAGTCAATATGGATAGCACATATATGATTAACAGATAAAAATAGTTTGCCTACTGGAGAATGTTGGTAGGGATAGGGCTGCCAGAAAGAGGAACTTTCTAAAAGACAGACAATAAAAACCTATAACCATTATAGTTCCATGTATTTCTTTCTCCTTAAAGGCTTTACTGTGTTTTCCTGCAATGTTTTGTCTGATTCCTCAGGTATAAAAGCTGCTGACAGTAATGTGTACTAATCTTACAAAATACAAGGACATTAAAGGCATTGAGCTTCAGTTGTAGCTTTCTCAAGGCTTCCTCTGCCCTTCTGTGCTAATCTAGTTGTAGAAAGAAGTCTTCTCATGAGAACAACCTCATTGCTTTGACAAACTGCATCAGCATTTCAAAAACAATCAGTGCTCTATATTGCAGAAAGGTAACAATTCACTGCTCTGGAGGACTGATAACAGCACCAGTAAGAAGAGACATGTAAAATTCTCTCCTGGGTTGAATCAACATGCTCTTATAGAACTCATGCTTCCTTATGAAATGTAAACTCATTTTCTGTTCATCACACTATTGTCTCTTCTGTACTGGCAAAATGAAAAACAAGGTAAGTGGCCAAATTAAAGTGCAGGCAGCCTTGGACTCCACAGGTCCATTTCCTTCCCTTCTGTACCACCATATTATTTATACCATAATACTTTTGCTTATTTATCTTGCAAGCACTTTTTAAGAGAAGCAGGCCTGGCAGTGGTCCACACATCTTGTACAAGCTTCTGGATGTATATGACCACAGGCTCTTTTCTTGCATATGGCAGGTTAAACCAAGTATCTACACAGCCCAAAGCACACACACAGCCCTAAGCACATCTGCACAGTGGTGGGGGCACTCGCAAACTCACTGATGGTGGTTCTAGTATGTCAGGCTAGTGGCTTTTCTTGAATTGTTTGAGAATCACTACAAATGATGCTTGGCTTCTTGGCAAATGCAAAAATTTCAGAAGTCTGATCCAGAGTCTGATCTACCCTCTCACCCCATCACAACTGTAAGTAAAACAGAAAGGAACAGTGACAGTATTTCATAGAGTAAAACTTAAAACAGTTTTGAAAGACAGTGAAAGAGCCAAAAATGCAATTTAGTATTTTGGCTTGTTACTTTCATCTACCTGCTGTTTACTGTCAGAATTCAATACAAAGCACAACACTGTGATGCTATCCAGTAAAAAATTATTCAAGAACCATCTGGACACAATCCTGTGCAATGTGTTCTAGGATGACCCTCCTTGAGCAGGGAGGTGTTCCAATGTAATTCTTTCCAACTTTGTCCATTTTGTGATTCCGTGAAAGGAGAGAAAAAATAAAACTTGGAGACACCTATGTATGAAGCTGCTAGAATCAAAACAGAACAGACCATTTACCATGTAGTTTTAGGTATGATAAGAAAACAATGATGTATCATTATAGGAAGTACTGCTGATTGTAATTAGACAGCAAGTAATTCCCAAGGAATATATAATTCGAGGACTTTCAGGGTATGTTTGATGCTATGTGAAGATCTAAAAGCCCCTTTTTCCCATGTTTTAATTAGGACAGTTGCTTTGCAGTTGCTTTTTGCAGTTAATTGCAAATCACCATCAGTTATTCAAAGTGTGTCAGTTTTCTCTACAGCATAAGTGCATTATGCCAGGCAAAGGTTGTTTACATTAGAGTCACGAGTGCAAAACAGTGTGTGTGTTGCTGGCTATGTGGTCTGAGATAACCCACTTTGCTGCCTGAACAGTTACTTGTGTGTGGTACATTTTGATACTTGGGCAGAAGTTTTATTAGAACTACAGCCAAGAAAAAGAAGTTAAAATAGCTGCAGGATTCTTATGAACATAACTTTTCAGGTAGGCTTTTGTGGGGAAAAGACCACACACAGAGTAGCCCTTGAAGTACAACAGGTTTCCTTTTTTTCCTGCTATAAAATAAAAAAAGGCTTTTTGTAAATCCTCAGACACTTCTCAGCTTAGCCAGGTATTAGTAGTACAGGCTCTAATTTGGGTCACTGCAACCCTCTGATACTTAGTAGACTGTTTTCTTGATAATTTTTGGGCTTTGCTCATATGTGTAACTTCTAGAGCTGCTACACATTGATCTGACTCAAATCTATCCCAAAGTGAGGCCATTTTCCCTGATGCATAGACTGGTTAACATGAGATGCTTCTAAGTGAGACAAAATCCAGTCTGATACTTTTTTCCTCAACAGCTCCCTCCAGTAATTTTGCTAAAATTCTTACTTTGAACTAGGTGCAAAAGAGTGGTGAACTTTGTCTGAAGGTGAACTTTGTCTAAAGGCCTAGCAAAACTGAGCCAAGATGTTGGTATTTTACACAGAGCCTGTGGCCAAGGCCAGGTGGCTACAGAAAACTAGAAACAGCTTGAAATCACTGTGATCATTGCTTTCTTTTTCCAAGCTATAAAAAAAAGAAGAAGAAGAAGAAATTATTGCAAAAATAATCTGATTTGGCTGTTTGACCTCTACAGGTTGGATGGAGAATCCCACCCAGTAACAGCAGCGTCTTCTCTGCAGCAAGTTGCAAGCCTCCTGTATGAGCTGAAGTCTCTGCTTACAAAACACCATCATAATCAGTTGAAGCACATCAGCTAAAATCCAACATCTCATGTAAAAGTAAGATAATGTTCATCTCTGGAAGACCCTGAGTAAATGAGCTTTAAAGAAGATACAGTTTTGGAGCAGCAGTATTGTATTCCTACCTTCCCTAAACCTCCTTCCAGTGAGAAGCTGGTACTGCAGAAATAATGGTTGCTTCTGCTTCTTCTTGTGCTGTCTCAGAACACAGGCACATATTTTCCTGAACCACCATGGTTGTGAATTTGTACATAATTATACACACTTGTACTCAGCCTTTTTGGGAAGTGCAGATTTCCATGCAGACTTGAGAAAAGACGGCCAAACTTCAAATATGGAAGGGGAAGTTGAGGAGAAATAACCACAAGTATATCTCAGTTCAAGCACTGCTGTCTTCCTAGCATTATCTCAATTTTTCAAAGTCGTTGCATATGAACAAAAGCATCCATACCCCAGCTGGCCAGTATCTGCAGTTACTGTGCATTATTAAACATTTATGGAGGAGCAGCTTCCAAGAATACTGAGTTGAACTCAGGAGAAGCATTTTCATCTAAAGTTACCTCAGATTCCAGATGTCATTCAGCTTGATCCGTGTTTTGGAAGCTAATGGTGGCTGCAGCATTTATAATTCACAGAACAGCATAACTTAGTCTTGACTGACTTTTTAAAAGTATACAAGGATTTTATGCACATGCTGCCACCTTACACAAGTTAGTACCAAAGCTTCAAGAAGCCTAAACCCACCTCATTCCTCAGTTGAGAGGCCAAGACAAAGTTGTTTAATACTCACCCCAATTAATTTCTCAGTTAACCTCGCTCCCCTCTTCATCTAAAGCCCAGAGACCTAGATCTGGATAGGGTTTGAAGCATGTGTGGGTGGTGGTTGTAAACACTAGCATGGTAAGCTGGGTCCTCACAGCACCTCTCATAGCTGGATCCAGATGGGCACCTCTGCAGGACCATCCTGTACAGAAACTAAGCTTTGGATGCTCCTGGCTGCCTTCTGGGGAAGCTTGTTTCTATCCCTTTACTGAAGAGGGAGCTCAGAAAGATGTGCTTCCTTAGGCTGCCATCCCCCCTCCCGTGGAAGGTTTTAGCACTGCCAGAGAACAATTCAAAAACAGAGAAAAATTTGAGGCTTTAGGGAATTACCATTCTTTCCTAAATCATTTGCACTTGCTGTTTCCAAGCTCAGTGGAGGTAGCAGATCCTCTCAGAGAGACTTTGTTAGTTTTGGTTACCAAAGTGAGAGAAGGACAGTTTTAGCACAACTTTCATCAGTATGCTTCTTCTAATTCAGAAAACAAACACTAAAGCAAAATATCACTACACTTAAATGAAAGAATAACTTTGAACATATGCTGGCTGAACCCAGCAAACATAATAACAAGTACTGGCTCACTTTCCTTGCTTCAAGAGGCAGTAGCACCCTTCAAGAAGCTTCCATCCTGTAGCTAGTTACTCGTAACTAAAATAGTTGCTTGAAGTCAGGAGACTGTGATATTCAAGCTGAAAATCTCTATTGCAAAAAATCCCCCCCAAATCCTTGTGCCTTACTTCATACTCATTGCAGTACCACACCATTCCTTTATGCTGTTTGCTGCAGGTGGGCTCAAGGATGACCTGGTTTCTGCATTTTTTTAAAGGAAGGCCAAAATAAGAGCTATCAGTGCAATCTGTACAAGAGTTGTTCCCCCTACCCCTCACTGCTATGCAAATACTCCCAGTTTTGAACTGCTGTGTGTTCCTGAGAAGCTGCCAACAAAGTTTAGCTGTCTCTTGATAAGCTCCTGAATTCTATAATAAAACAGCAAGAGCAAAATGTACTCTGGAAGATGGCCTAATGCAAAACTGTAGCGCCGTATTTAAATCATAATGTTACTGCCTTTTGGAACCTTTTTCCATTTTAATGTGCATGTCAGCTGGGATAAAAATATTTGAGCAACAAGCTTTGAACTATTTTGGTACTCTGTTAAACTATTTCAACAATACTGCCACACCAATTTATCTACATTTTATAATAATCGGTGATTTGGAACAAATTACAGCATAAACACAGTGTGTCACAACCAAACAAGTTGTTTTCAAGATATTCTAAATGAAAACATATTTAAGACTATTGTTATTTCTTTTAGTACAATCACCATGGAAACTATATAAAACTCACTTTAATTATCCATTCTTCCTTAAATGCTTTGTGTTGCCTAAATGATACATGAGTTGAGCATAATTGGTTTGGTATTTCAATGGTCAGTCACAGAACAACATGTCCTTTGGAACATGTTATAACTGAGTCAATTGCTGCATTTAGTGTATGTGAGATGTAAGTTTATACCAGCTTTGTTTTGAAAAGGGAATGGAGCAAAACTTTAAAAACACTAAAAGATGTTCTGGGTTACATGTATCTCAATTCACTACAAAGTTTTAAAATTCCAGGAGAGAACTAAGATTCACCTCAACAGAAAACTGCTAAAATAAATGCTCTTAAAAGTAATTGTTTCACTAGCTTTAGGGCTAAGACATATATTCAAGGACATTGTTACAGGTGTAGCCACATTCACAGATCTCAGCATATATGATGAGCCCTTTCCAGGTTCCTGAGCACAGCATTTAAGTGCTTACAGGAACCTGTCAGATAAACTCCACCAATATATCCTATGGGAGATGAGTGGCAAGGAACAGACTCTATGCATACACAATTCAGTCAGCTTGCTCTTAAATCTGCCAGACTCCAAGTACAAGTGCTGTATTTTTTTGTACATACATTTGTGCACACACAGAGGAGCCATTAGTGATCCCTTAACAATGGATTACTGGGGTATATTCAGTAGCCTCATTCTTGCTCAGGTTCAATGACCCTTCTGGTCATTCTAGCTAAGCTGGAGGTTGGTTTGAACAAGGGTTACTAAGGCTGTCCACAGGCCTGATGCCAAGCTGCATGTTTTCCTCAACCATGGCCCTGAGAGTTGTGACTGCATTTCACAGGCTCCTCACATCATCTAACAGTGGCCATAGGAGAAGATCTAAGAACCTTCATTTTCTCTGCCAGCATCAGTCTGCGGCTAAACCCATGCCACAGGCTTCCAGAGCCCCCTCAGAGCTCATGCCCTCCAGCAGGTCCTGCAGGTGCCAATTCTTGCTCCTGGCTGCCAGCTGTGGCTTCATCTCTCAGTTCAGTGAGAAGGAGTGAGGCTGCAACAAGGCAGAGAAATCCCAGGCATTAACAAGTGAGATATGACCTGAGGCCTGACTGTGTGACCACTGAAACAGATCTAAAGCTGCATGTGGATGCCACCAGAGGCAGACTGCAGCAGTCAGTGAAGAATCCCCATGTGAGCCTCATGACAAAGTTATGTATTAATGCCTTGGGACTTTGGGTTTTCTGTTCTGCATTGGTGTGTGGTTTTTGTTCAGGCTTACTAGGATCTTTTCACACAGTGATGAAGACACAGCAATCCTACTCCAGCTGGGGACTCAAGGACATTTTTCCAAACTTCAGGCTCAAAGTAAAACAATGTGAAGGAGGAGGGCAGGCAAGTGGGACTCCTGTGTGCAAATGGACCCAAACATATAAAATGTGTGATCTGGGGACTGGGCCCTCCTTTGCCTCCATTTTGGAGCCATCCAGGCAGAGCCCAGTTGTAGCACTGGGGCTGCCCAGGTGTGGCCTTTGAAGGCCTCAATAAATATCCTTTATTTCTCTTAACTCCATCTAGCCTCTGTTCCAGCTCCTCAAGGTATCAGCATTCATAAACAGAAGTTGCATCACATGTAAGTAAGAGGTTCACTTCCCCTATTTCTTTAACCATTACATGCCTGCTTTGCTTATCATTAAGCCATGGGACAGCAGTGACTTTCACAGGGCAGTCTGGGAGTCACATCAGCAGAAGCAAAGGCGGAATTCTTTTTAAACTGCCTATGAAGTAAAAATTGCACCATCAGCCCAAAGGGAACGTATAGTGATAGAACACAGAGAGTTGAAAACAAAATTTAAAAATACATATAAATGCATTTTGGCTGACTAAATTTATTAAAATGCTTGAAATTTAAATTTGAATGCATAACCATCTGCCTCAAGGATAAATTTGATATAAGCTCTTATTCCAATTTACATACATCTTACTTTGCAAAATGCCACCTGAATCTCATGCTAAGTAGTGCACAGAGGAGGAAATGCATTTATCTTCCAAGCATTTGATTTTCATTTTGATAAAAGACCTAAACATATCACATATTTCTAAGTTAATTGTCTCGGATCAGTTTCTCTCTACAAGCAGAAAAGGTCAAATTATGTAGTAGAATTACACTCTCTAGTGGTGAAATCCTGGCCCTCACGTCACTTTTTTCTGTAGCTCCATTTCATCCTCTTTATGCTCCTTGCTCTTTCAGAAGCTTAACAAATATTTCCCCTCATACATGTTATTACCAAGAGTCACTTTTATTGGCAAGGGCATAGTTACCAGGTCTTCTCAATCTAAAAATAAATGGAAAAAATTGGGATTTCAGCAAAGAAGGATTCAGGAGATATTTCTTCACCATATGCAATAGTTGGAATAGCTGAAAGAGACAAATAAACACCATTTGAATATCAGCATACAGAAAGATCTGTTCCCAGTTTTTACATGTAATCAAAAACCTGACCCCAGAATATGAGGCCAGAGTATCACAATCACATCTTTTTTCAATATGGCCCAGTTGTGTAGTACACTTGGGTCTAGACGCAAATTTTGATGCCAGATTCCATTTCTCTTACAGGATAAATCAAAATCCAGGTTAAAGGGGACAATTCTGGGGGGAAGGAAGGGGAAACTATGAATTAGTATCTTAATTTTGTAACTGAGATTAAAGCCAAGCCTTTAGTCTAGTCTGAGATTGTGAAGTGCAGAGTAATAAACACTTGCTGTAAACCCCGTCATTTTGTTGTTGTGAAATCAATACACTGGCTCTCATTTTATTTCTGGTCCTGTCACTTTACCCCTCCGTGTGTCTTTCCTGGTGTTTTATTTTATTTCATGAGATAGTATCCTTCTTATTTTAAATTTGATCCAACATTTTAGATGTCTCAAGGGGAAAACATTCATGTCTCCTCCTGAAAGACCATGGGCATAGTTGTTGTTTTTGATGGATTGCAACAAGATCAAGAAATTTCCACATTTTGCTTTTGCTTCTTGGGGGAAATAAATGAGGTCAAAGCATGTCCTTGCTGGTGTTGCATTTGAAAACAAGAGGAAGATTTGTCATGTCAAGTGCAGCTTAAATACAGACCACACCCTTTGAGCCAACTTGTTCTAACCATCTACTACATAATTACTACGAAGTGTTCATTTAGAGCATAAGGGTGTATTCAGGATGGAATGACTGGATAACAAGGAGACAATACGCTGCTCTATGTCAATAGTGCTTTTCTTATCTCAATTCTTATCAATTTTCAAAATCTGCTGTCAGCACTATCTTTCACTATTCTAAAATATTGGAAATGTAATAGATGTTCCCATCCATAGTGTCCACTTACATCATCACTAGTGGGATGCAAAAAGGACATAAAATTGAGTGGTCAATCTCTCCTGTTCAAAATGCAGCCATTGTTTTACCCCCACTATTTTCATGATGAAAGAGAGCAGGCTAAAATAAGATTAGGAAGAACATCTTTATTGTGAGGGTGGTGAAGCAGTGGGAAAGGTTGCACAAGGAAGTTGTGGATGCCCCATCCCTGGAAACATTGAAGCAGCCCCGAGCAATCTGGTCTTGTGAAAGGTGTCTCTGCCTGCGGCAGGGGGGTTGGAACTAGGTGATCATCAAGGTCCCTTCTAATCCAACCATTCTATGATTCTATGATAACTCAGACCTGATGAGGTGTCGGAGCAAAGGGGTGGCTGGCTCAGCAGGTGAAGTCTCCGGCACTCACACCAGGGCTGGGCCAGCCTTGAGCAGAGCTCTGGACCCAAGTGCTGGCTCAGAGCCACGCTCTGCAAACACCCAAACACCGAGGGCAGGAGCGAGGATAAGAGAGAGGCCTCTCATGGGATTCCCAAAGACGCTTATTCTCTTGAAAGCTCTCCCACAGGAGAGCCCAGATCACAGATCACAGCCACTGATCTATGGGTGAGGAGCAAGGGGAGGGGATGAATGAGCCTGTGAGGGAAACTCAGGGGAGGAGAACAAGGAGGGGTTTACACAGTATAAACCAATAAAGGATCACAGTGTGAGGGAAAAGGTTACATAAACCAATGAGGGACTGAATAACAGGGGATGGACAGGGAACATTCGGGAACAAGGGGAAGTTTCCAGAGTGGATTGGCAGCTGGGAGAGGAGGGTGCCCTTTACAATATAGAATATAATTAAATCAACTATAGTAAGCAAAAAACATGCTGCAACACAGATGTTGTGGAGATCTCTTCTTTGAGTGCAGTCATGCAAACCTTGAGGTCAGTGTCAGCCCTCACGTCACACCCCCAGCTGTGCCACCTCCCTCCCACCATTGCTCTGCCAGCTTCCCAAGGACAGATGGCAGCAGGGCAGTGGATGCAGGCTGTGCTCAGAAAGGCTGAATTACAGCACTCAGGTCTCTGTTTCAGCCGCTGAGCCTTGCCCCAGTTCTGAGAGGCATCCTGCAGTGTCTCCGAGCTGAGGGCAGCCGATCAGTCAGGCTGTGCGCTCTGCCCTTGCAGACTGGTGGGTACCAGCACACTGGTGTGTTGGGTGGAAGGGCTGCAAGAATGAGAGGGAAAACTGCAAGAAAGGAGGTGGGATATATCTCCCAAAATACCAGAATAAGATGCTCTCAGGTCTCATGGTTGCGAGACTACTTAAGCACGTGGTAAATAAACAAGAATAACAAACATCTTTGCATTCCTACTGGAAAACAGGTTTAGAACCTGTCGCTCTAAAGGGGAAAAGCTAATGAGCTCCCATGCTTCCTGTGCCTTCCTAGTTGGAATTATGACAATATTTATACCCGCTGTTAAGTGTGCAATAATTATTTCCAGAGGTACATAAATGTGGCTTTAAATTTTTGCACATTAATCTTCCACACAGCCTACATGCATTGTAGAGCTCAGATGTTTACTCAGCATTCAAATAAAACATAAAGAGGTTAAAAAAACCTATGCAGTTCGTTAAGTTTCTTTAAAAGACAGCTGATGGCATCTGCCCAACACTCTAACTTCATTCTATTACTGAAATTCTGGGGATTTATGTAACCATCCTGCTTTTTTCCAAGGTCTGCATTTTTGTTCAGTTAACTCAGTTCCTGGTGTCCCTATAAAATTAAGTGAAAATGAGCACTGCATTTTGATGCCCATGGTTCTAGTGGAGTTTTTTATACCATAGACAACATTAAGGGCTCTGGGAGAATTCCCACATTTTCTTCCTGATCTGAAGCCTGAAGATTTTGAGTTGAATGAGTCTCTTCTTCTCATTAAGTGGTGATGTTAAATCACAATAAATATAAAAAACTCGGTTCACTTTTGGAAAATATGAGAGTAGTGCAAAGGACATTCAGTGCACCAGCCCTGATGACTGTTGCAAGAGGCAGTGGCAAGGTTGTACCTCTCTGCCAACAAAAGCTGCCACTCATACACACAGAGGCCATAAGTTTTAAGGGGACTTTGCACCATTTCTCACTTACCAGATCAATCATCCTCACTCATCCACTTGCAAAAAGTTGCTGCCTCTCATGCCTCCATGCACTCATTTTCTTGTCATGGGAGATTTTATCAAGAGAGCTACACCACTGGGAATGTTCTGATCACTACTTTGGAAGTGCATGGAAATGTAAGTCATTTAGCAAGAGCTGGGACAGAGAAAAAACCAAACCATCAGAGATGGAGGAATCTCCAGCCATTCATGTGTCTGTAGAATGTGTTTAGTGTTCTGGCATCTGAATATAGGGGAAGGTGATTAATGGGGTTGTAAGGTGCTCCCCTGCAGGTGTAACCCTAGCTTTGCACTGGTCTTCAGCACCTGTCAATAAACAGAGGCTTTTAAACACTGGATGTGCTGGTTTGTTTGCTCAGTGATTTCATGATCTGCTGTCATTTCAAAGTTATACTTACTGTTTATTTTTCAGATGAACCTGACCTTTACAAGCAGAGTTGGATTTTAATTTCCTCTTCACCTCTAGGGAAGTCTGGTATATTAAGATTTTGGTCCCAGCTGTAACCAAGGTGTCATGGCCAAGTATGATATTTACATGAAGGCCTGTGTTCAAAGAATAAAATATTCTTCTCAGGAGTCTTCAGATTTAGTGTGGCTCGGTCTATGTCCATAATACACAGTAGATCAAGAACATAAATCATCTGATTCAAGGTTCCTTACAAAATACAGACTGATTCTGTGTGAATTTGGCTCATATGACTAATCAGGCATGAATCCATGAGTTTATTCACATATAGAGCTTCCCTGTTCATTAACATCAGTAAACTCTGACTAATGCTTAGCTAAGGTTATCTTTATGGATCCAGCTGCAACAAAGAAATGTCAACTCAAAAAATTGCTTTATAATATTTGAATAAAACAGTGGGCACAAATAATGAAGAGGGAAAGGATGTGTGATTTTTTTACACCTTTCATTGAATTATATATCAAACATTTTATTGAACATTCTAATATTTATTAATCAAACAGTTTTGTTTACCAGAGGGTGTTTTGGTACATCCCTTTTTTATAGGACAGGCAGTAGCTGGATACTTCCTTTCCACTCCCTACACTGTAAAGTTCAGCAGCCAAAAGTTCAGGCAGTTCCTCAATGAGCTGTAAGAAAGACTACATGGATTATGCAACCTTTGTTATTTGAATATTCCTAGGGTGGGGAAGAATTATCTTTCTATTTCTCTTATGAATACACTACATTTCCCTAACCATTTCTCTGGGGTAAAAAAAAGAAAGAACAAACAAGTGCTGCTTTTTTAGCTAGTGAAGAATATCCGCCAGGGCCACTGGGAGGAGTCTGAGATGCAGAAGCTGCTCAAGTCCCTTCAGGTGGCCCTGTGAAACCTTCAGTGTCATTTTCCAGCCTGCAGCATTATCACCTCTAGCAAGATGAACCCATTGGAATTACCTAGTCACAGATAAGCTACTTTTCCCTTCCTTCTTTCTCCAGTTTCATTAACCAAGATCAACACTTCAAAGCAGTTAGTTTTAACTTGTATCTTGTTTGATTCATACTTCAGTTTTTCTATTAATACAGTTGTAGCTCGTGTGAGTTTTCATCAGCTACTAGATATGCAAAATGGAAATCCCAAGTAAGACTTTCCTCTATCTACAAAATCTCCATGTCTTCAAAAATCTCTTATGCCCTTATCCTATATTATAATTGGCCCAGTTCCATAAATATATTTGGTGTCCTTATAAACACTGGAAACCTGAGCTTAATGGGATGTCTCAGAGCTTCCTAGGCAGCAAAGATTTCAAAGATATTGCAACCACTATTACTATCTCATGCTGAACAATCAGAGAGGTAAAAAAGTCAAACTATCACGTAGCTAAAATGTCTCACAGAGTCTCACTCCGTCACAGACTCCACAAAAAAAAATAGATCAATCCATATTGCTTTTCTTTTCTTTCCAGACCACCCACCTGCTCTTTGTACTGGATTTCAGTTATTCTTGTTATCAACACTAAAATATTATAGACTACCTAAAGAAAAGTCAACATTTATAAAAGACCATATTTTTCTACTTAAGGAAAGATTTTTTTCCCATGTTTGTGCAATCATATTTCTCTCCAGCACATAAAGTGACTTTATGGACTCTGACTAAAGTTTGGGACTGGATAAAAATAAAGCTTGATGAGTTTTGCTGCAACCAAAGCTACTAACTAGGAGGCTTTTTCCCTCCTGTCAGCTTCTAATCTACATCATGAATCTGAAACATATGAAAAAATACTCCAAAACTTCCACTGTGTTCTTTGATGTTTTCAGCTCAGGAGAGTGTTCAACTCAGCATCTTGGAGGTGGTCTCTTACCCAAGGTGAGGGTAAGAAACACCCTCCACTTACAGGGGAAAATGATGGATTAACATTATGGGGGAAGGCTCCCATTTTCCCTGTATGCCTTTTAAACTCAATTTATATAGCTTTTGGTTCAAGGCAGTACATCTCTGATAGAACACTTGTGCTATGCAGCTGGGGATTATATGGGGCAAGACAAAGAAAATAAAGTCTTCTGGGTAATTACTCTTCACATTATCTCATTACCCAAGTGAAGGTATAATATTTTTTTCTCTCAGTAGGAGGCTGTGGTACAGCTGTAAGAAAATATTCAGAGAACCAAATTTGCACTTGTTCTCATTTATGACTGACCTCCATTCCCTGATTTTTGTCTTCAAATAATTAAATCAAATATCATTGCCAAGAGAACAATGCCAGTATTTTTTGCATGCTAATTTTGATGCTTTATTGAGGACCACAACAGGCTTATGGGCTTAACTTGTCCAAATGAATGGGGAAGACTTTCAGTTGACTGAAGCACCCCTTAAGTCATTAGAACAATGTCAATTTATCCTGGAGAAGGATTTGTCCTTAAATGGATGAGTCTCTTGCTACAACTGTGTTCTATTTCCATGCTTAATTAGAAGCAAGTAATTAAAGAGAAGTGATCCTAATCACTTGATTAGGAGATGTGAAAGCAAAAAGAACTGGAAAGTAAAATATTCTGCTATGAATGGTACTCCATAATCATTTGAGATTTTCCCCAGGATTATGGTCAGCTACTTTCCCAAATGGCTCCCTTGTCCATTCCAGATGAGCTGGATGGGGTTCAGTTGATACAATCTGCCAGCAAGGTAAAACCACAAGTTCCTTTTTCATTGGCTAATTGATGTTGAAGACAGAACTCTAATCAAATTGCAATGATATTTAGTTATAAGTCATTTGGGATGATATTTGAACCTCAGGGCACAAATAACAGTCAACATCCCGTGTTCTCCCATAATTGGCCAGGAAGGCTGAAGGAACCTGCTTCCCACAGACATGTAATCACATCCAGGAAACACACAGCCCAGAGCAAACAGTGCTATGTTTTGCCACATTTGTCATCTGACACACTATTTCCGCTAGCCAAGACGAGCTGGTCAAGTCAGAATGCCAAGGGGAGCTCTTTGCATTTGCTCACACTGCTAAATATGCTCTCTGCTGCATTTCTCTGGTTAATCCTTTTTGTTCCAGCTGGGGAAGCAGCATAGTTGTTCTGGTTTCTAAGTCCCATATGATTCCACTACCAGTTAGGCAAGTAAATGTCTCTGGATGCCACTGCTGGCATTATGAAAAGCCCCATGAGTGAGGAAGCAGTGGAGTCTCTTTAGAGCTATCAGGGCACAAAACTTCAAAGCTAGCATACTGAACATGGGATTTTCCACAGACCTCATAGGAGCTTTAGGAAACCAAATTCTCCATGCAGTCTGTAGGCACAGAGTTATCACTAAATTCCTTGTGCTGCCTTAGCCTTCACAGACAGCAATTCCGTGGTTTATTGCTATGAAACTACTGAGTGACTGCAAGGAATGCAGTCACTCAAAATGTAACAAAAGATTGGACAAGCAACCACTTAGTAAAGGTGTTGATAGATGCTTTATGCAGAGTCTGAAATCTTTATTAATTATTCTTTGCAAGAACGATTTAACTTGACAATTTATTTAAATAGCATTGTGTAAACAAAGGCAAAAATTCCCTCTCAGTCTTATATTTCAGTTTCTAGCTTCCACTGACTCTCTTTTCCCTAGCACAGTCTTCTGTAACTTCACAGTAGTTCCTCTGTTACTTGGAGTGGCTTACCCCTGCACACGGGGTGGGCAGGCTGTTGTTCTGCCAGGTGACACAATTCTCCAAGTTCCACTGCTGGCTGTAAACCAGGCTCTTGGGTCTCACTGACCACTGAAGCTCCATTTCGGCAGCCGAACTCTTCCTTGTTCCCCCACAGCAAGAACCACGATGGTGCTGCACAGGTGGCCAGACCAAGCTCTCCTGGCTCTGCAGAGGCCCCACGAGGCAGCTGTGCCCATGATGTCCCCAGGCATCATCTGCCTGGCCTGGGCAGCTGCTGTGCCCCACAGCAAGAGCCATTCTCCCAGGCAGCCGCAGTGGTCACTCCTGCGGCCCCCCCTTACAACGCATCCATGTTCTTATGACCCTGAAATATGAGCAGAGAAGGAGGATTCTCTGTGAATTGCAAACTGTGAAGAGTGACTCTGAAAAGAGAGAGATTTATCAACTTCTCCAGCTCTGAGATGAAGAGAAATGGGATCAAGCCTATCACTGTGTTTTGTTGTGCTTGTTTAAATGTCACCCTACAGAAATAGGTATAAGAAAGAGACAAAAAGCATTCTAGAGAATTGCTTAATGTGCAAACTGTTGATAAATAGGATTGAGGCCTCACCAATCAAATTGCCTTCCATTTGATTCTTTCATACTATTTTCCTTTACTTACATTGTTTCTACGCAAATTCTGAGATAAAAATAGATGGTAATTGAATTAGAAGAACCAAGACATATCATCATCTGTTTTATACCTTCTGGCCTAAAATCTTCAGATCTACTTAAGATAAAGCTGCTTTTAATTTCAAAGGTCATCTTCAAAAAGACACACAATAATATATTACAGACAAAGTCCTAAGAATAGGAGTCCACTGCCTCACTGGAATTTTAATTGTTAATTGAGTAATAGTCCAGACTGCAAGTCTCCAGGAGACAATGGAATTTAGCTCGCTGATATACACTGAAACCTTCTGTATACTTTGTTGTAGTATAGGGGCATCTATACCCAGAGAACTGCAACATTAGCCCAGTTGCCTCCAAGCTGATACTTTCTCAGGTAATAGCAATAAAAGTAGAAATCAGGTAGAAGAAACAAATTACAATGAGGAATAATTCTATGTTCTCTGACTGTGGGATCATCATCACTTAAAATGGAAAAAAATGCCAACCAGTTCTAATACAAAATTATTGACAGTGTCTGAGCAAAGTTGGCCAGAACAAACACGTTAGTCTTGTGATAAGCTTAGGCTTTTTTGATTTGAAATCCAAAGTTTTTGTAAATGAATGGCCTCTTTTCATATATTAGCTTTCCAAAATGCAAATCATGGCATGCAAAAATAATTTCAGAAACCCAGTTACTTCTAGTTATTCATCAAAGCACTAATATTAGTCTTTAGTCAGGGTTAGAGAAAAGTTTTAAGTGCAGCACATTATCTTCACACACCATTAACTGGGTGCCTCAGGCTATGCTTGATGAAATGGCACTCATGCTGTCCCATGTAACAGAAAATCAAGGTATTAAATATACCTTTTTTCAAGGGAATCTCAGGTAAAGCTGACAAGGTCATGTATATTGATATGGTCTATGTTGATTTGTGCAGTGCATTTGATTGAGGTGCTGGTGATATTTTGTTTCAAAATATGGTAAGGAGAATAACAAAGTACATATTAAAATAACTAAAAACTGCCTCATTGGTGAATTTTGTCTTGTCTTAATGGAGATGTACCTGTTACCAAGATCATTCCAGCCTTGTCTATAGAGAACAGTTCCTGACCAGTTTATCAGTCATTTAGGAACATGATGTATTTGATGGTGGCAATCACGGTTGATCAAAATAAAAGTAATTGAACAGCAGACTTCAGAGGCTCTTATCTGAATTGCAAGGGAATTCGGTCACCATCCAACCTGCACCTGGGAGTCAGGGACACAGGTGAAGGCCACAGACTTGTGATTACAGCCACCACTCACACATTGTTGAAAGCAACTGTAAATACTTACCAGTAAAGGCTGCCATAAGCCTTCAATAAATACGACAAGAAATAATGAAGAGAGATAGCAAAGAGAACCTGGCCCTGTGCACAGCCTAAAATTGAATGAATTGATAAAATTCATTCTTTTCCTGAGCTTATACATTGAGGAGGATGTGGGAATACAAGAGGGAGCACAGAAAATGTTTTTAACTTATCCAGCTTCTCAAAGAGACATGACACACCATAAAAAAGATGTATAGTTATCTAGGGAGAAACAGAGTACAGGTTTATTCATGCTGGAAAAGAAAAGGTTTGAAAGTTAAGCTTAGATATATGTGACTATTTTTACTTGGAAACAGTCAGCAAGGGGAAGAAGGAACTTATTACCAAATGCACAAATCAGATTCCCAAACACAGACCACAAGCATTATCTTGAGATGCCCCAGGGCATTCAGCCAGGTCTCCAGATGGCATGGAGGACTCTGATGTCCTGCAGCCACAGCAATCAGAGATCAGCCAGGACTCTGCCTGTCCCAGGTTCCTGAGGACACCTCCTATGGGACCTCACCTTAACAGGGATCAGTGTAAGACCAAACACTGCTCTGGAGGTGTAGGATAATCAGCTCTGAGGAGGAAACCCCAGTGGACAGAGGTGAATGCTGGACAGTCAGTGCACTCATCCAGACTCCCTTCTGTGTGGCCAGGATTCCTTCCCTCTGTTACAGATCCCCTCCCTGTACCCATCTTGGACATACCCACAGTATTCCTGTCATACCCTGGGCTATACTCTAACAGTGGTCAAAATCTGACCTCAAAGTTCAGGGCCTTGCTCACCTCCTGGGGGTTCAGGGAGGTGATTTTGTGGTGCACAGCGATAGAACTGCTTGATAAAGAGACCCAGATGAGGACCAGGATCCCACCACAACAGACTTGGTGTAGCATGGGCTGAAAATGCCATGAACATGGCTCAGTGTGTCAGACTTTCTCCCCTCACACCAAGGGCTGTGATAAAGCACCACTGGCTGATAAAATCTGCTCTATGTCTTAGTTATCTGCTCAGAGTTCAGCCATGTTAGATTTGGGATCAAAAATTAATTTTCTTCAGCTTATACTAACAAGGATAAGAGATCTCATCTGCTTTCATCTTGGGGCATATATTTCATCTATCTTAAAAGCTTCAATCTAAAGTCTTTGGACTAAAATGAAAACAAATAGGTGACATTTTTGAGGTTCTTTATATAAAGGGAGTATAAATAAACTGTTAAACTACTCTTACTTCTTCACTTTAATCTCTATGGAATCTGTAAATTCATGAAGCATAAGAGAACTGCGATTGAAGAAAGGCAGGAGAGGCAAAATGCAATTCAAAGTCTAAAACTACAAAGAGAATAATGTCAGCCATGTGTGCTCCCAGGATTCAAAGCAAATGAATAAATACTTCTGAATTTTCAGCAGAGAAGTCACTGGTTGTGGAAAGGACAGATTAACAACTGTTAATCTCGAGCACTACTTACAAGATAGATATTTTCATACAGTCCAGTGCAATTTATCTCTGCACTCAAAAGGGAATCCACTCAGTGCAGTAAGACTACCTGCAGCTGGGAAGTCAAGACTTCATTGGCCCAAGCACCAGGTTTTGAAGTTCATATCTGAAAGGAGAGCTTTCCTTCATGCATTCAGAAAAGCATAAACATGGAGAAAACATCTTGCAGCATGACCATATGGGATTTTAAAATAATAATTTCCATCTCTCTGTGTGTTTTTTTTATGTAGACCACCAACTGCTTAATTCAATACCACTGATACAGTGAGAAATCTAGTAGAAATCTAATCACTAGATTAAATATAGTAGGTATAGTCTGGATTCCTTTTTTTACCTTGTGGGCATTTAGTTTATTGTGTTCTGACATTTTCCTTTGTCCCCATAGCACTCTTGGCACAAAAGGAAAGATCTGTTAATCTATTGCAGTATTGCTAAAGAAGCCCAGTCATGAATTAGGATCTCATTGCACCAGGCTCTATATAAACATAGAATGAAATGTTGATACCTAAATTAGGCTTTTGGTTGGAAGCTATTTACAATCTTGACTCTAAAAGGATTAACTTCACCTAAATGGCATGGAACAGTGAGAGGTATATCTGTGCAATTGTCTCATTGTTACAGCATCAAGCACATATGATTTGAAAAGGCCTGTGAATGCATGCCACAATCTGGGCATCACACAGCCTTGTAATGCATATGGGCCATGGGACAAATCCCTCAGCACACTCAAGGCATGTAATTTTCTTATGGCCAAATCCCATTTGCATAATTTGCTTCTTTTATTTTAGGATTAGAACTTCTGCTCTTCAGAAAAATAGATTTTTATGCTTCCCTTTTAAATTATTTTGGGTATGAATTACCTGGTGTGTTCCCCACAGCTCACTGCTGCACTGGAATGCCATCTAGGAGCCAAAGAGCTTTGTTTAAATGCTTTGTGAATTGCCTCAGTGTTTTATTTCCCCAAAACACAGTCTTGCATCCCAAAGAGCACACTGATCCTCAACCCTGTGGACTTCTTGGTGGAATGAAGTAGAAGGCAATATGTATTACCAGAGGTAGGGAAGAAAGAGAAAATTCAATATTTAATACTTAATATTTAGATTTTTCAAAATATTTATCAAAAAATTCTCTTCAATGCAACATGCAAAGGGAATTGCCTATGCTTTAATGCATGGAAAGTATGTTGTCTTAGCACCTTTCTCTTTCTAGTTTCTGGCTTCTTTGAAATTCTAGCAGAACAACAGATGGCAAACCTTGCAGTCCCATTTCGTGTCAGTGGGATTTAGGGCACACCGCAGTGATGAAACAATCCAGTTGAGGGGATATCCAAAAACGACAGCCTCAGAGCTGAGCTGTGCACTGCTGACTGTGGGACAGACAAAGCAACACTTGTAACCCTCAGCACTGAGCCCCTCCATTCAAATCTGCTCATGTAAGAGGAGATGGGATATGGAAAGAGGGAAAGAGATCTCATCATGGGAGGCACTAGTGCTGTAATAACAATAATAAATACAAGAATTTCTAAGTGTCATGAAACCCCGCTTCAAAACCAGGCAGCTGAAACAATAGGAGTTTGCCAAAACCAGGCATGTATCAGCATTCCCCAAAAACTACAGAGCAGCTATGGATCTCCCAGGGAAAACTCATGGCTTTACTTCTAAACAGTTTCAGGTGTGCTTGGTAAGAGTCAGAAATACCAGAGAAGGAAGGCAGGAAAGACACACCAGATACAAACAGATGTAGTGTGTTATCTGGTATAAATGCTGACAGAAATCTTTAGGATTAAGAGCTAGCTGTGATTGATTTGTGAATGTCAATGCATTTCTACAGTAAGGTTTTTTAGATGATGCTGATTGTGAAACAGCTTCAGGCTGTTCCGTAGCACCAAAGAAATGTGAAGAAAAATTACACAACCCAGTACTGAATCAGTACTGTAGACACACAGAAACTCTGCCAATTTCCTGTTCCCATAGAAGAAATAAAGAGGGAGAAAGAAAAAATTGTGCCTTGGTAAGATGGTGACTGGCTGCCAGATCACCCAGACAAGGCCTTTGCTGAAGCTGATTTCCACAGCTAAGGGGGACAGCTTTAATCTCATGTTTTGAGAAAAACGGGGCTAGACCTGCAGGTAGACATTTTGTCTAGATCCTCACTGTTTCAGGCTGTTAAAATAAAAATCTGATTTAGAAACATTTGTGTCACAAAAGCAATAAATCATAAACAAGAATGTAGACAAAAGTGGGCACACAGGAATGACCAGGGAGAATGCTGGAAAGGTACAAGAAGCCCATATTGGTGTCTGCTGGGACAAAGAAAGGCAGAATAGCAAAGGATAGGTCCACAGTCAGCCCCCAGACACAGCTGACCAGAGGAGTTTCTATCACTCTTTGAACCCTTTGACCAGGAAATTTTCTCCTTAAAGAAATATTTCCCTATTTGATCTGTCCCATGGTTGGTTTGTAAATTCTGCATCAGAGAAAGTGTCTAGATGCCACATTGTCTTCTCCCTGCCAAGAGGAACATCTTATAGGACTTGTATTATTGGTTAGGCATTGGGGTCAAAATAGAATTTTATAATATTGAGGTTCTGGGAATGCTTTTCAAACACTGTATGCCTATCCCATGTGCCAGACTGCTGTGCTAATTGCTCCTCCTATGCCATTTACATGTGTGTTCTTAGGCCTCAAATCCCCTTGACCTGCATTAAATATTTTCCTCTGTAAAGTTTTCTTCAAGCATTTTCTGTTTGCTTTTTTTAACAAAATCAGGCTGAAATGTAACATAAAGGTATTATGCCAGATACAAAATGCTTTGTATTTGAAATAAGAAGAGCTTGTGGTGACACCTGCATCTCTAAAACATTTAGTAGATTTCAGGTTTTTTCCAAATGAATTATCTGGGCCAGTTCTATTAAGGCTAATTTCCATTGTACCCAAGAGCACTGTAACTAGGCATCATTAACAAAATAAATATAGGAGGGACAATTCATTTTTCCTAGCTAAATAGTTATAAGAAGAATGTGTATCTCTAACAAACTTTTAGAAATGTCTCTTCTCATGGTGGTAACAGATTGCAGAAAAACACAATATTTGGGCGGTTTTATTGTAGAAATCAACTTAACTTGCTAGGAGACAGATTATAGCCTTGGGGAAAAAGCCACTGATTGGGCTGGTGAGGCTAGAAAATTGGGAGACTTTCAGCCTTGCTTAGAATGGGGGATTAGCTGTGAATTATTACCTGATTTACAGAGTTGTTTGTCGATACCTACAAGATTCACTGAGCACTTCTAAAACAGCCCTGCACAGAGCAGCGGGAGCAAAGAAGAAAAGGTTTACTAAGTAAATGTTAGTTGTGGAAAATGTCAAAATGAACAAAAGTTTAAAAACATTGCCCCAAATAATTTGATCAAGCCCACATAGTGTGTGAGGGAGTAAAGGATTAAAACTAAAACTCATGGCCACACCTCCCCAATGCCATCATGTCCAGCGGACTCAGCCTGAGACTTCTGGGAGAAATTTAGCACAAGAATTTGGCTATTGAATGCTCCTGGTTCCTGAAGCAGGAAGGAAAGTGAGTCCAATCCTGAATTCACTTTGGAGCAAGGTGCTTTGCAGGAAATCAATCACTGTGAAATTCCAGGTGGGGAGAAGGATTTTTCATACTAAGGAGTGTAAGTCTATCTGGATGCCTGTGTAATGTGTTCTGGAAATTTGCCATGCAGCAGATTCCTGCCCTAGGTGAGAAGACAAATTTCAGCAAGTAATCCATAATATATGCTGTGAACAGTGAGAGAGAGAAACATTTTGTAAGCAGTTAATTATATGGGGTGATGTTACAGCGTTGTGCCTAAAGGCAAGGGTGCACAGCACCTCTTCCAGCTCACTAGCTAGCTGAATGTAGGAGCTTTCACTATGCAGCAATACTCCAGGGAGGAAACAGGGATGAAAACAATCAAGGAAAATATCAACAGATAAATATGTCACTTTGGGGAAACATATTCTGCAGTATTTTTCACAGATTTCTACAAAATCTTAGAGTGGGTTAAATTCTGTGAAAAATTATATTTCAAGGCAAGATTTGCAATCTGTAGCAGGACAGGGGCAAAGAATGAAATTTTCATCTTTAGGCTCTGTTCATGCATTTTGTTCACCAGATATATAATTTAACCCACAAAGTTTTTTTCCAAATTTATGAGGGGCATTCACTTTCCACTGTCAAAAATAAAGGAACAGAAATTTCAGTATTACCTATTTTATGTTAGAACCTTTAAGTGTTAGGACCTGTTGTGGATTTAGAGCTAGCTAAAACTTACTAGCTCACTTATGTTCTGTTGTGAGATATGATTTTAGAGGAAAGGAAAACGCAGGCTTAAACTTAAGACTATAAGGAAAATTTATTAACAAAACAAACTAAAAAGAAAATGAAAAGGAAAAGTCCAAATGAAACTTCCAGAACACTTCCCTCCCCTACTCACTCTTTCCCACCTGACAGCATAAAACGAAATCTGGGATTTTTAAAATCAGTTATCACTTCTACAATAATCTTTCTTCAATTCTCATAGGGCAAGGAGTCTTCTTTTTCAACACCTTGGAGATATGTCCACAAGAACAGCTCTCTGTGGCTTGCATCTTCACAAAACAGCAGCTGCCCGGTTCAGAAAAAACTCTGCTGTTGTGAAACTCCTCCCATTTTCTTTCATTGAGTCAATGGGTCATTGTCAACTTATGGGGT